>OX246747.1:5080273-5148273 GCA_945910005.1 Isoperla grammatica | reverse complement strand
CCAGCACTGTACATTTTTCGGAATAATAAACACTTTCTATAGTCAGCGTGTCGAATATGATGTTTTAAAGTTGCTCTTACAATGCCCTTACCCACTTTTTTATTATTATCAGAGTCATTAGCTAAAATGGAGTACATCTTAGCTCTCAAACCAACAAACTCTCGAACAGGCTTACCTTCCATTTCATCCTTAAATTTTCCCAGAACTTTCATGTTTTTCTTACTAAAAAGTGTGTGATCTTTAGGAAAATTAGACGTGTCAAACAAATGTTCATCTGACTTCATGTCCTCGTAAAGATCTTTTGTTTCAATTTCGTAACACAGAGAGTCAGTATCAGTGAAAAGAAGCTGTGCTCGATTGCCATACTTATTTTTTGTGTAATTGTAGTGAAAGTCATACATTACAGCTTTACTTAAATCTAAAATACTAAAGCCTGCATATATTGGACGGTTTAAAATAAGAGTTTTCTTCTTACTATGCACAGCTACTAAGTTATTTTGAAACATTTTAAATCCTTCAAAGGCGGGAGAAGCCACAAGTTTTAACATTCTTCTTTTATTGTTCACGAGTGTAACATTGATTCGTTTACGCATATTTTCTATTAATTTACCAAAAAGACTGTTGACCATCAATTTGTATAGATTACGCTCGAAGGTGTTGTGAGCATTCTGGCGTTTATTTGTGTTGAAATCTACATATGGCTTCAACCAAGGGCTTTGGCTAAATTCAAGCACTTTATGAACTTTTAAGAGCTTCATACCTAATGATAGGTACTGCTTCAAATTTCTGTAGTGTATAATGTAGTTCTTTTTATTTTTTAGGTTTGGAGTCAACTTAGTGACTTTAGTATTCAACCTGATATCTAAATCATCTACAAGATTTTCACTGTATGGCGATATCATATTCTTCGAAATAGTAATTTTTCTGGAGCTAGAGGATAATCATTATGTATATCATGTAACTCTACTGGATATTCCAAATCTACTTCTAATATGTAGCCGGTGTTTGAGTCGTTAGGTACATTCTCAAATGTAATATTTTCAATCTCACCTTTAGTCAACCATTTGAACCCACTAATGGGGAGATAATCAGACATGGCCACACCGTATAGATTGTTACAATCCCAATACGTAATAAATTTGGATGGTTTATCAGAATCAAACCCCTCAACATATTTATTATTAGCTTCCGAGAATCGTTTAGATATTGTAGATACACCCCCTCTTATTCCATTTTCAATAAACAAGTACATATTCGGGTCTGTAAACAATTCTAATTGAACACCAGTCATCTTCAAACAAGCATGGAATGTGAGACCAGAGCTGGTGTAATTGTGCGCTGGATCTAATCCGTAATTATCTAAACATAGTAATCTAAAATTTTCAAAAACATCAGCTAAAAGACATACATCAGTTTTTACGTATAAATCCTGATATTCACCAAGGTTTTTTATGTCGAAAGCTTTCCAAACATCGACAGCGTGTTTATAGTCAATATCACTTAAATCTTCACCTGTAAGAACATTGTGAAAGAACTTTTGTGCTGGTAGATTAGTTTCAAGAAATTTTTCTTCAGAATCAAGATAATCATATGGGAACACTCCCTTACGTAAAAGAAGATGAATTTTATCTTGATGAAAACATTTTTTAAGTGTTACAAACCGGTCAATGCCGTAACCAACAAGATTATTTACCAATGAATCTAGTGAATCGTTTAAAAACTGGTACGAGTCAATGAAACGAAGATTTGATACAGAAAAAGAGATGTACTTTTCAACAGTGTTGGGGATGACTGAAATTCTTCTGTTTTCAATTTTACCAAGTTTTTGCATTATTAGATGCGAGTCATATCCTCGTAGGTTATGAAAAACAACTGGTATATATTTCGCTTGTGTGTAAGCTAGATTACATTTATTGTGGACGGCACCTCGATAAATACCATCTAAATGGTTGTGATCTCTTACTCGATCCAAGCCTAAAGCTTTGTTGCAAATATGACAAATAACAGCTTCTTTAAATGATTTTTTGTCATGATCTGTCATAACTATAGGGACTACCTTGGACATAATTTTACATAAGTTATCCTCTTCACTTAACATTGCATCTAAAAACTTGTCGACTGCTTGTGAACCCCGATAAACTACAGGTTGTTTTAAGGAGTTACCTTTAGAATCAACAATAACATAGGAAAATCCCGATGGTTCATGATTTGTGACTTGAGTTGTGTGTGATATATCACTTGTTTGGTCGCAACCTAAGATCTTTCTAGAAATACACTCAAAATCAGCATATATAATGAATGGTACTTTTAATGAGAATTGAACATCTTTGAATTTTAAAATATTGTCTTTATCGGTGGGTAATTGAATTTTTTGTGGATCGTGTTGACTACATAATGTATGATGTTCCTCTCTTAGCTTTTGAGTAGTAAATCTATGTAGGCACAGATAACAGTAAAATTTTCTGTGTTCATGCTTTGTTAAAGAGTGTAAGAGTCGGTTGAAATCCTTAATGAGAAAGTAGTGTGAGTTGTTTTCATTCGATACGTACAATAAATTTACATGCTCTTCACAATGTACTTTTGTTATACGAATAGGGAATATATCTTTATCCCACCCAAAAACATTTATAGAAATATTATTGTTTTTCTCAAAAATATCAAGTTTTGATAACTTTACTGGATAATCAATACCACTCATGTTAAGTTCTGATTCCAGATGTTCATATTTACTCACACGTTGCGAATTTTTAGTTTGTGGATAGAGATGCGCGAGAACTGACCATAGAAAGCATTTATTGTCGCGATAATTTTGTATGTTGACTATCGATTTAGATCATTTCAATTTTGATGGTAGAGGTATGTAGCTACTCCCTGCTAGAGGCGCGTATTGTACAACTTTTAATTCTAAATAGTAAACATGTTCTAGACCCCAATTACTACCATCCTTTTGAAAAGTACTTGATAAAGCATTAATTTTTTGAAATGCATCACTAAATTGATCATCAAAATCGTTTTCCTCAAGGAGTGTATAACACACGCTTCTAAAACAGGGAGACGTAAATTGAGGTTCACCTTCCATCTCCCGTGAAAACCGTACAAACATTGATATGTACCATTTAACACCTTTAAACGTACTAAGATTTTTCAAAACCAACTCTTTGACCTTATCATTGTGGTTGTTTAAAAAAAGAAGCAGATCTCTCTCATACATAGTGTTTTTAAACTTGTATGATTTGGCGACTCCATCGAAAGATTCATCACAGGAAACGTTATCAGCACATGGTCCGTTGTTAAAGCTGTCATCATCAACTTCCATAGGTGTCACTTCCGGATTGGCGGTTTTGATTGCAGATTCGAGCTTATGTTGATGGACGTGTTTCAAATAATCATCTTTAATTGCGAACTCCTTTGTGCATAAAGCACATTGAAACAACATGGAGTGATCTCTCTTGACGTGATTTTTCAGGTTATCTTCACGTGTAAAAGAAGCAGGACACAATTTACACTTGAAGGATGTGGTGAGATTGTGGGCGACTCTCTTGTGACGTAGCAGTGCTCTTTTCCATTTGAAAGCTTCGTCACACACCTCACATACGTATGCACGATTCCTGGTAGATTCCATCTCGTTGTACTTTCAAACTATATTAACAAGAGAGATGGATTAAGTTTTTGTTTAAGGTTTACAATTATCGCTAAACAATATGACATATACAAATTAACTATATTTACCTTGATTGGTAATAGAATGGTGTTTTCAGCTTGATAATGTATCGGTCGTAATGTGTGCAGAAGTGATTAGTTTTAGATATTCACTCTGTATTCATAAAAAAGAGGAACGAGTATGGATAAACGTAAAAATATGTCCCGTCTTGATTGTTTATCTTGAAATGTTTACAGTATGATAATACAAAAATAGTCAACTAAAGAGGTCTCTTGTAGTTATCCCTTCAATAGATTGTTAATGACTGAGCCGATCCTCAGTTTGATGACCTATTTAAATTAAATGAGCAACTGAGCGCGGACCGCGTAGAAAACGATTAAAAAGAAACGACGCGCTCCAAGCGGACAAAGCAGGAAGCTCACCGCTAAGATGAGGTTCTTACGATTGTTGAGTTAAACATAGGAACTTTACAATCTTCCAAATTAAATAAAGAATTAACTGTTTAATAAAATAGCATTACGATCATTATCGTAGATTAAATTGTAAAGAAATCTAGACGATAGTGATAGTGTGTGCTGGAGTGGTTATCTAATAACTAAACACTTGCTCCACGCAAGGCTATCAACTTCCTGCGTGTGCATACATGTCAGTAGAAGAGTAGGTTAGTATTACTTATTATTCACTTCATGGGTATTAGGATGCAGACTCGCGAAGATAATATTATGGCTGTGAGCTGACAGAACTCGATGGGTAGTCAACACTAGAGTGAAGCGTATTATTTCATTTTTGTCAATTTTTTGTTTTTTTTTTACAATAATTAAACCATTTGTAAATACTATTTGTAAGCATTGTTAATTTAAATGCATGGATATGATTAACTGCTTTTCGTAACGTAGAACGCGTCTGTAAGTAAGGTCCCCTCGCACAAGTGTGCGTGTGTGAGAGAGAGAACCAGACAGACAGACAGAGAGAGCGACTAACATCTGATGCGACAAGATTGAACTTGCATTACTTCCTTCAAACGCACGTGTGCTCAAGGTCAACAACACCACATGTTATGTCTGGAGTTATCTAGTCCATGAATTTCGCTGCATGTGGTGTTGTTGACCTTGAGCACACGTGCGTTTGAAGGAAGTAATGCAAGTTCAATCTTGTCGCATCAGATGTTAGTCGCTCTCTCTGTCTGTCTGTCTGGTTCTCTCTCTCACACACGCACACTTGTGCGAGGGGACCTTACTTACAGACGCGTTCTACGTTACGAAAAGCAGTTAATCATATCCATGCATTTAAATTAACAATGCTTACAAATAGTATTTACAAATGGTTTAATTATTGTAAAAAAAAAACAAAAAATTGACAAAAATGAAATAATACGCTTCACTCTAGTGTTGACTACCCATCGAGTTCTGTCAGCTCACAGCCATAATATTATCTTCGCGAGTCTGCATCCTAATACCCATGAAGTGAATAATAAGTAATACTAACCTACTCTTCTACTGACATGTATGCACACGCAGGAAGTTGATAGCCTTGCGTGGAGCAAGTGTTTAGTTATTAGATAACCACTCCAGCACACACTATCACTATCGTCTAGATTTCTTTACAATTTAATCTACGATAATGATCGTAATGCTATTTTATTAAACAGTTAATTCTTTATTTAATTTGGAAGATTGTAAAGTTCCTATGTTTAACTCAACAATCGTAAGAACCTCATCTTAGCGGTGAGCTTCCTGCTTCGTCCGCTTGGAGCGCGTCGTTTCTTTTTAATCGTTTTCTACGCGGTCCGCGCTCAGTTGCTCATTTAATTTAAATAGGTCATCAAACTGAGGATCGGCTCAGTCATTAACAATCTATTGAAGGGATAACTACAAGAGACCTCTTTAGTTGACTATTTTTGTATTATCATACTGTAAACATTTCAAGATAAACAATCAAGACGGGACATATTTTTACGTTTATCCATACTCGTTCCTCTTTTTTATGAATACAGAGTGAATATCTAAAACTAATCACTTCTGCACACATTACGACCGATACATTATCAAGCTGAAAACACCATTCTATTACCAATCAAGGTAAATATAGTTAATTTGTATATGTCATATTGTTTAGCGATAATTGTAAACCTTAAACAAAAACTTAATCCATCTCTCTTGTTAATATAGTTTGAAAGTACAACGAGATGGAATCTACCAAGAATCGTGCATACGTATGTGAGGTGTGTGACGAAGCTTTCAAATGGAAAAGAGCACTGCTACGTCACAAGAGAGTCGCCCACAATCTCACCACATCCTTCAAGTGTAAATTGTGTCCTGCTTCTTTTACACGTGAAGATAACCTGAAAAATCACGTCAAGAGAGATCACTCCATGTTGTTTCAATGTGCTTTATGCACAAAGGAGTTCGCAATTAAAGATGATTATTTGAAACACGTCCATCAACATAAGCTCGAATCTGCAATCAAAACCGCCAATCCGGAAGTGACACCTATGGAAGTTGATGATGACAGCTTTAACAACGGACCATGTGCTGATAACGTTTCCTGTGATGAATCTTTCGATGGAGTCGCCAAATCATACAAGTTTAAAAACACTATGTATGAGAGAGATCTGCTTCTTTTTTTAAACAACCACAATGATAAGGTCAAAGAGTTGGTTTTGAAAAATCTTAGTACGTTTAAAGGTGTTAAATGGTACATATCAATGTTTGTACGGTTTTCACGGGAGATGGAAGGTGAACCTCAATTTACGTCTCCCTGTTTTAGAAGCGTGTGTTATACACTCCTTGAGGAAAACGATTTTGATGATCAATTTAGTGATGCATTTCAAAAAATTAATGCTTTATCAAGTACTTTTCAAAAGGATGGTAGTAATTGGGGTCTAGAACATGTTTACTATTTAGAATTAAAAGTTGTACAATACGCGCCTCTAGCAGGGAGTAGCTACATACCTCTACCATCAAAATTGAAATGATCTAAATCGATAGTCAACATACAAAATTATCGCGACAATAAATGCTTTCTATGGTCAGTTCTCGCGCATCTCTATCCACAAACTAAAAATTCGCAACGTGTGAGTAAATATGAACATCTGGAATCAGAACTTAACATGAGTGGTATTGATTATCCAGTAAAGTTATCAAAACTTGATATTTTTGAGAAAAACAATAATATTTCTATAAATGTTTTTGGGTGGGATAAAGATATATTCCCTATTCGTATAACAAAAGTACATTGTGAAGAGCATGTAAATTTATTGTACGTATCGAATGAAAACAACTCACACTACTTTCTCATTAAGGATTTCAACCGACTCTTACACTCTTTAACAAAGCATGAACACAGAAAATTTTACTGTTATCTGTGCCTACATAGATTTACTACTCAAAAGCTAAGAGAGGAACATCATACATTATGTAGTCAACACGATCCACAAAAAATTCAATTACCCACCGATAAAGACAATATTTTAAAATTCAAAGATGTTCAATTCTCATTAAAAGTACCATTCATTATATATGCTGATTTTGAGTGTATTTCTAGAAAGATCTTAGGTTGCGACCAAACAAGTGATATATCACACACAACTCAAGTCACAAATCATGAACCATCGGGATTTTCCTATGTTATTGTTGATTCTAAAGGTAACTCCTTAAAACAACCTGTAGTTTATCGGGGTTCACAAGCAGTCGACAAGTTTTTAGATGCAATGTTAAGTGAAGAGGATAACTTATGTAAAATTATGTCCAAGGTAGTCCCTATAGTTATGACAGATCATGACAAAAAATCATTTAAAGAAGCTGTTATTTGTCATATTTGCAACAAAGCTTTAGGCTTGGATCGAGTAAGAGATCACAACCATTTAGATGGTATTTATCGAGGTGCCGTCCACAATAAATGTAATCTAGCTTACACACAAGCGAAATATATACCAGTTGTTTTTCATAACCTACGAGGATATGACTCGCATCTAATAATGCAAAAACTTGGTAAAATTGAAAACAGAAGAATTTCAGTCATCCCCAACACTGTTGAAAAGTACATCTCTTTTTCTGTATCAAATCTTCGTTTCATTGACTCGTACCAGTTTTTAAACGATTCACTAGATTCATTGGTAAATAATCTTGTTGGTTACGGCATTGACCGGTTTGTAACACTTAAAAAATGTTTTCATCAAGATAAAATTCATCTTCTTTTACGTAAGGGAGTGTTCCCATATGATTATCTTGATTCTGAAGAAAAATTTCTTGAAACTAATCTACCAGCACAAAAGTTCTTTCACAATGTTCTTACAGGTGAAGATTTAAGTGATATTGACTATAAACACGCTGTCGATGTTTGGAAAGCTTTCGACATAAAAAACCTTGGTGAATATCAGGATTTATACGTAAAAACTGATGTATGTCTTTTAGCTGATGTTTTTGAAAATTTTAGATTACTATGTTTAGATAATTACGGATTAGATCCAGCGCACAATTACACCAGCTCTGGTCTCACATTCCATGCTTGTTTGAAGATGACTGGTGTTCAATTAGAATTGTTTACAGACCCGAATATGTACTTGTTTATTGAAAATGGAATAAGAGGGGGTGTATCTACAATATCTAAACGATTCTCGGAAGCTAATAATAAATATGTTGAGGGGTTTGATTCTGATAAACCATCCAAATTTATTACGTATTGGGATTGTAACAATCTATACGGTGTGGCCATGTCTGATTATCTCCCCATTAGTGGGTTCAAATGGTTGACTAAAGGTGAGATTGAAAATATTACATTTGAGAATGTACCTAACGACTCAAACACCGGCTACATATTAGAAGTAGATTTGGAATATCCAGTAGAGTTACATGATATACATAATGATTATCCTCTAGCTCCAGAAAAATTACTATTTCGAAGAATATGATATCGCCATACAGTGAAAATCTTGTAGATGATTTAGATATCAGGTTGAATACTAAAGTCACTAAGTTGACTCCAAACCTAAAAAATAAAAAGAACTACATTATACACTACAGAAATTTGAAGCAGTACCTATCATTAGGTATGAAGCTCTTAAAAGTTCATAAAGTGCTTGAATTTAGCCAAAGCCCTTGGTTGAAGCCATATGTAGATTTCAACACAAATAAACGCCAGAATGCTCACAACACCTTCGAGCGTAATCTATACAAATTGATGGTCAACAGTCTTTTTGGTAAATTAATAGAAAATATGCGTAAACGAATCAATGTTACACTCGTGAACAATAAAAGAAGAATGTTAAAACTTGTGGCTTCTCCCGCCTTTGAAGGATTTAAAATGTTTCAAAATAACTTAGTAGCTGTGCATAGTAAGAAGAAAACTCTTATTTTAAACCGTCCAATATATGCAGGCTTTAGTATTTTAGATTTAAGTAAAGCTGTAATGTATGACTTTCACTACAATTACACAAAAAATAAGTATGGCAATCGAGCACAGCTTCTTTTCACTGATACTGACTCTCTGTGTTACGAAATTGAAACAAAAGATCTTTACGAGGACATGAAGTCAGATGAACATTTGTTTGACACGTCTAATTTTCCTAAAGATCACACACTTTTTAGTAAGAAAAACATGAAAGTTCTGGGAAAATTTAAGGATGAAATGGAAGGTAAGCCTGTTCGAGAGTTTGTTGGTTTGAGAGCTAAGATGTACTCCATTTTAGCTAATGACTCTGATAATAATAAAAAAGTGGGTAAGGGCATTGTAAGAGCAACTTTAAAACATCATATTCGACACGCTGACTATAGAAAGTGTTTATTATTCCGAAAAATGTACAGTGCTGGTATGGTATCTATTAGAAGTATAAATCATGAACTATATACAATCAAACAAAGGAAGCAGACCCTCTCTCCATACGATGATAAACGTTACATCAACTCTGATGGTGTTACTACATTTGCGTATGGACATTATAAAATTAAAAAAATGTGATTGTAAAGTATATGTAATGTAAATATATCTGGAGGTGATTCGCACTAAAGTTCGAATTAGAGACTGGAATATCTTGCTCTAGTGTGATTCACCATCTGGTTTACATATACTATTTGTTTGACTTTTTAAGTGTAACATTAAATCTGTATTACATTATAATAAAAGAATATCATCTACGTGTGTGTACTTCTCTCTTATTTAAATCCTTTCCATCTCAACATATCCTATATAGAACTTGAATAACTTAATGTACTATAGATAACATTCACGATAAATCTATGTACCACTGTAACCCTCAAATAGACAAAAAAACAAGCTAGATAAAAACCGTTTCTATTTAAATTGATGCAAGTATGAAGTAAAATAAAATAAATTAACAATTTTGATATGACATAAGTAGAGATATGTGTTTTAGCATTGATTGATTTTACATTTGGTATGAATTTTTCTATTTTATTATTAATGGATTCTATGCCTCGGAGATTGGAGGGTTAACCACATCCTGGCTCGATTTTGGAAACAGGTGTGTGAGATTATATATTATTATAAAATTAGCATTTTGCAGTGTTTTCAAAACTTTCACTGATTTCAGTTCACCTATTCAGTATCTAAAATCGATATCACAAAAAAAAAAACGTATCTCTAGACGCAAGCATACCACATGATGATAAGCAACATAGCAACTCTAATGGTGTCACTATTTATACTTAAAAGACAATTAGTTTGATCATGGTATTAACAACTAAGAACTTTCATTGTTATAAAATTTTAAAAAATTTGAAATATATTACTAGGTGAGCCTTTTTTTTGTTGATTTGTATACATGCAAAAAAATGTACATTTTAATGTGTAAATCAAAGAACAACGGGATGCGTAATATCCTCGGTTCGAGTGGTTTACATGAAATAACATTGGTAATATATTGTCACTGACATACTGTTAGTTTATACAGGGTATTTAAAACAGTAAAGAATGAAAAGTGATTGGGTTATTTAAAAAAATGCGTTTTATGGAATATGCACAATCACACGAACATGCAAACACTAGTCTTGTAGTCTGATATAGCTCTCTTGAGAATATTAAGAAGGTAGGGTTCACGATCCCTCGGCAGAGCTGTGGGTGGAACACAATCTCTCTCTCTCTCTCTCTCTTTTGCTTTCGCTAAGCTCTCCGCGATGAAAAGAAGTTGATCATATCCGAACATTTAAATGGTAGCAAATAGCACTTCTAATCTTTTCGATATGGCGTAGCACGTTGGTGATATAAATAAAGTAGTACATTGAACTCTTTGATAATCTTATTTCTTTTTAATCGTACCCTTAACCTCATCTCAACTTCGATGATAATCTAACCCCTAATTATTATTGATTTTTTCTATATTTTAAAACTTTTTATATTTCATTAAATACTTAGAATATTCATTTGTTTACTGCGGAGATCTATGCATAGTAAGTTTGAACTATACACAATGATTGCAGTAGGTAGGTGACGAACCTGTGTCATCAACAATGCCTTGTGATTGTTGTGGATGAGCCATTTTTTTTTCTAAATACTCTACTCAGCTGTTAGTTTAACTCGAACGCGTCTCCAACCAGTGAGCGGTGGGCGGAGCCAACTTGGATTGCACTTGTTCAAGGTCACACGGTGGCTAATCAAGCGCCTCACGGCAGGCAGCGGCGGGGTCAAGGTCAAAGGTCATGTCATGTCCTGTGCCAGAACCGCCATTTTCTCCCTACTCACGTGACAATTATTTTATATTGTCACATGGCGGCGGGTGTTTCCCAAGATGGCGGCTGGGTTTAACTCAAGATGGCGTAGGGTTTTTTCCAAGATGGCGGACAGAGGTCCAGAGTGTGACCAGAGGGGAGAAACCCCTCCCATTCACGGGACATCTATTTTGTATTTTTAAATAGTGCGCGCCAAGACTAACGCACTCTATCCGTCAAGTGTACATCTGATGTTCCACGTGACAATTATTTAATATTGTCACATTTTGAAAAAAAAATAAATTGTGATGACCGTGATTTCGTGCCCGAGCAGATTGGATCCAGCCATAACTGTCTCGGTGCACTTAACCACTAGGCTATAACAACTAATGGAATGTTATAGGTTATGGTATATTATAAGCTGTGCGTCTGACGTGTTGGGAAATGCCCGGGATTAAAATTTTAATTCCGTGGCGCGAGTGCGCGCGCATTTGTTTTCGTAGCACCACCTAGTAGTGAAAATAAAAACTATAATTTCGGTCGGTAAAAGAAGCTCATTACCGACATCACCGCCTTGGTAACGCTACATGATCTGGTGGCCGAAAATGAATTCAACGGTAAATGACCGTTGGCCGGGAATTCCTCAAAATCTGGAGTTTCCAATAATGTTGGAATAGCCCTCAGTTCATTTGAATGGCTCATTCATATTTGTACGTTCATGCATACAAGTTGCGCAGGTGCTGTGTATTATAAGTGCAATGAAGAATGATGGTGATGATGATAGAAGCATATCGTCTATGTCTACGGTACGAAGAGGCCCAAATCAAGTAAGGTTACACACAACTTAATATTAAATATTATAATAACGAAATTATTGCATAGCATAATATATTATATTTTTAAGTTTTAACCATTAATTCCTTGTTAAAATGCAGATGCAATAAAATACCCCATGCTTTCAAAGCATTTTAAAATATTACAGTCTAAATGAGTTATTATTTAATAGAGTTTAATTAAAATATAGATATAAAATGCAAAGCATTTAAACTGATTACAGTTAAAACAATTATTTGAGTTTTATTAAATATTAAATACAAAATAAAATTGCTGCATATATTTTATTGGTAACCACCAATCCATTGTTAAAATGTGTAGCTCTCAGTGCAATAAAATAACCCATGCTTTCAAAGTATTTGAACTTATTACAGTTAAATCAATTTTTATTTCATTGAGTTTAATTTAAAAAAAAAATAATACAAAATATGTAAATTTCAAAGCATTTTACTTTAGGCCTATTACAGTTTAATCAGTTATTATTATTATTTAATTGAGTTGAATAAAACAAATTTTTTTTTTCTTCTCCAGGATTATATTGACAATTATGTCAGGACCGCCCGCCTTCTTGACTTCTTAGAGATCGACAGAGAGGATCAAGCTGAACCGGATGCCCTCGAACGCGCACGGCTATGGCTTCTGGCGTCCGACTCTTCTTCTGGCTCCCACTCTGCACCTGGCTCCCAGTCTGCTTCTGGTTCGCACTCTTCTTCTGGCTCCCACTCTGCACCTGGCTCCCAGTCTGCTTCTGGTTCGCACTCTGCTTCTGGCGCCGACTCTTCTTCTGGCTCCCACTCTGCACCTGGTTCCCAGTCTGCTTCTGGCTCCCACTCTGCACCTGGCTCCCAGTCTGCTTCTGGTTCGCACTCTGCTTCTGGCGTCCGACTCTTCTTCTGGCTCCCACTCTGCACCTGGCTCCCAGTCTGCTTCTGGTTCGCACTCTTCTTCTGGCTCCCACTCTGCACCTGGCTCCCAGTCTGCTTCTGGTTCGCACTCTGCTTCTGGCGCCGACTCTTCTTCTGGCTCCCACTCTGCACCTGGTTCCCAGTCTGCTTCTGGCTCCCACTCTGCACCTGGCTCCCAGTCTGCTTCTGGTTCGCACTCTGCTTCTGGCGTCCGACTCTTCTTCTGGCTCCCACTCTGCACCTGGCTCCCAGTCTGCTTCTGGTTCGCACTCTGCTTCTGGCGACGACTCTGATTCCGGCTCCGTCATTGAAGATGATAGCTCCAGTGTAGTCTCAACTTCAAGTCAACTAACAGAAGATATACTAATGGAAATCGACGCTAACTACAGTGCTGTAAGTGATAGTGACAGTGATATAGACTCAAGTTTAGTTTAGTTTACTAGGTTTAAGGGCGCTTCAACCAGTTAGGTCATTTTGCGCCACCAAGATAATGTAACTCGTTACTTATTGTTTTATTGCATGATTGATTAATGGGGCTTAACGTCTCATATTTATGCAACGATGGCTAATCGAGACGATGAGCGGGTGAAAATGAAGATGAAAAGATGATGTTGAAGAATAAAGCCACATCCGAATTAGATCCATTGTACGTCGCGTGGGTCGTCATACGGGAGTCCAGCAAGGGTGGGCAGGGCCAAGTGGGAGGAGAAATATTCAGTGTGGACCGTGGGGGGGGGGGGGGGGGGGGGGGGGGGAGGGGGAATGGTCTCCTTCTGTCGCCTCTTACGACTAGCAGAGTCACTCTGGACCTTTTGTACCCCGGGCCGAGACGGGTCCGAAATTATCAACATTAATGAGGGGCTAACCGAGACAATGAGTGGGTGAGATATGGAGATGATAAGGGGTGTAAAGAGGTAAAAGGCCAGTGTGAGGGCGGGGAGGAAAGGAGAAAAGGGAGTGGGGCCTGATTGATTGATATTTGGGCCTAACGTCTTATATTTTTGCTACTTGGCTAATCAAGACGATGAGTGGGTGAGAATGAAGATGAAATTGGGGGCTCTTTGGAGGAAAGGGGCAAGTAGGAGGGCGTGTGAGGAAAGGGGAGGGTCAGTGCTAAAAAGTAGTGTTGGAGTTGTGTTGAGGAAGTGTGTAACATATATATATATATTTAAACACGATATAGATATATTAATAAAAAATTGTAGGAGGGCTAACTACACGGACCTACTAGAACTTAAATGCTTTTACTTAAGGCCTATGACAATGAGATACCTTGTTATGAGTTCTTCTGAATAAGCCTCATTGCTTGAGTGTCCTTTGTTATTATTATTCATAAGTTTGAATGCACCATCTTATATTCCTCAGACCAACTCGTCCGCACCGACCAGATAGACCCGTGAGTCTACCCTGGTTGCGAGGTGGGAGGAAATACGGGAGAGGCCACGGGATAGATACCTGCTCCAGGATGCCGCCATACGAAGGAGTGAGTCTACCCTGGTTGCGAGGTGGGAGGAAATACGGGAGAGGCCACGGGATAGATACCTGCTCCAGGATGCCGGCATACAAAGGAGTGAGTCTACCCTGGTTGCGAGGTGGGAGAAAATACGGGAGAGGCCACGGAATAGATACCTGCTCCAGGATGCCGCCATACAAAGGAGTGAGTCTACCCTGGTTGCGAGGTGGGAGGAAATACGGGAGAGGCCACGGGATAGATACCTGCTCCAGGATGCCGCCATACAAAGGAATGAGTCTACCCTGGTTGCGAGGTGGGAGGAAATACGGGAGAGGCCACGGGATAGATACCTGCTCCAGGATGCCGCCATACAAAGGAGTGAGTCTACCCTGGTTGCGAGGTGGGAGGAAATACGGGAGAGGCCACGGGATAGATACCTGCTCCAGGATGCCGCCATACAAAGGAGTGAGTCTACCCTGGTTGCGAGGTGGGAGGAAATACGGGAGAGGCCACGGGATAGATACCTGCTCCAGGATGCCGCCATACGAAGGAGTGAGTCTACCCTGGTTGCGAGGTGGGAGGAAATACGGGAGAGGCCACGGGATAGATACCTGCTCCAGGATGCCGCCATACGAAGGAGTGAGTCTACCCTGGTTGCGAGGTGGGAGGAAATACGGGAGAGGCCACGGGATAGATACCTGCTCCAGGATGCCGCCATACGAAGGAGTGAGTCTACCCTGGTTGCGAGGTGGGAGGAAATACGGGAGAGGCCACGGGATAGATACCTGCTCCAGGATGCCGCCATACGAAGGAGAGAGTCTACCCTGGTTGCGAGGTGGGAGGAAATACGGGAGAGGCCACGGGATAGATACCTGCTCCAGGATGCCGCCATACGAAGGAGTGAGTCTAACCCTGGTTGCGAGGTGGGAGGAAATACGGGAGAGGCACGGGATAGATACCTGCTCCAGGATGCCGCCATACGAAGGAGTGAGTCTACCCTGGTTGCGAGGTGGGAGGAAATACGGGAGAGGCCACGGGATAGATACCTGCTCCAGGATGCCGCCATACGAAGGAGTGAGTCTACCCTGGTTGCGAGGTGGGAGGAAATACGGGAGAGGCCACGGGATAGATACCTGCTCCAGGAGCCGCCATACGAAGGAGTGAGTCTACCCTGGTTGCGAGGTGGGAAGAAATACGGGAGAGGCCACGGGATAGATACCTGCTCCAGGATGCCGCCATACGAAGGAGTGAGTTTACCCTGGTGGCGAGGTGCGAGGAAATACGGGAGAGGCCACGGGATAGATACCTGCTCCAGGATGCCGCCATACGAAGGAGTGAGTCTACCCTGGTTGCGAGGTGGGAGGAAATACGGGAGAGGCCACGGGATAGATACCTGCTCCAGGATGCCGCCATACGAAGGAGTGAGTCTACCCTGGTTGCGAGGTGGGAGGAAATACGGGAGAGGCCACGGGATAGATACCTGCTCCAGGATGCCGCCATACGAAGGAGTGAGTCTACCCTGGTTGCGAGGTGGGAGGAAATACGGGAGAGGCCACGGGATAGATACCTGCTCCAGGATGCGTCATACGAAGGGCCAATGAGCAACTGGCCCAAGGAAGACTCAACGCAGTCGAATTCTTAAACCGCATGTCCCACGTAAATGACAACCATTTTGGGAACTCCTTTCGTCGCCTCTTACAACTAGCAGAGTCACTCTGAGCCTATTCTTCCCGGGCCCAGACGGGTATCAACAAACAACTTTATTTCAACTCATATAAATCATGAAGGTTAAAGACTATTAACCGTAGAGGAAGCAGCGGCCATGGGAGATTGAATTGACCACAAAATTGAAAATAAAGAATTCAAACAATATATTTTTAAATAAACTGGCAAGTTCACTCTTTTGAAAGATGTAGACAATTTACGGCGTAAACGTAAGAATGACGACATTGGCCATCGGTCATCGGTTGGCTTGTCTCGACGATTTCGTTAACGATTTCCCGTCATCCACCACTGCAAGAAGAGAGCAACTCTTTCAGTCCACAATGATGGTTAACAAATTGCCTAAACTTGAAAAAAAACACTTAACAGTTTTTGTATTCAAGTGGATGCAAATAACTCCTTCCATTACCTCTTAATTCAAACAAATTATATGAGAACTTTAGCAACTAAATACTCGGTTGGTTTGTTTGTTGACGGAACTTAGCACTGTGCCGTCATTGGGGCATTCTTCTGCCACTAGTGGAGTTACTCCCACTCGCAGTGCCAATGTTTCTGGGGATGGAACTAGCCATGGCACTGCTAGAAATAGGTTGGGTGTTGTCCGTGAAGAACACCAGTTTCGAATGTCGCAGCTCGAGTCGACACAAGAGAAGAAAGACGAGCTGCACGACATTCGAATGCGTGAAGCCAGAGCCGACATGGACGCTGCTCTATCACGTGCCCGTGCCGATGCTGCTCGGGAGCGAGCCGAGGTAGCTCGGGCCGAGATCCCGTCGGTCGAACTCCGGATTTTAAAGGCCCGAGCTCGGTTCGAGGAGGCCCGGGCTACCAGGGAAGAGGAACACCTGGAGTTTGACCACGTGCATCGGAGTCGAGCCAGACTAGGAAGCGAAAGATCACCCCTGTAGTCTATAATAGTTTTTCTATGCTGATGCTTGCTTTGCTTCTATATTATCATTGTTCTCCTTTGCCTTTTCAAGCTATTTTATATTAACCCAACGCTTCTTTTTTCATCAGTTTTCTTGTTTTCCGTAAAGAGAGGAATCCTGCGGCAATCCAGATAAAGCTGATAAGTTTCCTTAAATAATACAGGGTATTTAAAAATGAGGACTGGTAGGTGTAGGCTACACCTAATGAGAATTGGCTACACCTAATGAGACTTACAAAGTGACAGCAAAGGTTTGTACACATTGCTCCAATAAGAAGACTGTGTATGGGTGTTACTATAAACTTTATATAAATCCCAATCATATTTGGGTTTTCCGTATCATAATTGTGCAACTTTAGCTAATTGAGACGGTGAGTAGGTGATATACGAAAAAACGTCACATACCCGAATCAGTGCCATTGCACAACGCGGGGGTCGTCATTAGGGCAGTCAAGCAAGGGAGGACAGAGCACAGTGGGAGGAGAAATCTTCAGTGGGACAGTGGGGGGAAGGGACAGGGTCTCCTTTCGTCACCTCTAACGACTAGCAGAGTGACTCTGGGCCTATTCTTCCCACTGTTCAGACTGGCCATGGGGATAGTGGTGGGAGGCGCTGGCAGGGAGAGACCCGCTGTCCTGCTCGCCACAACCCAGTCCATTTAATTTTACCCTTTTTCGGGAACAACCCAACACAATTGTACACGTCCGAACTTGGTAGGCAATGGATACGCGAAGCTTCCTTCATTCGAGATGACATCGTATTAACACGAATAAAATTATCAGATGCCAATGAAGATTCGGGTGAATGGAAGTATCATACTACTAACGACTGTTACGAAACCTATACACATAAGTTGAAACTATCTTAAATAGATTTTTGTATCTTAAAAACTATGGAAAATAGCCTAAGCTGAGGGATCGCGTCGATTTTGAGGCCGGGAATTTTTTAGTCGCGACAAGACGTGTTCCAGCCTAAACACGAACTCGTCATTGTTGTTTGATAGTTTGGCATTATTCAATAAGGCGGTGGAACGAGAGCAAGCAAAAAAATGTGATCTAAAAACTACACGTAAATGTTCGAATTTGTGAGAAATATCAATTTGATTTTACTAAACAAAATGTGTGAGGTAAATGAAGAATTCTTGAACATAGCGAACCAACTGTAAAATCGACGAAAATCGCTATCTTCATGAAATCAGCCACTTTAAAAGGTCAAAGCATAAATATCCGGAATAAGGACCATCAAGAATCTAAAAGGATATTGTAGTAGTAGAGTCAGTGGTTGATGCTCTCAACGAGTGGGACGCTGAGCCCTGGGATTTGACTAATCCACAACTAAAATCACTTTCCACAGCTAAGCCGTGTCCAGAAGATGCCATCAATAGCTTGAGCACTGCACATCGAGAGGAAGATAAAATGGCCGAGAAATTTCTTGATCGTCTGACCACTGGAACTTTGTCAATATATGCAACAATCTCGAAACGAAAGAGTAAGACATTTGCTTCCAGTTCAAAGAAAGTGAAGTCAAGAAAACTGTCGACTGCCGATCAACTGTTGACCGAGCCGCAATGAAAGAAGTGATTCGGCTCCTAACCTGTGGTTCAAAACCTCTAAGTTCAAAAGAGTTCACACAATGGATTAAATTGACGTCTCTTTCCCATATTATGCAATAATATATATGGGGATGGCGTGGAATAAGGTACAACCAGCTGGCCCCTGGCGCACTTTTGCGCAAAATCTTTCATTCGCCATTATTCATCATCATCATCATCAATCATTAGCCGACATCCAAATGCAGTTGCCTTGCACATTGTCAACGACATCTTAAATGAAGATCTTATTAAAGGCAGCCATTGCCAGCCATTTTACACACAAAACTAACGGACTGCGTGTCAGACCCAGGTGAAATAATTTCCAAACAGGTGTTAGTTTTGTAACACTCGGGGAGCTATGACCTAATTGTTTATTATTATTTGTAGACGTAACGGAGCCGGATATTGACTTTGATGACGATTTGACAGAAAACTGTAATGACGATTCCCCCGACGAATCGGCTGAAGACGAAGAAGATTAGATTAGACTCTTAACACCATTTTCAATTTGGTATAATTGGTTGAGAGTGGCAAGTGAAGTAATCTATTTGACTAGTCGATAAAAACTGAACTGAATATCAGTGGCGAAGCGTGGCCTTGAAATTAGGGTAGACATAGATAATTTTGTGTAATATTTCGCAATTTAGAAACAAAAGTTGGTAATAAGAGGGTGGGGGGGGGGGAAGGGGGGCCCAAAATGAACATTCGTGAATCGCCCAGGGCGGGAATCAACAATATCACTTTCGGCGGAACACATCGTTAGTCATTAACAGTTTACACAATAAAGTAAATAAATATATTTATTAATGGGGCTTAACGTCTCATATTTATGCAACGATGTATAATATAAAGTAAATAATATTTTTAAAAAATAAGGGTAGAAATCACACGCTATTTGGATATTGTAAACTTTTGCTCTGCACTACATTGGATACATTGGATCCCCGTCGTACCCGCGATGTAGCGCGAACACTCTGCCGTGCGTCGCGAGCACGTCCGTGAGCAAGAGTCCGCGCCGCTGCACAAATGTGCGTGGCAGGTCGGGCCACGTCCGGTCCGCGTGGGCCGAGAGAGCGTGGTCCAGCATCGCTTCGGGCTGGCCCCTCCAACCGCCACACGCCAGGGGACAGTCGTAGTCGCGGCGGGGACAGACCGCGCCGTGTCCCGCTAGCTCGCACGCGCGCATGCGCAGCAAGCATGCCGTGCACGGTAGTTCGATGTTGGCACTCAGGCCCTCCAGCGCGAGATTCCTCACAGTAAGGAACTGTCCGCGACATAGCGGGCAAACTGTGGTCCTGTCGTCAGACCGGCAAGCGTTGCATAAGCTGTGTCCCGCGGTGCACTGGTGTATTGGTTCGCACATGACCTTGAAGCAAACAGGACACTCGAGAGTGGTCATGATGTTCCGTTCTAATTCTGTTGTACCATTCCTCACCCGGTCGCCCCTCTCTGCAACACCGATCCCTAGTTGAGGTGCCGGTGTAATGTTTGCCTTCTCAACTATCAAGAGTAGAGAATACGTCTCAGCAAAGGCCACCTGTTTAACAATCACCCCTGAAGACTTCGGCAACCGGGTCGCCACCGAAAAGGTTTTTTCCGCGGACCCAACTGACCACTTAGTCCACTACCGCACACAAACACATCCCCTTCCTGTGTCAACATCGCAGTGTTGCGACATCCAGCGATGACCTGGGAGACAGTCTGGTCCTCGAGGCCAATCATTCGAGAGGGGACGGATCTCTTAACCCTGTCACCGGTACCCAACTGACCATTTCCATTATTACCCCAAGCCCAGAGATTGATATTTGGGCTTAACGTCTCATATTTTTGCAACGAGGCTAATCGAGACAATGAGTGGGTGATAGATGAAGATGCAATAGGGGGCTGTTTGGAGGAAAGGGGCAAGTAGGAGGGCGGGGTGAAAAATTGGAAGGGGGAGGAAAAGGGAGGGGGGAGGTTGTGGACTCCATTTCGTCTGACTTCTCCTCCTCGACCATTCCGGCTTGGGTGGCCCTACCAGAAGCATACGCTTCCGCCGGCATAGCTCTCGGGATCAACAAAGCACGCAAACCTGCCCACCACGATAAGGTGGCAGTCCCTGGGCAGGTAACAAATTTAATGATATTATTATAATTATATTAATGAATTTGGAATTTCACTTGTACAATAACGCTTATCTCGTTGTTTGTAGGCGTTGTAGAGCCAACGACGACGGTAGTGTTAACCCCCTCGCCGCCGCCGCTACCCGAGCCACCAATGGCGATGACACGTATATGTAAACAAATTCCTAATCAAATTTTTTTTGACAACACCATTTCTTCATAATAAATCGATATGTTAATAAAGAAATTTATTATTTTATTTAGTAGTTAATTTAATAATAGAAATATTTATTATTTAATATTTTATTTTATTTATAAATTAAATAAATTGATGATTAATTAATAAATCTTTAACTTAAAATTGTATTTCTTTTCTGAACATTCATTTCTAAGCAATTAAGGGGTATTAAACATAAAAATAATGTGTTTTGTTATTTTGTTTTTTATCACCATTCTTTATTCAACTTGTTGTTTCAGAAGAAATCAGCATTCAAGCCTGGATTGGCCTATTCAGTGATATATTGCGTCAACATTCCCGTGATGATGAAGGTAAACGAGTTACCAGTGTTATTATTAAATTGTATTCCAACGAATGAATTCACTGACGTAGCCGCATTTCCAGTAGTTAATTTATTAATAGAATTATTTATCATTTAATATTTTATTTTATTTATAAATTAAATAAATTGATGATTAATTGTGTGTATACAAGTGTGTGTATACAAGTGTATACAGTTCTTATGTAGGGTAGATCATGCAAGCACTGTACAGTGTATACAGTCATTATGTAGGAGAGAGCATGCAAGCACTGTACAGTGTATACAGTCATTATGTAGGAGAGAGCATGCAAGCACTGTACAGTGTATACAGTCATTATGTAGGAGAGAGCATGCAAGCACTGTACAGTGTATAGTCATTATGTAGGAGAGAGCATGCAAGCACTGTACAGTGTATACAGTCATTATGTAAGAGAGAGCATGCAAGCACTGTACAGTGTATACAGTCATTATGTAGGAGAGAGCATGCAAGCACTGTACAGTGTATACAGTCATTATGTAGGAGAGAGCATGCAAGCACTGTACAGTGTATACAGTCATTATGTAGGAGAGAGCATGCAAGCACTGTACAGTGTATACAGTCATTATGTAGGAGAGAGCATGCAAGCACTGTACAGTGTATACAGTCATTATGTAGGAGAGAGCATGCAAGCACTGTACAGTGTATACAGTCATTATGTAGGAGAGAGCATGCAAGCACTGTACAGTGTATACAGTCATTATGTAGGAGAGAGCATGCAAGCACTGTACAGTGTATACAGTCATTATGTAGGAGAGAGCATGCAAGCACTGCTCAGTGTATACAGTCATTATGTAGGAGAGAGCATGCAAGCACTGTACAGCGTATACAGTCATTATGTAGGAGAGAGCATGCAAGCACTGCTCAGTGTATACAGTCATTATGTAGGAGAGAGCATGCAAGCACTGTACAGTGTATACAGTCATTATGTAGGAGAGAGCATGCAAGCACTGCTCAGTGTATACAGTCATTATGTAGGAGAGAGCATGCAAGCACTGTACAGTGTATACAGTCATTATGTAAGAGAGAGCATGCAAGCACTGTACAGTGTATACAGTCATTATGTAGGAGAGAGCATGCAAGCACTGTACAGTGTATACAGTCATTATGTAGGAGAGAGCATGCAAGCACTGCTCAGTGTATACATTCATTATGTAGGAGAGAGCATGCAAGCACTGTACAGTGTATACAGTCATTATGTAGGAGAGAGCATGCAAGCACTGCTCAGTGTATACAGTCATTATGTAGGATAGATGTTGTCTCGAAGGATTATTATTATTATTACTTTCATTTTTATTATTATTTCCGTGTCTACCTTTCTGAGCGAATAGCGAACGGGCCTTATCACCGAACAGTTTGTTCCGTCTGTCTCAGGTGCGCAAGGAGTATTCGGAGCTGGTCGTGGCGATCACGCCGTGCAAGCGCATCGTCAAGAAGGCGACGAGAAGATCGCCAACATGGAGGCCGACAACCGATGCAGATATTGATCCTTCTCATTGACGCTGTCCATATTTAAATAATAAAAGATATTCGTATTTAAAGGTCTTTTGTATCTAAGGGCCGGTTTTTCACAGCTGGGTATCCCCAAGGGCTCGATGCAATGCCCATACGTCTAGGGAACCCCTGGGGGTGCCCTAGGGCAGGTATCCCCCAGGCTGGGTGAGCTCTAGGTCATCCCTAGGTCTCTCCTAACAGCTCCGTAGCCACGTTTTTCATCATGGCGGGCGTCGACGACTTTTTCAAATACGCTGAGTATTTAATGAGAAACGACAAACAAAACCAGTTTTTTATCTGCAATGGAACAACCGCGGAGGTATTTGCGAGATGGTGAGAACCCAGTGGAGTTCTACACCGGCGTTCAATTTAAGAAGAGGTATAGGTTCGAGAAAGAAACGGTCACGAGCATGATGTTGGACCTCAACATCAACCAGCAGCTACTGCAGCAAAATCGACGGGGTTTACCGTACTTACTTAGAGGTAACTAGATCAAGTAACCTGAACATGACCACACGGAACAAGGACACACAACACAAGGACGCTCTCACCGGTTCAGGTGGAATTTGTTCGATGAAATTTGTTCGTGGAAATTGTTCGATTTCAGTGATCTTACACAAACTTCCAATTTCGAGAGGAAACATGATTATGGCTGGGATTCGTGGAAGTTTCTACCAAACTGCACGAAATGAATGTTTTGAGCGTGTCAGGCTCCAATTACCACATTCGTTATTGGTGTTTGTTTAACTCATGAACAGTATATTTTCGTATTTTTGCTCTTGATCCATATGCGTCATTTATACTTATACCACAGTTATCGCTAAGCAAACCATGTATATATTTACCCAGGATAAAGATTAAGTATATTATCCAGTGAATAAGTAAAATAATCATACGTGAAATACAAGAACCTCACTGGTATATGGGTAAGTGCAACCATTGTATTGTTCAATTTAGTTTGGAAAAGCTTTCCTTATTCTTTTACGTTCTTGTTGTGCTTCCTCGATTGTCTGTTGCGTGCACTCCAATCTTGGACTGCCCCTACCAGTGGCTTAGCTGGGAACATATTTTGACAGGGGGGGGGGGGGGCTACTGGAATTATCTGATATGACAGTCAGAATACTAGCTCCACATAAATATCAAAATACTTACGTTTAGATTTGTAAAATTTAATACACCCCGTAATTTGATTATGAGCAATTTGGATTCTCCTCTCCCTCCCCCCGTCACCATCACCCCTGTATTCGCCGAAGACCTTATCACAAAATGCTGCACCATATGTTGAGTACTTGTCCTTTGTTTTTATAGTCCATGTTTCACTACCGAACATTACGACTGAGAGGGTACAGACTTGTCCCACACGACTTGGGTGTCCAAAAAGCCACATGTGCACCAAGGTTCAGGGAAACCACTCAGAAGGGTATCAGTTTTATACATTATTTGACATTTTTAATGACGGTCTGGTGTTGGTCTTGGAGGGGAGGTCAGAGGTTGTTACCACGCTGAGGGTGAGCTTCCACTTCAAGGCTAAGTACCAGGTAGGCCACTACACCCCCCTAGTTAGGGTAAACCAAATTCAAAATCTTCCATGACGTCACTATATTTGAGCCTTCTGATTGGTCGCCCTAAGAACACAGGGGCAAGTTTGTAGCCGGAGTCCTGAGGGACTCGGAGAGGACAGAACAAAGACGGCCGCGGGCCGAATAGGTCGGTTTGGAGTACGAAGACGTCCTTTGGCCGTGGAGGTCGTTTATTTAGATGTAAGACGGCCGCGGGCCGAATAGGTCGGTTTGGAGAACGAAAACGTCCTTTGGCCGTGGAGGTCGTTTATTTAGATGTAAGACGGCCGCGGGCCGAATAGGTCGGTTTGGATTGATTGATTGCTTAATGGGGCTTAGACTCATATTTTCGCAACTATGGCTAATCGAGACGATGAGCGGGTGATAATGACGGTGAGAGAGATGGTGATGAAGAATAAAGCCATATCCGCATCAGACCCATTGTACGTCGCGTGGGTCGTCATACGGGAGTCCAGCAAGGGAGGGCAGGGCCAAGTGGGAGGAGAAATATTCAGTGGGACAGTGGGGGGGAGGGGCAGGGTCTCCTTTTGTCGCCTCTTACGACTAGCAGTGTCACTCTGGGCCTATTCTACCCCAGGCCGAGACGGGTCTCCTTTTGTCGCCTCTTACGACTAGCAGAGTCACTCTGGGCCTATTCTTCCCCGGGCCCAGACGGGCTGTCGGTTTGGAGAACGAAGACGTCCTTTGGCCGTGGAGGTCGTTTATTTAGATGTAAGACGGCCGCGGGCCGAATAGGTCGGTTTGGAGAACGAAGACGGCCTTTGGCCGTGGAGGTCGTTTATTTAGATGTAAGACGGCCACGGGCCGAATAGGTCGGTTTGGAGAACGAAGACGGCCTTTGGCCGTGGAGGTCGTTTATTTAGATGTAAGACGGCCGCGGGCCGAAAAGGTCGGTTTGGAGAACGAAGACGGCCTTTGGCCGTGGAGGTCGTTTATTTAGATGTAAGACGGCCGCGGGCCGAATAGGTCGGTTTGGAGAACGAAGACGGCCTTTGGCCGTGGAGGTCGTTTATTTAGATGTAAGACGGCCTGGGCCGAATAGGTCGGTTTGGAGAACGAAGACGTCCTTTGGCCGTGGAGGTCGTTTATTTAGATGTAAGACGGCCGCGGGCCGAATAGGTCGGTTTGGAGAACGAAGACGTCCTTTGGCCGTGGAGGTCGTTTATTTAGATTTAAGACGGCCTGGGCCGAATAGGTCGGTTTGGAGAACGAAGACGGCCTTTGGCCGTGGAGGTCGTTTATTTAGATGTAAGACGGCCGTGGGCCGAAAAGGTCGGTTTGGAGAACGAAGACGGCCTTTGGCAGTGGAGGTCGTTTATTTAGATGTAAGACGGCCGCGGGCCGAATAGGTCGGTTTGGAGAACGAAGGCGGCCTTTGGCAGTGGAGGTCGTTTATTTAGATGTAATGATGATTGATTAATGGGGCTTAACGTCTCATACTTATGCAACGATGGCTAATCGAGACGATGAGCGGGTGATAATGAAGATGAGAAAGATGATGATGAAGAATAAAGCCACATCCGAATCAGATCCATTGTACGTCGCGTGAGTCGTCATACGGGAGTCCAGCAAGGGAGGGCAGGGCCAAGTGGGAGGAGAAATATTCAATGGGACAGTGGGGGGGAAAGGGGATTGGGGTGTGGACTGCACTTCGTCTGACTTCTCCACCTCAACCAGTCCGGCTAGGGTGGCCCTACCAGAAGCATACGCTTCCGCCGGCATAGCTCTCGGGATCAACAAAGCACGCAAACCTGCCCACCACGATAAGGTGGCAGTCCCTGGGCAGGTTATTTAGATGTAAGACGGCCGCGGGCCGAATAGGTCGGTTTGGAGAACGAAGACGTCCTTTGGCCGTGGAGGTCGTTTATTTAGACGTATGGCGGCCGCGGGCCGAATAGGTCGGTTTGGAGAACGAAGACGGCCTTTGGCGTTTATTTAGATGTAAGGCGGCCGCGGACCAAGGGATAAATAATACAGAGACAATGGCTGGCGAGCCGAGTGCGTGTGAGTGTGCGGACGTGTTGTTTTAAATATAAGTTAGAATAATAATAATAATCATAAAAGTAATTAATTAAGGAAGCAGTAAAAATGAACGCTACGTAGCAAAGAACAATACAACAACAAGAGACCACCACAATTACAACCCCATAGACAATAAACCACCCACGCTGTCGGGCTGCATCTACCAACACATTACCAACATATCGTCATCACCATCACAATAAGTCATCCATCAAGCCATCTCCAGCCAGCACTTCATCTCACCGGCAGCAACCGGTATCGTTATTGCTTTTTTACCATACTAAGGCCATAGGGAGGTAGAATTGTAACTAACGATATTTCTTCCAGATTTTTGTTCTTCATTCATTCTTATTTGTTTATGTATTTCATTTTTGTGTGTGTATCTTTTATGTGTCATTTAAATTCATTAAACAGTAAGATTTATATTAAATACAATTCTATTTTTTTATTTCCATTATCCTACAACCATAAATTCATCTTTTTAATCAAGCAACAACTACATTTTCAATATATATCTTTTTGTGCTCTACAACCTAAAGTTTGAGCTAGCTGAAGGTTTGTTTTCATTCTATTTCATTTTATTTTCATGTCCTATTTATCCGTACTGTCTCACGACGTTTCATACATAACTTGTCATAACATTCTTCCGTGTCAAAATATTCATGTTTCTGGATGTATTTTTGTTCGTACAAATGATTTAGAGATTTGTGTATTGATATAAAATACCACATTCGTTTTCATTCAAAACATGCGTTTTCTTGTAGACACGAAAAACAATACCAATACCGCAGGACCCTCAACCTCTGGGTGGGAGGTGGGGGGGGGGGGGGGGGGGGGATTCTTCGATCAATACGTATTTTGCAATGGGAGGATTGATTGGTGATTGATTAATGGGGCTTAACGTCTCATATTTTTGCAAGCCTTGAAGCCTTGAAGACTGTGAAGCTAGGTCCTGGGCCTGTGATGGAAGATGAAGGGGAATACTCAAGAGGAGTTTGGACCGATGAATGCGCTCATCATTTTAATGGGAGGACCCAAAAATGGTACTGGAACGTGAACCATCTAATCACCGAGGACCGAACAGCATTAAGGGCGAGTTGCGGCATGCTCATGGATGGGGATGTTGAACGCTGCCTCTACAACACTGGGACTTCTCGCCACAAATCATCGAATGGACCCGAGATTAATGAAGGTCGTGACCCTCCGATCAAGCGACGATTCAATGAGCCTGTACCTCTCAAATACCATGGTCGACAATTAAAAGTGTATGGAGATGAACAGGCGCTTATTGGCATTGCTTGGTATCAATTAAAGCAAGGCAAAACATTTTTCTTCTCGGAGGGGTTCGGGTTATTATTATTATTATTATTATTTTTATTATTATTATTATTATTATTATTATTATTATTATTATTATTTGTGGTTTAAAGGCACAAAACATCTGGGCTATCAGTGCCTATTTTTCCTATTTAAGGGGACAATCCACTGAAAATGTAGCAAAAAGTATCCTTTTTCGATTTTCTATTTCTATCATAATATTTTTAAATGTTCTTTCGTTTATATGTATAAAAATACCCTGTTAAGGTCCGAGACTTGCTTCCATCACTACATAATTTATAAGTGAGCGTTGCACGACGAAAAAATGCCAGTCCCGTCGAAAATACAACGTTTGGTTGCATTTTAGAATGATTACTAGTACAGATGTGTTCTCCAACTAAGATTTAAAACTCCCGGTTTCTTGTCCACTGAGCTGTGTAGCCTGGTCGTAATAGTTATAAAATATGCCGCTAGGTAGTATTGAAGCAAAGATATTGAAAAAGAAGAGAGAAACCACTAACCGGGGAATATTATAATATCTTTGATAATAACTTTGGCTGATTTCTGAAACAGCTGATAGGCCTAGGGTTTGTTTTGGTTTTCAAAGGTGCTGTCACGATTTATTTTCTCCTCCAGTTTCTAAAGTATAACAATCTGCTTTTTTAAAAGCAAAAACCATGCCTAAAAGGAGAAAATGTGCTGCTGCAAGTATAGCAAATGTTTTGAAGAGAAACGAACCGCAAGAGGTGGATTTGCAAGGTAGGCCTATGCCTGGCAATGCAGATGTTTTAGGCCTAGACTTAGGCCTAGACCAAGTGAATGTTTTGGAGGAAAACATACCAGCACCAGAGAAAATAAATCTCCGTAAGTCATCGATAGAACATTCAGCAAATTGCAATCTTCCAACAAGGCCTAGGCCTAGTGATGACCAGTGCACTGAACAGCCTCCTCATTATGTTTTGGCTGATTTGAACTGTTTGTCACAACTAATAGACAAGTACCCGTGTTCCTTCTGTGGGTCTTGCACCCTTAAGTTCAATGTTAGTGAGAACCATGGGTTTGCAAATAAACTCAGTTTAGTTTGTGATACTTGTGGTGTAGCTAATTCCACAAGTTATTCTTCCGCTCGTTCTGCTCCGAACAATGTAGGCCAAACTTCATCGCGGCCGGATTTTGATGTGAACAAGAGAGCTGTGCAAGCTTTTCAAGCTATAGGCAAAGGTTATGCAGCAATGGAACAGTTTTGTTTGGCAATGGGAATGCATGTTATGTCACCCACCACATTTCATAACAAAAGTGCATATTTACACAGCATGGGAAATGTAGGCTGTGCTTTGTCACTGGAAGAGGTTAGAAATAAAGTTAGAAAAGCCTATCAAGAGTTGGATCCGACTATCAAAGACACTGACATTATTGAGATTGATGTGAGTTATGACGGAAGCTGGCACACACGAGGATTTTCTTCAAAAAATGGTTTGGCTTGCGTCATTGATGTGCTGACGGGGTTCATTATTGACTTTGTTGTACTTTCAAAGTATTGCCACTCCTGTACAAGAGCCAAAGCAGATCTAGGAAAAGACTCTCCGGAGTATGCTGTTTGGATCCAAGATCATAAATCCACTTGCCAGGCCAACTACGAGGGATCGTCTCCAGCGATGGAAGTCAACGCAGCATCTCGCTTATGGAAACAATCGGAAAACTACAAAATGCGCTACACAACACTTCTTTCCGATGGCGATGCAAAAACATTCAACCATTTAGTCGCAACTCAGGTTTACGGACCGGATGTTGTACTAAAAAAAGAAGAGTGCGTCAATCATGTAGGGAAACGTCTTGGGACTGCTCTTCGGTCTCTGGCAAAAACTTCTAGATCTCAAGGAGTTACACTCGGAGGAAAATCCCACGGAAGTTTGAAAGACGTCACTATCACCAAACCAAACTTACGAACTACTACCATAATGCTATCGTTGGTCATTCCAACGACATAGTAGCAATGAAAACTGCAATTTTTGCTACGCTGTATCACGGAATGTCCACTGATGAGAAACCGCAGCACCAAAAATGTCCAAAAGGTCCAACGTCTTGGTGTTTCTATGAAAGAGCCGTGTCCAATAATGAGAATCCGGGTTCACACAAGACCAACGTGCACACTCCACTGTCGGCGACAGTTGTCAAAGCCCTGATTCCAGTCTACCAACGAATGGCAAATGACAATCTTCTTGAGCGATGCAAGGGGAGAACGCAGAATGCAAATGAAAGCATTCATTCAAGAATTTGGGCGAAATGTCCAAAATCCGTGTTCGCGTCTCGTCATCGCATCGAAAGTGCGGTAATGGATGCCGTCTGCCAGTACAACAATGGGTATGTCAAATCTCACCTAGACAACCTAAACAGCAAGGGTTTGTCACCATGCAGACTTTCGGTCCAGTACTCCAAACGTAAGGAAATGCGACGTCTTCGCCAATGTGCCCGGAAAGCGAGTGCGAAGTATGGGAAGATTCGAAGAAAAGTAAGACTGGCAGCGTTACGGGCTGAATCACTGAAGAAATCAAGAGAAGGCACCACATACAGTGCTGGTGCATTTGATTTGGACACAACAGAGTAGCCGAGTGATGAGACGGTGGGTACTACCATTTCTAAAAGTAGAATCAACTAAAATTGGCTAAATAAATACCTAAAACTTTCAAATTGCTGTATCTCGGTAACTTTTTTCATGCACATTTGATATTGGAAAATGTACCTCCTTTTTATTGGCTCATCAGAATAAGCTGATTATTTTTGTGTAAGTTCAGAGATAGACTGTTAACAATAACTAGTGAGCACATTTTCAATTTAGCAATTCATTTTCAAGAAAATAATTATTTGACATTACATTGTTTCAAAAAAACATGAAATGCACATAGTAACAACTTTAAAAAATTAAAAACAAATAATTAGAGCTAAATTGAAAAATGTGCTCCCTAGTTATTGTTAAGGAGGTTGTTCTGCATACAATAAAAATAAAAATAAATCAAATCCAATAAAAACAAGAAGATAAAATTTTAGAAAATGTATATTTTTTGGGAATATACTAAAAAAAAATATATAAAAAAAATAAAAATTACTGTTTTTAATTTTTTTATTTGGTTTTATAAGGTATAGAAACATGTCCTCGAATTTCACTATTGTAGTGTACATACTCACTGACATAGCATTTTCAGTGGATTGTCCCCTTAAATCTTGTTTATAAGATTAATTGATTTAAGGAACTTTAAAATGTTGTCGGTTTGTCAGTTTTATCTGACAGGTTTTCTATTAGTGTGAATTTTATCTTACATCTTTGTCGTTCGGCTAAATACTTTGCACAATCTAAAATTATATGTTTGACAGTCATTGTCACATGACAAGCATCACACTCTGCTTGCGGTTCACTCTTTAGAACATAGCGCTGAATGAGCGCTGGGAGGAAAGCCATGGACTTACAGAGTCTTTTATTTCTCTTAGTTTGTTGTTTCGTATGCTCTGCCACTCGTTATGCCATAGCTTCTTTGAAATTTATTTATATTCCAACTGAAAAAAAAATCCTTAAAGAATCCATTTACAATTACTTTTTGCAGCTTTCAACATGACTATCATTTTCCCGGAGTAATTGGGGCAATTGATTGCACGCATGTAGCAATCGTTGCACCCACAGCCAATGACGATCAGTACCCGGAGCATATATATGTAAACAGGAAACATTACCACTCAATTAATGTTCAACTGGTAAAAACCTAGTGCTAATTTAGTGATGTAATTCTAATAACATTACTATTAAATATCACGCTCAATACGTGTTAACTACTTGTAATTGGTTTAAGGTTTGTGATGCAGATATGAAGATTTTGAATGTTAACGCAAACTACCCTGGGAGCACAAATGACGCCTTTATTTGGCGTTCTTCAAATCTGAAAGCTGCTCTCCAAAATGCCCACAGGGATAATATAAGTTCATGGGTGCTTGGTAAATATTATATATTGCAATAATGTATCTAACACCTTATCAAAATTGGGCCCTTCTACCTTACTTAGTGATCGCCCCTAAATGTTTACGGTATTCAAATCATAAAATAGGCCTACATTAGTAGCCACCACGCAGTAATGGCCAATTTGCAGCCTTAGTGTTTAATCTAATGTAATCTAAAAAATAACTGAGACTAAAACAAGTTGAATTACAGGTGATAGTGGTTATCCTTTAGAGCCGTGGCTGTTTACTCCACTGGCAGTTGCAAACACTGATGCCCAAGAGGAATACAACCGGCACCAAATGCGGGACTGAGTATCGTGGAGCGTTGTAATGGATTATTAAAGAGTCGCTGGAGATGCCTTCTCAGGCATAGGGTATTGCATTACCGTCCTGAGAAGGCATCTAAAATAATTATGGCTGCCGCGGTACTCCACAATATGTGTGTGGAGTACGGCGTTCCTCCACAAGCTGCGCAAGACCATGACGCTGAAGGGGAACTAGACTTCGGAATGGGAATTGGTGGAGAGCAAGCTGAAGCTGAAGTCATCAGAAATGTAAACCCAATCCTGGCAAATGCACGCAGGTTGCAACAGCGCCTGATTCACGTTGAACTTACACGCTAGGCAATTCGGTGGGTCATTCTTCTTTCACTGGTACGGACATATTACTTTCTTGTGCAGTCTTCTCATATCTGCATCTTAAATCAAACAAACAGTTTACTATAGAGGCTAAAATAATGTCATTAGTGTAAACATGAAGCAGTCACTTTCCAATGCCCTATAATATATGATATAGGAAAATGTGACCATAGCATATTATACATTACAAACTACAAAAGTCACGGTGCCAACTGCACTGCACTGGTGGCGATCGCGCGCTCGACGCTTATGTCACCGACGACGGCTCGGCCGAGGAGCGGTGTACGTAGCTAGCTCCCTCTCCCGCCGGCCGCTGCGATCAACTAAACGCCGCTCCGAGAGACCGCTGGACCCATATAATGGCAGCTGGCCGAGGAGCGGTGAACGTAGCTAGCTCCCTCTCCCGCCGGCCGCTGCGATCAACTGAACGCCGCTCCGAGAGACCGCTGGACCCATATAATGGCAGCTGGCCGAGGAGCGGTGTACGTAGCTAGCTCCCTCTCCCGCCGGCCGCTGCGATCAACTGAACGCCGCTCCGAGAGACCGCTGGACCCATATAATGGCAGCTGGCCGAGGAGCGGTGAACGTAGCTAGCTCCCTCTCCCGCCGGCCGCTGCGATCAACTGAACGCCGCTCCGAGAGACCGCTGGACCCATATAATGGCAGCTGGCCGAGGAGCGGTGAACGTAGCTAGCTCCCTCTCCCGCCGGCCGCTGCGATCAACTGAACGCCGCTCCGAGAGACCGCTGGACCCATATAATGGCAGCTGGCCGAGGAGCGGTGTACGTAGCTAGCTCCCTCTCCCGCCGGCCGCTGCGATCAACTGAACGCCGCTCCGAGAGACCGCTGGACCCATATAATGGGGGCTGGCAGACGTGCGGTGTACGTAGCTAGCTCCCTCTCCCGCCGGCCGCTGCGATCAACTGAACGCCGCTCCGAGAGACCGCTGGACCCATATAATGGGGGCTGGCAGACGTGCGGTGTACGTAGCTAGCTCCCTCTCCCGCCGGCCGCTGCGATCAACTGAACGCCGCTCCGAGAGACCGCTGGACCCATATAATGGCAGCTGGCCGAGGAGCGGTGTACGTAGCTAGCTCCCTCTCCCGCCGGCCGCTGCGATCAACTGAACGCCGCTCCGAGAGACCGCTGGACCCATATAATGGGGGCTGGCCGAGGAGCGGTGTACGTAGCTAGCTCCCTCTCCCGCCGGCCGCTGCGATCAACTGAACGCCGCTCCGAGAGACCGCTGGACCCATATAATGGGGGCAGACTGCGTAGAAAACACCACTGCCTGGAAGACGGAATCTCTTGTCACGGGCGCATTGTTTGCGTCACAACGCTAGGGGTGGGCTAATGCCCGATTCCCAAGCTCTTGCGGCAAACGTTGACGTTGGCCGTTGGCGAATCGTAGCCATTTACGGCAACGCTGGCCCCGCCTCTTTGACGGTCGTTGAGAATAGATTCTATTTCTATTTTTTACGGCCAGCGTTCAACGTTACTGACGCTCACAGCCTTCTACATTGCGTATTTACACGAAAACAAGGTCTAATCGATAATCGATATCCGCCAGGCGGAGATCAAGTAGACCTTGACACGAAAAGTACTATTTTGATATTATATACTAAATTTAGTAGGCCTAATAACAATATTTTCCTTGGAACAGATAAACTATGGAAGGAGACAAGGAAAATATAAGAAGGCAGCCCAACTTCACCGATGAGGAGCCTCGGGCCATAATTAACGGGGTTGGCAAGAGGCTGAAAGTCCTCAATGGCCAGTTCTCTCAGACCCTCACAAACGAAAAAAAAACGCAGCGTGGGAAGAGGTGACTGAAGAAGTCGATGCGTGTTCGCCATACCTGAGAGCTGTGAAAGAGATAAAAAAAAGTATAAAGCCTTCAAGTCTGGAGCAAAGAAGGATGGTGAGTTATCGTAGCCTAGGCCTACCATGTGCCTATAACAAATATAATCAAGTGTCAGGCCAATTGCAATAGGCTATATAGACAGGGTTGGTATGTTTATTGTTGTTATTCATGCTGTACAATATTTGAAAAAGATTTTTTTTATTTTAGTTAACATCGAATTGCTGTGTCCGCAGTTCAGTTATGCAGTGATGATTTTTTTTTACATAGTTGATAACACACATTTACCATTCCGGATAACTTCCATTAACCTAGGGACATGCACCACAAATTTTGTCGAGTCTCACAAACAGAATATAAAGTTGCTGCTTAATCGGCACAGGACACTGTAAACAACTCAATGCATTGGGCCATCAACAGTTTGAAACATTGTTGTTTTTGTTGTTTTTTTAGGGCGCTTTTAACGGCGAGGGTCATTCGCGCCGCCAAGATGTATGTAATAAGTAAATTATGGTTGCTCTCCGGCGAGGTCGGACTTTCACGGACGACAACCACGTGGAAAAATTGCGTCGTAGACTTTCCCAGCCAGGTTCGGTCCACGAGAACCCCGATATGTCGGTATAGTAAATTGGGGAATTAAGAGGCATGGCCTCACGGACCATTTAGATACCCAAATTTGAAATTATTGAATACCCACGTGCATAAGGCCTGGTCAACTTTTATCCAGCATGCTGAGAAGCTAATAACGTACCAAATGCCGCCGGCAATTCTGCAGCATCATATCATTGCTGACTCCCACAAATGTGTGACGTCCAAAGATATTTGCAATATCAGGTGAGATAATACCTTTTTTCTTGAATGTGAACAAAGTTGTGTGCATGGTTGGTCAAAATTGAGTGGGTCACAAGCAAAACCTACCATCTCCAATTTTCACTAAAAATGAGTTAGATATATGGTTGGATAGCTTTTATTGCTGGCTCCTGCCATGACAATCCATTTTGGTGCAAAAGCGACCATGTCCAATGTTATTACGGGGAGAATACATGCATTAGATTCAAAACCTACCATCTCTATGCACTACTGAGTTCCAAAACCACGCCATCTCCACGAACCAATCAGGAAGCATCTTGTCAAATAGCTGCTCCAATGGGATAATTCGAAAACGTAAACAGGTGTCATGTCCGTTCATGTGTAAGCTACGTGGTTGTGGATCGTAGTTTGCCAAGTATTGTTGTGATTTCTATCTAATAAAGAGTGTGTTGAGCTATAACAATTACATTGTCACACAATGGAGGATCTCGGTGATAAAATAACCCCAGTTCAAGAAGGTGAACGATCTAGGAAGCGTTAAAGAGACTGTACAAAGTGGAAACGTGAACGTAAGCGTGTTGCAAGGTAAGATTACTGCAAAGTTGATATCTAAAAATTAAGGCCTTAATTTTGTTTTCAGACTAGTTTATAATATTGTGGTTACATTGAGTAAGCTAGGCCTAGATTTAGGGACAGTCTAGGGCCCTAAGCCACAAGTAGGACACCAACCACATACGTATACACGAATAGGCCTATACTGGTGACGGTGTAGGCCCTAGGCCTATAGACATGCGTAACATACAATGTCGGATACACATTTTCTGTGACACAAAATGGGTCAAAATAACTTATTCTTTCTTCTCTTTTTTCACACAGGTGGCCTAGGCCTACAGAGGTTGAGGTGATTTTGTTAGTTTTTGTTTCAACCGTCATAAATTAAGAGCCTGTGACTGATAGCCTCAATGGACGGAATAACCATGTCATCTTGTGTCTGTAAATTTTGTATATGAGGACATAATAGTTGCATACTAATGTATAGTTCTGGCCCTTCCCTCATGCTTAACATTCTTGTTTTTAGATACACTGCTGACGAGCCACCTATATACCCTCAATGCAACCACAAAACTAAATCGCTTATGTGCCGCTCATTGAAAATGCGTGATGTACAAGAATTTCATCGGGCTTTCTACTGTAGCAAAAACAAGATTACCCAGGATAACTTTATTATAAAACACTGTACAATCAAGAATGTGAAGAGACATCGACCAACATTGGGCGTGCGATCTCCAAAATCCATATCTATCTGTTCGCGCCTACCTCTCTAGTTTGTAATTTCATATATAGGTTTAAGTCTCTTCCGGTTGTTTACGTCACGTCCTTCTACGCCCTTCGCTCTTATCTCGATTTCCCCTCCCCTTGTGACGTATGCATGTTTTCGTGTTTGAGCTGCAATGTGCAGTCCCCAGTCTGGTTTCATCTCTCGTAAGGCACGTACGAGTGTCATCTCTCCTTCGAACCGCTTGCGGACTCCGAGCGTTCGAGCTCAACTTTGTCTACCCGCTGCTGCTTGGGGTTCGAGCCTCTCTTGAGGTGTTTTTCTTACTCTTTCTTTCTTCTCCTTTCAACCCTGGGTTCTTTATTCTTTTCTTTACCTAGCAAACAACTAGTCTCTGCACTTCGGCATCACGCTATTCTCCACTTCACTGCATTCTCGGTAAGTTCATTTCAAAATATACAGTCCACTTTCAATTCTTATTATACAATCTTTTCTCTTTACTTCCCCGCGCTAACATTTTTTGGTCCTCCGTCGTCCGAATCTTCAGCCAGTTATTCCATCAGTCAAAGCTATTTTTATCATTTTCTTTAATTTTTCTCTCGTCAGTTGCGTCGTCCCGCGCGGACACGTCACTCTCTTCCCTCGCGCTGCAACTCGTCATACAAGTGACGTATTCAACAATACACTTTGTTGTTGTGACAGTAAGGTCAGTGAGCTCAACTACATTCAGCTGGGTTTACGTATAACACTGCTTGTGTTGACGGATTCCTCTCGTGTTTTTTTCCTTCATAATTTCTTGTGTTTTCCCCTCTGTTCATTATGGATGATCTTGTTTCTGAACAAGAAAAGCTTGTTGCTCAGCGCGAAGTCATTTTTGCGTCTGTCCAACGTACGTACAAAGCCTTCGCTAATTTAACACCTGATAACCTACACTTAAATAGGCCTAGGTTCGAGAAGTTGTCGACATTTGACTCGAGTTTTCAGCAGATACAATTGGCCATCGCGGCCATAAATTCACAACTTACTGCTCCTGCTAAACCCGTCGAAGTTGACAAGGTGTTTGAAAGTTTTGAGACAGTTTTGTACGCAGCACAATCTCGTTTTCTTGCTGCTGTCAAATTAAGTGAAAATAGCGCTACACCCGCGGATGTGGCTACAGCTTCTCCTAAGAATTATATTAATCTACCCACAATCGATCTTCCCAATTTCTCGGGAGATATTTCGCAATGGACCGAATTTTATTCTCTTTTCAAATCCCTAATTGACGGAAATGATTCACTCGACAACATACAAAAGTTTCATTACTTGAGAACTTCGTTGTCAGGCGCTGCTCTGACTACTATTTCCGGTTTTCAAATCTCCAATGAAAACTACCCTCTCGCCTTTCAGGCGCTGATATCCCGTTATCAGAATAAACGTTTGCTGGCTAGTTTGTATGTGCAGCAACTGCTGTACTTCACACCTCTGAAATCTGCGTCACATGCTAGCTTGCAAAGTTTTCTCAGCGTGCATCGTAACGCGATTGATGCATTGAAAGCATTAGAATTACCCGACCTAGGTGATTTTTTGTTACTCTCGTTGACCTTGGCTAAGCTCGACAGTTCAACTCGTAAAGCATTCGAGAACAAACAGTCTTCCCACACTACTCCTAATTACAGTTCGGTGATAGAATTTATCGAAGAACAGTCACGCACGTTCGAATTATGCTCTGTAGGTAAACCTATTGCCAGTCCTACCAAGGTTTCTTCCCCTGTGAAGAAACTGAATTCATTTATCGCTACTAAAGAAGCCACCCCCTCTTCTGGCTCGGGACGTGAGCGCTCTGAACCCTCGCGCTCCGACGCCAATTCATCTTGCCCCGTGTGTAAATCTTGTCACACGCTTTATAAGTGTGAGACATTCCGCAAGCAATCCATTGATGACAAGTATCACACCTTGCGCCAATTGCGACGCTGTTTCAATTGTCTCGGCGCTCACATGAAGTCGCAGTGTAATTCAAAGAACGCCTGCTCCACCTGCGGAAGTAAGCATCATCACTCTTTTTTACACTCCACGAGTACTTCCGCGTACCAGGACAATTCATATGGCAGTGTTCCCTTAGATCGTGACGTCAATCCCTCTCATGACGTCAGCTCATCCTCTCAAGAAGCCGGTTCCTCGAATCGCGTTCTCTCCTGTCATCTCCGAGACACCACGTGCAGCCAACCTACTGTGCTGTTAGGCACCGCACGCGCTCTCATTCAAGATTCTCACGGACAATTTCAACCCTTTCGCGCAGTGCTGGATCCCGGCTCGCAAGTCTCTGCCATATCTCAGTCGCTGGTCAGGAAGCTGGGCCTGAAAGTTGAACCTACACACTTCGAGTTATCGGGGATAGGCCTTGCTGCTACTCAAGCACGTGGCACTGTACAGTGCTCCATTACCTCGCGCCTCTCCTCTCTCAAAACACTCATGGTTCGAGCTCTGGTTCTGCCGAACTTAACCAGTCACCTGCCGACCAGTGAAGTATCCTGTGACGTTTTCCAACGTTTCCAAGGAATGTGTCTTGCAGACAACCGTTTCTGCTCCCCGGACCGAGTAGACTTTCTGCTGGGTGCCGATCTCTACCCCGAAATCTTGAATAGGTCAGGTGACACGATCCGCGGCAACAACCCTACGGCCTTCAACACCATGTTTGGCTGGGTTGTCATGGGACCAACTCAGTCCAAGGAACCACCTTCCGACCCTCCTGTCTCTCTCTTTGTGTGTTCCTCTAGCCTCGAGCGCAACTTGCGCTTATTCTGGGAGGTAGAAGAAGTTCCTCGTCCCCCTGAAGAAGATCCTGAAGATCAATGGTGTGAACGTCACTTCAAGGACACCCACTCACGTGACGCGTGTGGACGCTACTCAGTAGCTCTTCCCTTCAAACCGTCGCGTCCCTCACTCGGAAGCAACCGTGAGGCCGCACTCCAGAGCTACCTGAGTTTAGAGCGACGTTTGCGACGCAACCCTCAGCACAACGCTGCTTATCAAGTGTTCATGCAAGACTATGAACATGCCCAGCATATGCAGCACGTCTCTTCCCCTGCCAGCTATATCATTCCACACCACTGTGTCCACAAACTCACGAGCTCCAGTACCAAGCTGAGAGTTGTTTTCAACGCCTCTTCACCGGACCAAGATGGCGTCTCTCTGAACCAACTCCTACTCAGTGGACCGAAACTCCAACGTGACCTCTCCAGTGTAATCACTTCTTTCCGAACCCATTCTATCGTCATCTGTGCGGACATCCGTCAAATGTATCGCCAGATCCTTGTCAGCTCCTCGGATCGGGCCGTCCAACACATTTTTTGGCGACCTTCCCCCAGTTCTCCCGTCCTAGAATACGAGCTCAACACAGTCACGTACGGGCTAACCCCCTCTGCCTTCCAAGCCCAACGTGTTTTGCAGCAACTGGTGCGTGACGAAGGAGAACAGTTCCCTCTGGCTGCACATGCCCTCACGTCGCATACCTACATAGATGACATCGTGTCTGGCGCTGAAAATCTCTCTGAAGCCATCGCCCTCCAGAAACAGTTGCAAGCTCTCCTTGCGCGCGGCGGCTTCGAGCTTCGTAAGTGGGCGAGCAACAATCGTATTGCTTTGGCCACTCTACCTGAAGACCATCTCGAGACTCCACTCGTGTTCTCTAACGAAGATGAAGGCATCAAGATCCTCGGCCTACTGTGGAGCTCCAACTCGGATGATTTCTCTTTTCTCACCGTACCTTTCCAAGGAACTGTCACAAAACGTACGGCATTGTCCTACATCGCACGCATCTTCGATCCCCTGGGGTTTCTCACACCCTTCGTTTGCTCAATGAAGATCTTCCTCCAACAACTATGGCTGTCCCAGGTGCAGTGGGATGATACGCTTCCCGATCATCTCTCTCACGACTGGCTCTCGGCAGTCGCTGAAGTTCCCGCCCTTGCCAACTTTCATGTCCCTCGCGCCTTCCCTCGTGTTGGCCACTCTCATCGTGTCGTCGGCTTCTGCGACGCCTCCGAGAAAGCCTACGCAGCTGTGCTGTATCTGCAATCACAGACCAGCCCTTCCACCTGTGAAGTTCGTCTCGTGCGCGCGAAAAGCAAGGTCGCCCCAGTTAAACCCCTGACTATTCCGAAACTGGAACTATCGGCTGCTCTCCTGCTCACTCGTTTGCTACGTGACACCTTGCCCTCGCTGCTCCCCCTCGTCTCAAGCTCTGTTCATCTCTTCACCGACTCACGAATCGTGCTTGCCTGGCTGTCCACTCCCCCTCATCGCCTCAAGACCTTCGTCGCCAACCGCGTCGTCGAGGTGCTTGAGAGCACTTCTCCTGTCGACTGGCATCACGTATCGTCCACAGAAAACCCTGCCGATTGCGCATCTCGTGGTTTGACCCCGACTCAGCTCCTTGAGCACCCTCTGTGGCTCTCTGGTCCCAACTTCCTGCATGCTGTTCAAGAGTTGTGGTCTCGGACATCACCCTCATTCGACTCCTGTGAGGAGTTGCCCGAACTGAAGCCTTCAGTACACGCATTCGTAGCGCACGTCGACGCTTTGGACCCTCTGCTAGAGAACTTCCGGAAATACTCCACACTTCTTAAAGCACAGCGTGTGTTCGCCTGGGCGTTTCGCTTCGCTCGCCTCCTTCTCGCGAGACGCTCACATGCTTCCCCTCTCCGTGGTACTGTCACTCCACTCGAGCTCAAGGACGCTCTGGATCTCTTTCTACGTCTCACTCAACATCACTTTTACGCCCCAGAAATTCGCCAGTTGAGCCAAGAGCGTCAAGTGTCCTCCAAGCTCGCTTCTCTCAAGCCCTTTCTCGACCCCTCCGGGTTTCTCAGGGTGGGCGGTAGACTACGTCATTCTTCCCTTGCTGAAGAAGCTCGTCACCCCCTCCTTCTCCCTAAGGAGGCGCACTTGTCGGTACTCATTTGCGATCACTACCACAAGATTTCTCTCCATTCCGGCCCTAGAACTGTTCAAGCGCTGATTCAACAACTTTATTGGATCGTGTCTCTGCGTGGCTTGCTTCGACAGCGCATCCATCGTTGCCTCTCGTGCCACAAGTTCCGTGCAAAGCCCTTGCAACCTCAGATGGCTGATCTTCCCGCCCCTCGCGTGCAGTGCTCCAGGGTCTTCTCCCATGTCGGGACTGACTTTGCCGGGCCCTTCATGGTCAAAACCAGCATGCGTCGGAACGCACCACTCACCAAAGGTTACTTGTGCGTGTTCGTATGCATGGCTACCAAAGCGGTGCACTTGGAGATGGTATCTGAGCTATCCACTGAAGCTTTCCTGGCCTGCTTCGATCGTTTTCTTTCTCGGCGAGGCCTTCCTGCTCATGTGTACTCCGACTGCGGGCGGAACTACGTGGGAGCAGCCAGACATCTGCGTGAAGTGCACGACTTTCTCTCTCGCGCGGAAGAACCCCTCTTCAGTGCTCTCGCCGTCCGCCAAGTCCACTGGCACTTCAATCCTCCCTACGCTCCTAACTTCGGAGGCCTCTGGGAGGCGGTGGTAAAATCCGCGAAGTCTTTATTGTATCGTCTCATTGGAGACAGCTCCCTTACACATGAAGAATATGCCACCCTCTTTGCACGCATTGAAGCCGTGCTCAACAGCCGCCCTCTATGCGCCCCCTCCGCGGACCCCCTCGAAGGTGTCGACTACCTCAGCCCCGGGCACTTTCTGATAGGCGCTCCCTTGCTTGCTCCTCCCGAGCACCTCTCTGACCCTGACGTCAATGTCAGACCCCTTGCTCGTTGGCACCGTGTTCGGCAAATTCATCAATCGTTTTGGAACCGCTGGAGCTCGGAGTACCTCAACACTTTAATGCAAAGGAACAAGTGGGTTCGTGGTAGTCCTAACCTCAAAGTAGGAGATGTCGTATTCTCACTCTCGGCATCCACTTCCCCCCTTTCCTGGCCGATCGGCCGAGTGGAAGCTCTCTTTCCCGGTCGTGACGGTGTTTCCCGCGTCGCCTCTGTTCGTACGGCGTCCGGGGTTCACACTCGACCAGTCAACAAACTGGTCACGCTCCCCTCCACCTAGGTGCGAAGGAGCTTTTCGTATCGTTTCTTCTTTCATTTTACTTGTTATATCAGTTTCGTTTTGAATTCTCGTTTTCTAGAAAAAATGATTCTTTTCATTTTTTGGTGGGCGGTATGTTCGCGCCTACCTCTCTAGTTTGTAATTTCATATATAGGTTTAAGTCTCTTCCGGTTGTTTACGTCACGTCCTTCTACGCCCTTCGCTCTTATCTCGATTTCCCCTCCCCTTGTGACGTATGCATGTTTTCGTGTTTGAGCTGCAATGTGCAGTCCCCAGTCTGGTTTCATCTCTCGTAAGGCACGTACGAGTGTCATCTCTCCTTCGAACCGCTTGCGGACTCCGAGCGTTCGAGCTCAACTTTGTCTACCCGCTGCTGCTTGGGGTTCGAGCCTCTCTTGAGGTGTTTTTCTTACTCTTTCTTTCTTCTCCTTTCAACCCTGGGTTCTTTATTCTTTTCTTTACCTAGCAAACAACTAGTCTCTGCACTTCGGCATCACGCTATTCTCCACTTCACTGCATTCTCGGTAAGTTCATTTCAAAATATACAGTCCACTTTCAATTCTTATTATACAATCTTTTCTCTTTACTTCCCCGCGCTAACACTATCACTTACCAAGTTCAAGTTAAAGACAAGCTCATACCGGTATGTCGAGATGCTTTCATGAACATTCTGCACTTGAAGCGAAGCCGATTGACTGGAGTTTCAACTCGTTTTCATAAGTCCGGTGAAATGGCTAAAGAAACTCGTGGGGGGGATAGACAAACTGTAAAAAGTGCCCCAAAGCGTAATTCGGTTACAATGTTTATTGAATCCTTTCGCGCGCTCGAATCGCACTACTGTCGTGGGCAAACTAATCGAAAGTATCTGTCATCCGACCTTAACATAACAAAAATGTGGAAAATGTACAACGGACAAGCATCCCCACAAATGCAGGTCAAGCAATGCTTCTTCAGAAATATTTTTGTATCGAACTACAACCTTGGGTTCGGATCTCCTCGAACAGATGTTTGCTCTACTTGTCTATCACTAACAGAAAAAATTAAAAATGAGGCTGACCCAGCAAAAAAACAACATTTCATTACTGAGAAAAGAGTTCATAACCTACGAGCTAAGGCTTTCTTTGACAATCTACGGGAAGAGAGGGAGGGATTAATGACATTTTCATTTGACTGTCAAAAGAACCTTGTTCTCCCAAAAGTCCCTGACCAATCAGCCTATTATAACCGCCAACTGTATTTCTACAACTTTACTGTGGTGGAAGGGTCTTCAACCAGTAAGCTCACTCCAGATAATGTAACGGCCTATTACTGGACTGAAAATGAGAGACTTAAGGGAGCAAATGAAATCGCGTCAGCTGTTTTTGACATACTAATGAAAAAAGTCGAAGACATGACTAGGAAGTCAACAGACACAGTTCGCCTTGTGGCAGACGGTTGCTCAGGGCAGAATAAAAACACCATTGTTGTTGGAATGTGCTGTAAATGGCTGCAGGATAAGGCTCCGAATTGTGTTAAACAGTTGGAGATAATATTTCCTCTCACTGGGCACTCCTACATACCCCCAGATCGAGTGTTCGGTACAATTGAGCGGGAATTACGAAAAAAGGAAGTAATTGCTACCCCAGCCGAATACGTTCATATTTTGTCAAAACATGAAACTGTGCTACATGTTGGGACTGATCTGCCAGTCCTTGACTGGAAGTCAGCTGTTCAAGAGGTTATAAAGATTCCCGGACAATGGCATTTTCAGTTTAAACAGGCAAAGCGGTTTATCCTGCACAGGGGTAAAAACACCTGCAGTGTGCAGGGTGAAAGCAGCTACAGAATGTCATTGGTTCAGCCAAAGGGTATCTGTAAGAAGGGTAAATGTGTTTCAATGATAGACCCAGATGAACTTCCGTTAGGGGTTGTTGTTAACCCCTTGAAACTAAAGGACGTAGACTCTCTTCTTCTCAAGCACTATGGAGAGAGTTGGAAGTCTCTGGAGTTGCTACAGTGGTATAAGCAGGTACTAGAAAATAACCCAGAAGGAGAACCGGCAGAAGCAGAACCATGTGAAGCACCAATTCCGTATGACGGTATTCAGGTGTGAAGTGAAGTGCTGGTAAATAGTATTACTGTACCATTCCATTAAACACACTATCTAACCTCTTAATATTCTCAATCTTAATATTTCACTCTATACAATATAATTCTCATTCCTTTGTTATAAAAACAATATACCTACCAACATGATTCTGAGAGAAGAAACTTTATTACAATTATTAAAAAGTATTTCAATTGTGTGTTTTTTTTCATGTTAATGAATACATTTACTGACAGAGAAACGTAACTTGAGAATAACCAGCTCAAAACAATCATTCTCATAATTTAATTAAAACTCTGCACACAAGTATCAACTATTTATGTTTCAATACCTACCAACTCCATAACTCAGATGCAAAACCTGCCCACTCCAAACTTATTTAGTGTTTTTGGGGGCTCAAGTGCATATTCCAAGGTTGTGAAGGAGTAACCATGCATTTTGAGCCACCCCCATGGTAATATTACAAATTTCAGTACTTGAAAAGGCCTACAAGTAACAGTAACACATTATCTTGCTTTCCCAAAAATCAGTCATGTTGGAGATGGTAGGTTTTGCTTTTGACCCACTCAATTATCGTCGTATTTATGCCAAAAGACCTCCCGAATATGGTTGTATCAGTGATATCACACATGTGACTATGTCAATTGTATACTACCTATAGGCTACTAGCAACACCAAAAGACAACAATGAAACAAATGAATTGAATCGATGGACAAACAACAAGCTGTCAAAAAATAATATCATCTGATTTTGCAAAACAAAACAAAAAACAAACAAATACACATACAAAACTGTCACATAGTCGTTGTCCATCATTAAAGTTTTAAATGGCGAGAAGTTACTATCGCTACACTTGTTTTTATATGTATGGTTGATATTTTATTATTTTGACAGCTGATTGGTGTCCATCAGTTCAATTAATTTGTTCCATTGTCTTAGTCCGGATGTGCGTCGGTTGGTCAGTTGCGGGTTCCCTATAAGATTGGGATTAGAATGGAACTATCCATGCCTATCTTGGACTTAACCTTTACGTTACTTTTACTTTTTCAACGCCGAGCTACGCAAAAAATTAAAACCCAAGAATTTATCCGATACAGAACAGCTTTTAAATGAATTGGAAAAGATCAAAGTTTACGATCCCCATGCTCGCGTATCGTTGGGGTTTAAGGGCGAGACTATTTCCATGAAATACCTCCAGACTGACGATATGAGAACTACCATGTTGAAGTTTCCCGAGGTCGTCATAATGGACACGAAATACACGATTGATTAATGGGACTTAACGTCTCATATTTTCGCAACTATGGCCAATCGAGACGAACGACATACAGAATTAACAAACTTGTCATGCCCCTTATAGATGTCATGGTAAGGGATGGGTATGGAAATGTAAGAGTCATAGCTTATTGCTTTGTCGCTAACGAAACAAAGGACATATTGAAGGCCTCAATGAAATGTTCAGAGATATGAATGAGGAGGCATGTGTCAAAATGTCAAAAACGAAAAAAAACAAAAAAAAAAACTAATAACATATGTGTCGTCAATTCATTTGCCATGTCATCCTTTTCCCATTACAATGATTTTTGTTGTTTGGTTAAATAATATTAACCCATTAACCAGGACTAAAAGCGCACAACTAGGCAACGTCAACGAAACGTAAACGTGTCGTAGATTACTGACAGTTTCTTTGTGTGAATAATATTTGACTCTTGTATGTAAATGAGCTATTAATTTAGATCACTGGCATGATTGTTATTTGTAATCAATTTGCAATCAACTTGTAATTTCGAGAAATGTGGATTATCGGTGGTGCGTTCAACAACAAGGACGTAGTTATTGCATACATTCGTAAGTTTTAATATTTTATTACGAAAAAAGATTACAAAAATTACATGAAATGTGATGTGGGTTACAATGAAAATATTCGTGTCGTATGTATTTGTGTTTATACATTTATTGAACACAGATTAAAATAGTTGACAAAATGATGTCGACACGTCTATGGGTTATTAAATACCGCCTAGTGGATGTACAGAGTTGAAGATACACTCACTTGGAGAACCTACTCGATCCAGCTCTAGCCAGCGACTGTATCGTACAATCCAACCCAAATCTAATAACAACACATACAGGCCGAAAATACAAACAAAATTAAACTGGAACAAAGTTGATTTAAATAAACTTAATAAATCATTACTGAACTGCTCGTGGGATCAATTAAATGCTACTGATGATGTAAATAAAAAGTGTGACATATTCTACGATTTACTAAATAAGGCTATCAATGACACGGTCCCTGAAGTCAAAATAAATGTTATGAAATATCCTGCGTGGTTCGACCACGAGGTTATTTACTCGCTAAATGATAAAAATCGTGCTTTTAGGCGAAGGAAACGAACAGGACAAGAGCACAACAGAGTCGAGTTTCAATATAAGCGATCAACTTTCAAGAAACTTCTTAAAACCAAACATGAGCATGTCAACGAATCCCAACCGTACTTGGGGATATATCAGGCGCAAGACGAAGACCAGAAGAATACCCATCGAAGTACAACACAATGGGACGAAAGCGACCAGCATCGACACCTGTTGTCAGTTGTTCTCTGATTACTTTCTGTCGACGTTTCAGCCCATATCCACAGAAACCCCACCTTTACCTGGCGCCCCACAATACGGTAACGAAACTCTCTCAAGCTTCACAATCTCCAGACATGAAGTACAAGAATGCCTCAAGGGTCTTGAGAACAACAAATCCCCGGGTCCTGACTCTTTACCAATAAAAGCACTAAAACACTGCCGAATCGCGTTGTCCGTTCCCCTCACAGCAATCTTCAATCACTCATTAAAAACAGGTACATTGTGTGAAAACGAAAATCACGGCCAAGAGTAACAAAACAATTGACTCCGTTCATTAATGCAGATGGACTCCTCATGGTGGGGCCACCTTAAGAACTCTCAACTACAAACGAGGTCCAAGTGGTCCAGGTAAAGGTCGACGCACACAGATATTTAAGTCAATGGTCTTGTTATCATCAAGGAAGACAACACTGTTCCAGCAACCTGGAGTCTTGGGCGAGTACTCGAGTGTCATCCAGGTAGTGACGGCAAGGTGCAAGTGGTTACACTTAAGACTGAAAAGGACATCTTCTAGCTAGAGGCCAATGGTGAAATTATGTTTAATTTCTAACAACACTGTTCTTTGTGTCGACATTCTGAGTCATGTCAAGGTGGGGGGCATGTTTACACTCATATTTGCAAACATATCATGATGTTAATTATTGTTATCTGTTTTACCGACCCGACCAACTATATGTATTGTCTATAGAGGGCGCCGGCGCGCATTGTTTAAGTCATTGTTGTGTGGCAGTGAGTGTGATTGTGTTTTGTGTGCCTCCGACGTCACTCTCTCGTTGTTTTCTATTTTATGTTTTTATTCACAGTAAGTTTTAAAAGTAATACAGTACAATTACCATCCTGTGTTATTAATATGTTTAGATTGCAATACAATAGCATATTCGTGACCGGTCGAAAATGTACTATAATATTGTCATGAATATTGGTTATTCGTGTTTGGGCCAGTACAGTGGACAAGATTTATAATCTTCAGTCAAGCTACACACGCAAAGACGACCGGACACGAAGTCGTCATCGTCAAGTTACGTTCCATGTTTCCCAGGCTTCGCGAGCACACTCAGCATGAGTGAGAGAGACAACGATATAGGTTACTCTTGTACACAGCGCGAAAACCGTAATTCAGCAATAATAAACGGCGATGCGAGTAACTCGGAGACGAGACGGGAAGGGAGATCAATCCAGGACACGAGACGAGACACATCGAGGGGTCGACGTAGTGCGTTGTTTGTGTGTGTGGGGGCGAGTACCGAGAAGAGGGTGGTCCTGAGGAAGACGCTAGAGGGGTCCAGGAAGCGGGGACTTCACAGCCCAGCAGCGGTCTGAATCACGAGTTATCCACTTCTGTATTTGTTTTAAAATGGAGACAACGGTAAGACAAAATTTACGTTAACCCACGCATACACCAGTCAGAACAATAACACGCACTCGATTTGCTGTGTTTGCGTAATAAACAATGGTTGTCTTTTTGCCTGAACACGGTGTTAAAAAGTGTTAAATATAAAACCTTTTCAAAGCGCTTCATCTTCAACCATGATCGAGGCTTTACAAGGTTCATTCTTTAAGTCTATGTAAAGACCTCGACCTGTATCTAAAACCTATCTAAATGGCAAATAAACATTTATAACTCTAAAGTGTCGTGTCATGTTAACCATCTTCTTTACATCCAATTATAAGAACTTGAAATTACTATTCTAAAGTGAACATACCTCTTGGCTATGCTAGTGAGTAGTTATATTAAATTGCTCTAAATTCTATCTGGGCTCGACAACCCATAATGTCGTGGTGGAGGCGAAATAGTAAGAAATCTATTAATTAATTAATTAATTAATTGATTAACATCTAACTAAGTAATAAAACAAGTAAATTCAGTCGATAAACCAACGCCCAAAAGCCTGGGTCGTTGCCATATTTTCGAGCATTTTGTGTGTAACGTTACCAATACTTATCAGATTCCAATAAAATTAACATATTCGTGACCGGACAAACATTAACTAAAATATAGCCATCTCACATTTTGCTGCTATTTTGTTTCAGAATTATATTTTGCAGTAACTTAATTGACCGATTTGTCCACAAAACTTATGGCATTCAATCCACATCAAAGCTTGTGGATGGTTCAAATTTCAACTCGATCCGACAATCTGTCCGACCGCTATCGAATTACATAAAAAAAAAAATAAAAAAACGACTGCCATAAGAGTCAAGTGGAGACGCTCGCTTCGCTCGCTTAATTATTTATTGCAAGTCTCATAACGTTGAATGGGGCTTTGCACGCAAAGCTTGACGTAGAATGCGCCACCACCGTCCAAGCCCAAATCCATGACCTGCTGGATGGGTAAATCAGCGCGGACAAGGTCTACTTGACCCATCCAGCAGGCTGTGATGGCAGCATTTTGCCAAAGACATTGGAATAGAAAGTAGCGCCACCATAGTTCGAGCTCAAGTCCAGAGCCTCCTGGATGGGTAAATCAGCCCTTTTTTCATGGCTAAGCTATGCGGAGATCAAGTAGACCTTGTCTGAGGGCTGGCACTACGCTGGCGCTGCGAGTGGGAGAATGTGGCAGTGCAAAGCCCCATTGACAATGACTATCAAAGTAAAAAAAAAGAAAGTAAAAACGGCCTACTGTATTAGAAGAACTAGAAGGATGCGCATTCAGGTTCATTCATTCATTGTTCGGATGTAGGTACTAGTGCAGACAGTTTAAAATAGAAACCATATTAATTTCACCTTAATAATAGGTACTTCATTTGGCATTCAAGTTGTAGTTGTGGAATAAGCAGATCTACCATACCAACACAATCAATGATATTTTTTCATCTTTTATGCCTACTTTACAATGCCGAGTTTGATAAATATATGCCTAATGAATGCAATGGAATCAACATAAATGTCCTGGATTTATTTTCAGTCCTTTTTCGTAGATATTCGACACATATTCTTCATTTTAGCCACTTTCAAGTGGTTTAAACCACTTTTGACCGGTCTTTTTGGTCGAAATAAAAAAAAAGTGTCTTTTTTTATCAACCCTGTGTTGTACTGTTGTACACTTCATTTTATTTTTGTATGTATCTCTCATTTCTTTCAATGTGCAATTTATACTATTGTTACGAAGATAAGTCGCTGTTGTTGTTGTTGTGTTGTTGTTTGTTGCAAGGTCTACTTGATCATTCTACGACTAGCCACTAGGCGGCAATCAAGTAGACCTTGGTTTGTTGTGGTTCGCCTGAGAAGGCTGTGATGCCAGAGAACATTGTTTGGTTTGGTTGTCCTTGGAAACGTCAGTTGGTGTTGGGGGCTGGGAAAAGTGACAGCAGATGTGAAGGCCGGTGAGTTTGCATGTTAGTATTTCCGAGTTTATTGCGCTTTAAAGTACATGATTTGAGATTCCACACGGTGTGCATGAAGCAACCGTAACATTGGTGTCAGAAGTGGGATATTACAATCAACGGAGGCGCGTAAACCGGTGCACGAATACGGTAACTGCTCGTGTGTGTGTACGTAGAATTTTCTTGACTAGTGGTTAGTGTATGGCCGTACAAACTAGAGCTCAGAGAAAAACCATGATTGATTGATTGATATTTGGGCTTAACGTCTTATATTTATGCAACTTGGCTAATCAAGACGATGAGTGGGTGATAATGACGATGAAATTAGGGGCTCTTTGGAGGAAAGGGGCAAGTAGGAGAGCGCGTGAGGAAAGGGGAAAAGGGATGGCAGCCTAAATCCAACAGCTGTTAAGAGTTGATGGCAGGCATGAAAGAAGAGACGAAGAAAGGACAGGAAGAGTCACAGAAAAGGCAAGAGGCGAAAGAAGAGATAAAAAAAGGACTGGAAGAGTCACGGAGGGGGCAAGAAGAGGCGAAAGAAGAGATGAAGAAAAGTCATGATGAAATGAAACGGTGTATTGAGAGTGTAACAGAAGAAATAGAGGGTAAAATAATGAATACAATTAGTGACATGCGGGAGGACGTTGATCAATTCAAGGCCGACGTATTAGCACAGATAGCTAGTCTGCGGGAGGAGCTGCAACAGCTAGAGGAAACACGTGCTGTTGAACAACAACACGGGGCAACCGAACACAAAATCTAAGGCTAAAAAGCAGTGTTAAAACGTTACAGTATACGGTATAGTTCGTCCAACGAGACTTGATGGATTTCGTTTTCCTCAAAGGGACAAAAGACCAGATTTCTTCACACATTTTGAAAGGAGTATCTTCCTCTGTTCCAAAAGCCGCTTGGCCTGTGTTGCCAAGGTGCAACATAAGTTCTGGGAAAGCTTTAATGCTTTCTGGGAAAAAGTCGTTGAAGTCGATGACAAGAAGAGATTAGTCGAAGTAGTGGAAACATTCCCCATTATTACTCTAACTCTTCGGCGCCACGAGCACAGGAGATCCAAACACAATATGGGTGGACAAAAGCGAAGGTAAGGCGGCAAGCCCAGGTAAAATCACTAACACCATGTCACCATATTAAATAATTTCGCTTCATTTGGTTTGGAAAGAGGTTCGCAAAGAAACGACAGCCTGGCAACACTGACGGCAGTCGGTGAGGGTGGTATTTTAAAATACAAAGCTTCATGATTGGTGACACGCAGCTTACATGTTCCCGCTGAGTCGGCGAATATGCCGAAATCCATCAAGTCTCGTTGGACGAACTATACATACAAAAACTATATCAAAAAATCACTGTAAGACGTTTACAGTTAAAAGATTGTCGATGCATCAGGTCAGTAAAATATTTTGACAGCTGTTCTGCTGTCATTCAAGTACCGGTATGACTGAATGGGGTTGCCTCACCCATCGTAGTGACGTACACAATTAAATAAAATATTAAGATTTACCTATTGTCATTAAAAATTACAATTTACATTGTTATATGATTGATATTTGGGCTTAACGTCTCATATTTTTGCAACGAGGCTAATCGAGACAATGAGTGGGTGATATATGAAGATGAAATAGGGGGCTGTTTGGATTTAATTATTATTTGGGCTTAACGTATCATATTTTTGCAACGAGGCTAATCGAGACAATGGGTGGGTGATATATGAAGATGAAATAGGGGGCTGTTTGGAGGAAAGGGACCAATAGGAGGGCGGGGTGGAAAAGGGAAAGGGGAGGAAAGGGGATTGGGGTGTGGACTGCACTTCGTCTGACTTCTCCTCCTCGACCAGTCCGGCTAGGGTGGCCCTACCAGAAGCATACGCTTCCGCCGGCATAGCTGTCGGGATCACAAAAGCACGCAAACCTGCCCACCACGATAAGGTAGCAGTCCCTGGGCAGGGGGGCTGTTTGGAGGAAAGGGGCCAATAGGAGGGCGGATAATTTGTTCCAGTTTAGCTTTATACGATTTGATTTTCTTTGCTTCATCTCTCTTCTATACAATTAGAGCAAGCAATGTATATGAACGTTTATGCAAATTAATATTATGCTATCTATTTATGTCTTAATTGAAGTTATCCATGTCTCTCCAATTTAGGTTTAAGATTTGAATACATTTTATTTGGTGAGCCTGCTGTTATCGAGCTCGGATTCCCGGAATTGAAAGAAACGTAAGTGATTTCAAATTAATAATTGGGGTATATGTAGTTGCAGTAGCTCACATCCTTAAGGAATTAGCTAGACAAAATATGGATACATATTCCAAAGTACCAATGAATTTTGCATAGCAGATTCAGATGCAAGTTTCTCATTTATTTCATTTATTAAGCTTTCTGTATTACAAACATGTGCATGTTATAAAAAGCACACAAGTACACTTAGTAAACTAAACCAATGAAATCAATATTTTATTTATTTATTCAATGTCTATCCTATTCAGTTATAAAAACTGATTTACAAAGGAGGACCTTAATAAAACTATAAGGATATGCAAACAATCATAATAATGAAATCATGAATAACAATAACAACACAAGCAAAACAAACTACTTAACTAGCCTATATAAAATAAAAATCAAGAACAAGAAAAATAATAAAACAATAATATATGTTCTGTTGTCCATCCATAATTTAAGAAATACAAGCAACATGCTAAACTATCTCTTGTCGTTTTCAACAAATTAATTTTGATTTTCCATTTTAAAAAAATTGACCCACAAAAAGTATTTTTGAAAGGATGGCAATACATGCAAAACCATTGTTAGTTTTATTTTCAATTCCTATAACAAAGTAAACTGATCTCACAATCTATTTACTGTTTCAGGACCCACATACCCTGGCTGCTAACGAAAATGACTCGTGGCAATCAATTTTTGGAATTTTACCCATCAGATGCAATACCACGACTCATTACTGCCTTGAATAGGCTCAGATACAAGATGAGAGTGTACCGAACTTTAGCTTTTCGAATTAAAGCCAAACAACACCATTTGTTGTCTATATCAAAAATTGCTGAGGATGGCCTAGAAGGGTATGTTTTCCACCTGCGAATTGGTGTTTATACTACTATTGACTACATGTAGGAGAGTTTTGCATTTGAAAGCTCTTTGCACGTACTTTTCACCATTCTAGTTGGTGGGATGCAGATCTACATCTGAAAAAGACTATGTATAAGGATTAAGTTATTTGTCAAATAATAAATCACTGTCCCTCACCCCAGATTTGGTTGATAACGAGATAACACCCACAGCTGTACAAGCATGAGCATGAGTTTGATTTACTTACTTACATTACTAGATAAAAAAAGTTCAGCATTGAATTAGATGTACCTTACACGTTGTTTTGAAGCATTCATTTTGAGTAAAAATAACATTATTGATTCGAAAATAAGTGAGGTTTTGAAGGACTGCAATTCAGATCAAACTGGCTTACCGAATGGCCACCATTGTCAAAATGATAATATGATAGATGCGAAAATGCTTATATCATTATGTCAAATATACTTCTACATTACTTATGGCAGTATTTCATCTTTTTATACCTGACATACAGATGCATTGTAAGGATAATGATGACAAATAAAAGTAATTTTTGATTTGATTTGTTAATGTTTCCTTTCAAATATCTGGGCCCGGACTCACAAAAGGTCCTAAGTCCTATTTTGGTCTTATCTCTAAGACCGGCATAACTTTTGAACATCTTGTAAAGCCAGACCCGGGTCACACAAAAAGTTACTTATTTCCGGTGAGAACAAGGATATAATAAATATCGCAATAATATGTTTTAAAATCTGTTTTTAGATATTTTCCTGGTTTTATAAGAGGTTCAAAGTTGGCCGGTCTTAGAGATAAGACCAAAAAAAGACTTGGAACTTCTTGTGAATCCGGGCCCAGGATTTAATTTATAAAGAAAACCTGGACTACATCCCACACACAGCTTGTGCCCTCAGCAAATTAATTAATTAATTAGTTAAATCAATCATGTACTTGTAACTTCCATTAATAAAGTTTTAATTTATTTGTTGTATTGTATTTGTATGTATGCCTACATACAGTAGAATATTTATTTATATACTTAAATTTGGGTACTTAGGATTAGTATTTAACTATAATCTTGCAAATGACATCATTTACAAAATTGCACTGGTAAAATATGATCTCAATTGTACTAATATCATTTATTATCCAATAAAACACTGTACTATGAGTGTTATTAAAGCTACTTTTTAAAAGTAGCACTGTTACAGCTACAGCATCTTTGAAAGTAACTAAGCAACTTTTCAGCTACTGTAATTTGTAAGTAGCTCGCTACTTGTACAGCTACTCAAAAAAAGTAGTGACGCTACTTTACAGCTACTTTTATTTGTTATAAAGGACCAGGAGTACCTACAATTTAATAATTTCCTTGAAAATTTAGGCTTTCTTACCAATGATCATTTTTATGTTTATGAAAATAATGTTATCAACAACTTAGAAGCCACAAATATATGTCTATAAGAGGTTTTATATTTTATATTGTATTGCAAAATTGCAAAAATAGAGTAGCGGCGATTTTTCGCTACAAATACTCGTATAAAGTAGCTTGCTACTCGCTACTTTACCGCATTTTCAAATATAGCGCGCTACCAGTCTCGCTACCGAAAAAAGTAACACGCTACTTGTAGCGCGCTACTTAACAACACTGTGTACAATACAAGTATTGTGTAGATAGATACCAATATGTACAATACTACTGGTTACTAAATTATCTTATACGAATGGCATTTTTCACCAGTGAAATTTTGTAAACATCTTAATTTGTCTATGTTTCAGGCTTGCAATGGGCAGCTGCGATAAAACTTGTAAATTGTATAATGTGAAAACTAACACATTACTGCACATTCTTCGTGGACACAGTGACAGCATTTCATTACTGGCATACAGAAAACCAATTTGGTAGGTGCAGGGATGTAAATTATTGTGAAATATTTCTGAAAAGATGTTTTTAATTTGCTGCATTAAATGTAGTTAATTGTCTATTATGTCTAGTCTCTAATAAATACAATTTTTTGACAAAAACCACCCCAGGGACATGCCATGCCCCTCTTAGATGATGAAATGGGGAAAGAATGCACAAGGGCTGTTAGTTCGTCTTAATCCAGGCATTCACTACGTGACTGAGAAAAACCTCAAAAAAACCTTCAGTCAGAATTACTGGTAGTGGGTATCGAATCGGCAACCCCTGGAATTAAATTAAAGCGTTGTGCATTACACAGCACCAGCTCTATATTGGTTCTCTTATCTTTATTTCTTCATTTGTTCCTATTTTAGTTAATGCATATTATACTGTATTCATCTAAGCTAAATTTTACTTCGTATCTATTATTTACATTTGTTTTAAATGGCCACACCTCAGATTTCTTTCCTTCCGTGGCCATAAAATCAGTGTTGTAAAAGTTACTTTTGTAAAGTAATTCAGTTACAGTTATAGTTACTTTATGAAGTAATTGAATTACTTTTCAGTTAGTTCATACAATTTCTTAAAAGTGAAGCAACACCCTCCAGCGCAGCTAAAATGAAACCACCAACTTTTGATGGCGGATCTCCGTGGAGCACATACTTGAAAATAAATAAAAATAAATAAATTCACATTTAGAGTCTACCCACTCAGTAATTAAACTGATTTGCAGTGGGGGACTTTAATTTTAAGTGACTAAACCAACCCTGTAGGCTTCGAACACCATCGACGAGTGAGCGATAACCAATCAAAGATCGATATTTCAAATACGAAACATATGAATCAGTGATTGGACAGTGCGAACACCTGCGGACAAATGCCAGAATCAACAAGGCAACGGTCAACCAGTGGGGAGTTATGGAGAAGGCTATCGCCCTAATTATTGCTCTGCGGGGAGATGCTCTCAACGTTCTCCAGACCATCACTGAACCAGAACAACGGGACTACAGGGCACTAGTACAGAACTTGGAGATGCGCTATGGCGACGGACATATGCAGCCAGTGTACCAGGCGCAATGCGTTGTCGTGTACTGTGGAAATAAAACCTACTTCTACTAAAATTGCCTATCTAAATCATAGCCTTTACAACTTTCCAAGACTTAAGACACTGAATAAATCTCAAGGGCATACAAAAGACCATGGGCCTAAAGTAACATACAAGTGTGGGATTGCTCGTTTCATGTCATTATAAGAACACAATCAGTTGGAGTATTATCGTACTGTAGGGCTAGTCTACTTGGGAAACGAGACAACGTTAACCTGGATTAAAAACAGAATTCTCACATATTGAATTAGGAGACCAACTAAAAAGAGCAAGGTTCAAGATTTGACCACTTGCATTTTAGTAGTACCTACCAACAACAAAATTCATGATTTTAAAACAAGCTTAATGTGGACATATTTAAATGGTTTCAGTCATGGTCAGACTGGAAGCTTAATATAAAAGCCAAAGGAAGCAGCATAGCTCTCCATGCAAGAGGGACAGGAGGGGGAGTGGCCCCTACAACAAAGCTCACTGAAATCGAGCTTCAGTTGTTGGCATTTCTTGGGCCCGAGATAGTTAGTGGAGACCAGGAAATAGCCGAGGCTGGATTTCCTGTGGCTGAAGAGGTAATACAAAGTAAAACAGTATATTGATGTTGATGTATTGTTTTATTTACTTGCCAACACATACATTAGAACAAATCTATAATTTATTCATGTTATCATATAGGCCTACCTACTAATGAAATACTCTTGTAATTATAATAAAAATCACAACTTACCGATCTAGTGTTATGACAGCTTTGTTTTCTTGCTGTAAGCTAACAAGAACTTAACAAATTCTTAAACACACTATAGGTAATGGTATTATTACCTTATGACGAAGACCCATTTCTATTTACAGCTGATGAGGCACCCGATGGATTTGAAACAATTGTATTTGATAATGATGTGGAGATTGAAGTAGAACCAGAGCCAACTGCTTCTACTAGTAGGACTCCTAATACAAAACAGAAGACACCCCGTTCCACTGGTAAGTCTCAGCACCGTGCAGGCATAGTTCAGATATGACACTGGGTAGCAAATTGCGGAGCAGCCTTCTCGGGCCCCTCTCAATCAAAGATCAATCTCTTGGTTAATATTAGGTAACCTGTGGTCAAAAGAAGAATAACAATTTTATGTAATTGATTCAAGGTTCAAGTATACTCGTTGAAGAGACCTTGGGCTGACGAAACAGCCCATGACAGAGCAGCCAAAGCTTTTAAGGAAGTGGAGGATCAAAAGCTCGTGGTGTTCCAAGATATTAGAGATGCTTTGGTGGCTCTCAACCAAACGTCTGCAAAGAGGCTAAAATTAGAAGAAACAAAACTAGCACTGGCAGAAAGAAAGGTCGCTTGCCCTTGAAAAAATTGCTGCGGCCAAACAGGCCAAATATCATCCAAAAATTTAGTTTTAATTTTTTTTTATCTTTTTAATTTTTTTTAATTTTTTTTGTACCTAAGTAATTTTCTTAAACACTAGATATTTAATTCAATGCACAGACAACTAAATAAAACATGAATAAATTATATGTATAGCCAACTCCTGTCTTTCCATGATTATTGTCAACTTAAAATGTTGATGCAGTCATCATTAAGTACTTGTGATAGATTATGATAACTAGATAGCTTGTGCGCCATTGCTCGTCTTTAGTCATAAACAGGTCACACTGCGTGTAAGTATCGAGTTGGTCTTTGATGACCCGTGGAATATTTACCCAGGAATCACGCACACACTGTGTGTAAGTCCTACCTTCTACCTTATTACTAAGAGCTAATGCCTACTGTTGCAAGGCTCGCTGTTGCCACAATCGTGCAACAACTTGAGCACGGATTGCTCTAGCATGGCCAATGAAATCTCGATTTATGTCAATTGGGTTGGGAGCCGCATCCCCTGCATGAAGAGCCCTTTCTGCAGCACCTTCTTCTTCCCCAAGAGGTTCTGGATCTGGAAGGCGTGCATTAATGGCAATATTATGCAGCACGGCACATGCGTTTATAATCTGCCCAGCTGTGTGCGGGTCATAGTGAAGGCACCGATGGTTAAGGAGGCACCGCCAACGGGCTTTCATCACACCGAAACATCTCTCGATGCAGCATCTGCTACGACAATGTATGTCTGTATAGGAGAACCTGGTGCTGCATCCAAAATAGGCATCAGTAGCCACGGCTCGTTGGCATACCCAGAGTCTCCTGTGAGTGAGCGGCCAGCCTAGGAGTCTAGTCGGGATTTTCCCCATCAAATTTATCCCAGTTTATATACTGTCTTTTACTCGTGCTGCGCCATGTTGTGGGGGTTGGTCGCTCCTCTGGGTACAGGTACACGCTGTTGAGGTGTACCTGGAAGTTCTTCTCTGCATAGTCGCCTGTGTGCGGTTGGTTGTGTCTTTGCTTATTGTGTTGTCTCTTGCCATGGCCTAATGCCGGAATTGCTATTCATTTTGCTAAACTGCTCATCGTTTTGTTTGCTCTGGGGGAGCCTAAACTCGAAGAGGCGGCTCCTTTCTTCTGGAGTGCGTCAAACAAGGTGATTCGGCTAGTGGGGTGAGGTTGCCAAGTCAGTACGGCTACCAGGTTGGGTAATTCTGGCCTCCTGTGCTGGACTGGTAAATGTCCCTTAGGAACAACTCGTCCTTTCGTAGTTATGATGAGCCACTGTCGGTTAATACCCGGCGACTGGGGAGTGGCTGGCTGGGTTGCTAAGTGGCCTGATTGCATACGTGTTCGTCGTGAGAGTCGTCAAGTGGCGATCTCTGGTAGAGGGACCAACGAGCTAAATGCACAGGCACAGGGACGCTGTGGGTTACCATCCCCCTCGTCCCTCAATCTCTTGGTACTGATCCTAAACCAATTAACGGCAGTGCTCGTGGTCCACTGACCCGGGCTGCTGAGAGATTGAACCGGTTGCGTAATGTTGCTTCCAGTTCGAGCGGGTCAGGGAATCCTGACGGGGGGGGGGGGGGGGGGGGGGGGGGGTTCGCTTGGCCTCCAACCCTGGGAGCTGCGTCGGTTTCGTCGGGATCGGCCACTTCGCCGGCTACTTCCTTCAGCAGTGAAAACGCATCGGATTCGTAAAAAAGGTGGTACGAAACGTGCTTCGTCAAACAAGTTCCATGTGATGGTGAACTAGGATCGAAAGATAGTTTGCTGAAAAGCATTTATTAGTCAGCATAGGATTACCGAAGCTAGAGTAAAGAGAATTTGCTCTCTTGCTTTTGAGGGCAAATCACCGGTCGATAAACGGGGACACGCTTCCACGGTGACAGCAATTCCAGCGAGTATTCTTCTCCAGATTAAGAACCACATTGAGTCCTTCCCTGTAAAACAGAGCCATTATTCCGGCAGACAAATTTACTATCTGGATGCCAAGCGCTCAATCACAAAAATGCATGCAATGTTCATTGAAGCACACCCCGGCACTAAAATAAATTATCAGTTTTATGGCATGTACTTTTGTGAGCACTTGAGCCTAGATTTGGCAGGCCTCAAATTGACACGTACTGCGTTTGTGAAGGCCTCAATATTAAAATGAAAAGTCCTTCACTGAACGAAAGAGCCAAGCGATTTGCCGAGGCGGAACTGATCATCCATAAAAGGAGGGCTAGTAAACTATATATAATATGAGCACATAATACAAATTAATTAATTCTAGAACCTAATTGAAAGAAGTAGGCTAGAAAAACATAAATAGCAGATTAAGGAAGCCACATTATTATGTTTACAACAATTATATAAAACAATGAGCAGCACATGTTATTAACAAATTACTTTAGGCCCTAGAAGTGCAACCAAAGACTCTGAGTTGTCTATTTGTTGTCTAGGGCCCAAACTAATGTTTCCTCCTGTTTAAGCTCATTCCGTTCTTTGTCCCATTTAATATATGCCTCGAGAGTTTAAACGTAAAAAAGACAACTGAAGTTTCGCCGATGAGGAGCTACGTAAAGCAGTGAATTGTGTTCATTCGAAATAACTATCCTTGAATGCAGCTGCCAATTAGTATAATATACCAAAGGGTACACTCTTCAATAAAATATATGGTAAGTGCGAAACATCAAAAGTTGAAGATAAACCTGTTTTCTCAGCAGAAGAAGAAGAAGCTTTCGTTCAAATCATCGAGGTAACGTCTGATTGGGGGTTTTCGATTGACACAATTGATTTGCGGAAAATTGCAAAGAATTATCTAGACAAGGCAGGCCGATATGAAAGAAGATTTCATGATAACTATCCTAAAGAGGATTGGGCACGCTCGTTTTTGAAACGCCATAAAGGTCGGCTGTCATTTCGTATGTCAAACAACATCAAACGAGCTAGGACTGCTGTGGATGCAGATATTCTTGGTGAATACGCTGACGAGTTTAAAGATCTCTTTGGAAGGACTTGGGGCAGACCAGATCTTTAGTGACGATGAAACAAACCTCACAGATGATCTGAAGGGAAGTATAATGCTATTCCGGAGGGGGGTAAAAAATCCCGATAATGTGATAAATCATTCAAAAAGTTCAATTTCTTAATGTTGTGTGTCTCGGCAAGTTAAGTACAATTACCACCGTATGTTTAAAACAAAGCCAAAGGTGGAACAGTTGAAAACAGGGTGGCCCAAAAGGAGCAGCATGCTGTACTGAAGCATGCTGTAGGAAAGGAAGTCGCTATAACAGCACTAATTTCCCAACACTTAAAGTGCGATCGATAGTTCCCATATCCCCATACTCACAACCGATGAGTATGGAGAAGACTACTTCCACTACAAAGGTTGGCATTCTACTATTTTGATGGCTGCTTCTTACAAATACAGGTAAATACAAGTTTGCTAGCCTAGACTTGCCATATTCTTAATATTTATTAATATCATTCCATAGGCCTAGGCTTAGTCTAGGCCCTACTGTATGCTAGAAATAAATTGTAATATGCATGATGGTGTACACTGCCGGATAACAACATGTGTGGACACACAAGTGTATTACATATTGGCTAATAAAAACTAAACTAATAGGCCAACAGCACACCAAGATGTAATTTAACTACACCTACCTACAGTATAAGCCTACACCTATTTAAACCTTTGGTTTTTGTTTCAGGTTTGCTTATACAAACATTGGGTTCCCTGGCAAAGTCAACGATGCTGGTGTATTCCAGGCATGCAGTCTTCACCGGCAAATCGGAAACGGGTTGTACAGCTACATATACCACATTATAGGAGATGGAGCATTTCCGTTGTCTATGTATCTTATGAAGCCATTTATAGGAGATAATCTCTCAGAAATCAATGAACATTTTAAGGCTTTCTAGGGCACGTATGGTGGTAGAATGTGCGTTTGGAAGGTTAAAAGGTAGGTGGCGAGTTTTACTGAAACGTTGCGACACAAAATTTGAGAAAACTGTCAAAATTATTAGAACCTGCCTCATCTTGCACAATTTATGTGCAAACTCATATGAAATTTTCCACCACAAATGGATGGATGAGGTAAATGCAATAAACAGAATGTACCCTCAACCTGATGAGGTACCATATGATATGGATGGGATGGATGGTCAGGGTAAAAGAAATATGCTTGTTGAGATGACTGGAGAACTGGCGCAAAACGGCTTAGCTCTCGTGAACAACAAAGCATGCAAACCTGCCCACGACGATAAGATAGCAGTCCATGGGCAGGCAAAGTGCAAGATATCTTACTCCTTAAAGTCATGATCGAAAAACATGCTCACGCTTTTACAGAATTATATCCAAATGCTTCTATTACTCCTTAAATACACTTTATGATACATATGCCTAGACATATTCAGGAGTTCGGATCACTACGCCACCAATGGTGCATGAGGTTTGAGGCTGCTCATAGTAGGATCGAGCTTTTGGCAGCTACAATAAAGAATTTCAAAAATATTTCTTTATCATAAGCATACCGATTTCAATCACTGAGGTCTTCATAACTGTTTCGGTTACCAAACACACCATGTGTGAGATACTTATATCAAGGCGATAATGTTCGTCCTGGATTATCTATCCCAATTGGTGGTCATATATTTGGCGATTAAAGGAGAATTAGAGATAGAAAATGGCAATGCATTTTTTTTTTTCAAAACAAGTGATTCATGGCACAATTTACAAGAAAGGCAGCGTTATTCTTACCATTGATGATGAAAACAGTTTACCGCAGTTTGGAGAGGAAGAAGAAATAATTGTATATGAAACCAAAAAGTGTTTGTTGTATAAATGGGCAAACAGAAATGGGCATGGATACCTGGGGAGTTGGGCCAATAATCATAAATGTTCATGCAAGCGATGACTGAGAGACGAGGATGATGACGAGCTTTGGCGGTTCCGTTAAGAAGCTAGAACAAACAGACATTTTTAAATAAAACGTCTGCAAATGCTTCCATGGATAACTTAATTACACTTTGTCATTCTTTTGATAGTCTACTAATTTTATATATATATATATATATGGATTTGTTGTCTACCGGGATATTACGCCGCTTGTGTGAGTATACTGGTGCAGACCTAGGTCTGTCACCCATTGCTCAACATTTCGCCAGAATTGCATAATATGTCATGTTCACAAGTCGCTATCACGTCCTTCTCATTCAAGAGCCTAACGTCGACTGACTACTGACAGCCGAGCAGTGTTGCCAACTGTTGTGGCAACGTGTCCGCTAAAAGTTTCTAAATTTCCGCCAGATTTCACCTTCAAACCGCTAGATTTACAAAAATGTCGTCAAAGCAACAAAAAACATAAAATATTCTCCACACAGGGGTGAAATATTGTTTTTATTGATTTTATTTCTACAAAAGTAAATATATTTTGATCACACGTTATTCAAAATGATTGCAGTCTTCTTGTGCAGGAAAAAAGGTATTAACATTATGGTATTATCACAATAATAAAAATATAATAAAACAGTTATGTTTAAATAAATTGTTAAAAAATTACACAATCATTCTAATTCTGGCTTCTTACTCCAACTGCCCGAACATCAACATATCATTGTCATCTGCAGCAATATCATCTGCTTCGTCGTCTGTTTTGGAGGTTGATTGATAGGTGTATGATTGGCCGTTTTTTTTTTTTTTTTTTTTACATTTATGAGGTCAAATTGAGTTTTACCTACAATTCCGCCAATTCCGCTACTTTTGTTTAAACCGCCAGTTCGCAAATCACACACCTCCAGGTTTTGCCGCTAGCCGCGATTTTTATTTTTGACCGCGAATTGAATCTCAAAACCTCCAGATCTAGCGGCGAAACCGCTAGATTGGCAACACTGCAGCCGAGGCGCGCGTTGTCTGTATACCCACTGCTGTAGAAGGAAGAGGTGCGGGGCGGCGCGGTTCTATTGTTAATTTTGAGGGATAAGCCATTTTGTCTGAGAAAAGCACTGATTCGGTGGCGTTCATTTTTGCTGAAGGTGGTGTTTGCCTTACTTTCACATAGAATGGGGTCAGGATATATATATATATATATATATATAAAGAAAGGATACATTTTACGGTTAAACCAATCTAAATTTTATTTTTAATGATGTAATATAAAATATTACATCATGCCCTTTCATCTAACGGGTTTATGAATAGTTTAATAACAAAGGCATGGCATCGACAACCTCTTTCCACCTCGACGTCACAAGTAGAACCAGTAGAACCACCCAAGTATACTGCCTATTTGCCATACATTAAAGGGACGACAGACTTGATCAGTCAACGGCTTCGCCGAGAAAACATACGGACGATTTTTAATACCGAGAAGAAAATTGGCGAAATGGTGGGAACTTGTAAGGATGTGATTCCTTTAGAAAACAAAGGAGTATATGAGATACCCTGTAATGGCTGTCATCACAGTTACATTGGTCAAACAAGTAGAAAATTATCGCAGCGAGTTCAAGAACACCGACTTGCTGTGGACCAAGGCCAGTCAACGTCATCTCTAGCACAACATACAATAAAGGAAGGACATAACATTAACTTTGCCGGGGTACGGCTTCTTGCTTCAGTGGACAATCTTCGAGCGAGGTTAATCCGGGAAGCAATTGAGATTGAGAAGCGGCCTCATAACCTGAACAAGCGAGATGACGCTCAAAGACTACCTTCGGCTTGGAAACCGATTGTGGCTAACCTTAAAGTCCAGCAGGTGTTCCCAGCCATCAATCAGCCTGTTGCTGACCATTCTCAGAGACAAAGAGTTCCAGCAGTGTCTCAGGGGGGTCCCATAACCAGAAGCAAATTCAAGGAGCTTGCTAGAGCAGCTACCCAGTGATGTATCGCTGTGGCAGTGTTTTCGTTTTTATATGCAAGTGTTTTTTGGTTGTTGTGGTTTTTTATTTATTTGTTTTTGTATATTTGTATGTCTTGAAAAAGACGACGCTAAAGTCGTCGAAACGTTGACTTATCATTAAAAATAAAATTTAGATTGGTTTAACCGTAAAATGTATCCTTTCTTTACATATTGCAACCAACAAAATCTGAGAAATCATATATATATATATATATATATACATATATGTGTGTGAAACATAATAATAATAATAATAATAAAAATAATAATAATAATAATAATAATAATAATAATAATAATAACGAACAAGAAAGATTGGATGAGAGCAACATCATTAATGGCGAGGACAATACAGTAAATACACAGAGCAACACCATATATGATAACAACTTAGTACGACCGGATGATAACTTGTTAGAGGATGAGGATGAGATAACTGTAATTATCCATGAGATTCTTGATAAGTTGGAGCTAGTTAGAGACATTGATATGATTGAAAGAAGAAAGCTACCGAAGATCAACAGTAACCGGAAAGCTAATGGTGTTGTACAAACCGTCAATAAAGCCCTTAGCAAAGTAATTGCAGGAAAATCATTAGACTTGAGGCAGCTAAATAATAATATAATGTATGCATCTGTATTAGTCATAGCAGACCATTTAGAAATTCAAGACCAACAAAATAATGTTTTTAAGAGAGCCACATTGCCAAAATGGAAAGAAAGGATTCAAATTCAAATAGCCGAATGGAGGGCAGACTTGTCTTTATTGAATGAAATAAAATTTGATATTTTAACCAGTAAGCTAGAGCGAAAGAAAATATATTTCTTTAAAAAATATAACATATTAAGTTATGAAGGTATTGCAGATGTAGAAGAAATGTTAAAGCAAAAGATACTTGCAAAGGCTCAACGAATACGCCGATACGAGAAAAGGACGTTGCAGTACAGACAAAACAAGATGTTTAGAGAAGACACGGGTAGATTCTATAGAGAATTGGGTAACCGGACGATTACAGTTAAGATTCCCCCAGCGAAGGAAGATATTGAACATTTTTGGAAGGGAATATGGGAAAACGAACAAGAGCATAATACGAAAGCTGAATGGATACGTAGATGTGAAAGGGAATGTGAGGACCTTCCTATTATGGAATGGGGGTTAATAACTGCAGAAGAAGTTACTGTCAATGTGAAGAAAACTGCTAATTGGAAATCGCCAGGAATAGATGGAATCCAGAATTTTTGGCTTAAAAGGTTTACTTGCACTCATACTATTCTTGCTGATATATTCAACTCAATGATTACCCACCCAGAAGAAGTGCCTCAGTGGCTAACTGAAGGTGTCACCTCTTTGTTACCAAAGACAGAAGAAACTACCCTACCAAAGAACTATAGACCAATCACCTGCCTTCCAACAACTTACAAATTATTATCATCTATCATTACCAAACGTATGGCAAATTTTCTTAATGACAACAAAATATTACCTCTAGAACAGAAAGGATGTTGTACAGGAACATATGGGAGCAAAGATCATTTATTAGTAAGCAAAACAATTATGGAAGATAGTAAAAGGAAGGAGAAAAACCTTAGCATGGCGTGGATAGATTACAAGAAAGCTTACGACAGCGTGCCTCACAGCTGGATTCTTGCCGTGCTTCAGATGTATCATATTAATCCAACATTAGTCAACTTTTGTAAGCAGATGATGAGTCAGTGGAGCACAACAATGAGACTAAACAGTGAACAAGAAACCGTCGTCTCTAACAAAGTTAAAATTAAAAAGGGCATTTTTCAAGGAGACTCTTTATCACCATTACTATTTTGTATGTGTTTGATACCACTAAGTACGGAACTTAATAAGACTGGACTTGGATATACATTATTCAAAGGAAAAGGGAAAATTGAACATCTTCTATAAATGGATGATCTTAAATTATTTGCAAAAAATGAAAAGGATATTGAAAAATTGTTAAGTACAGTAAAAATCTTTAGTGATGACATTAAAATGGAATTTGGAATTGAAAAGTGTGCAATAGCAACATTCAAGGCTGGGAAGTTAACATCAAGTAATAATATTGAATTGGACGATCAAACTATTATCCAAGACCTTGGCGATAATTCATATAAATATTTGGGAGTAGAAGAGTCACAAGGAACTCAACACAACACCATGAAAAACAAATTGATTCTTGAATATCGGAAAAGAATAAGATTAATTTTAAAATCCGATTTGAATGCGCGTAACAAAATGTTGGCCATAGGAGCCTATGCAGTACCTGTGTTACACTACAGTTTTGGTATCATAGATTGGAGATTAGAGGAGATTCTTAATATAGACCGTAAAACCAGAAAGCTTCTAACTATGTATGGAATGCATCATCCCCGTGCTGAAACTGAGAGGCTGTACATTTCTAGATCAGAAGGCGGAACGGGACTCTTAAAGATTGAATCTATGTTTAAAATAGCTATCATCGGATTACGAGCATACCTGGAAAATAAAGAAAATTATAGATATGTTGAGATTATGAATGATTATGATCACGAGAAACCAAACACAACATCCATTACTAAAAGAGCGATCAAATTTCAAGAAGAACTTCAGTGCTCACTTCAACATAACAATCAATCCCTAAAAGAACAAATCCGATGTTTGAGAATGAATGTTAAACATCAACTGCAACTTCTTGGTACGGAGAAATGGAAATCCAAAATGATGCATGGACAGTTTCTCCGAAAAATTGAACAAGAAGATTACAGTAAGATGGATACATTCACTTGGCTCAAGCAAGGAGATCTTAAAGGAGAGACTGAAAGCCTTCTGATTGCAGCCCAAGACCAAGCATTGAAAACCAGATATATTGAGAAAAAAATTTATAAGACCCGAACTGATGCTCATTGTCGTCTTTGTAAACAATTTAATGAGACAGTGGACCACATTATATCAGGTTGCCCAATTTTGGCCAAACATGAGTATATAGAGCGACATAACCGGGTTTGTGCACGTCTGCACTGGGATAAATGTCGTTTCTATAATAAAGATGTTTGTACTAATTGGTACGAGCATCATCCAATAAGTACAATACATCAAGGCTCAATAACATTACTCTGGGATAGTCAAGTCTACACAGATCGATATATTCAGCATAA
>OX246747.1:4755273-5077773 GCA_945910005.1 Isoperla grammatica | reverse complement strand
ACAGCGTAAACAGTCATTATGTAGGAGAGACTAAAACATAATTATCTTGTTTTTATAGGATTTAAAACAAGTTTGCATAGATTCGGTATTTCAGTAGCTGAAGGTGAAAGTATCCACTTTAACTGTTTAGACTTAGAGACTGCAAAACTGTATTTCATACAATCTTTAACCAAAATTGTATTTCTTTTGTGAACATTCATTTCTAAGCAATTAAGGGGTATTGAACCTCAAAAATAATGTGTGTTGTTATTTTGTTTTTTATCACCATTCTTTATTTAACTTGTTGTTTCAGATGAAACCGTCGTTCGCACTACGAGGGCCCCTTTCAGTTACAGAGTTCGTAAATTTTTCCGTTGGACAGTGATTCGTAACGAGGCGAAGACGAGGATACGGCATATGAGGAAGACACCGATGACGGGAAGGAGATAAGGAACAATGGAACGGCAAGCTTTTATGCCACCTGCACACTCCACAAGCTTCGTGCGATTGATTGATATTTGGGCTTAACGTCTCATATTTTTGCAACGAGGCTAATCGAAACAATGAGAAGGTGATAATGAAGATGAAATTGGGGGCTCTTTGAAGGAAAGGGGCAAGTAGGAGGTCGCGTGAGGAAAGGGGATTGGGGTGTGGACTGCACTTCGTCTGACTTCACAGATACAACTTGACGTCGGCTAATATAGATTTCCCATTACCACCACACCAACCTTCATTTGTGAATAACAACGCATCCCATTCCCGGCATTGATTTCCCCTCCCCTCCCCTCCCCCCACACAAAGGTTAATAAGAAAGCGATGTGATGAAATGTGTTGAAATTCATCTAATGGAACAACTACCACTGACACACGATAACAATGGAATTCTGTGAAACCCCCACCACTCATTCATCTCATTCCTGAATAACAACGCTAATTGTACCCTGTTTTCGTTTCGTGACAACTTGCTATCCCTCTGAACCATTAGTGATCACAAAACTTAGTAGTCAGACGAGTGAAACATCCGCTCCGATGAGTTTTGCTGAAGACATAGAATATATTGGTGACATCATGCTGTTAAGATTCGCGAAGGAAGTTTTGCAACAGAGGACGTCGTATGATGGTAAGCTACGCATGATATGGGGCCGTCCATAAATGATATCACACTATTTGTGTGGGGGGGGGGGTTATCAACTTTGAAGGGGCGGGGGAAGGGTCAGTCTTTCTGTGACATCCATGCATGCACTACATATAATTCTTTTTCAGTGTTTTACATTTTTCAAATAATCCCGCAATTTCAGGCATTTCCAAAAGAGGTTTTTAGCCACTAGAATGCACCACCTGATGAGTTTAGTCATGGACGAATTACGAGTAAGTACAAGCAATCCCCCTCAGTGTACAAGGTTAACCAGAAGCTTATGAATGACGATACAGAGTTCCCATATTCTCCTCAGCACTTGAGTAGACTGTTGGTGAAATTAGGCTTTTAGTTTCGCAGCCTAGACAAGAAACAAGTTATTATGGAAACTCCGCGAGTTGTGGTTTAGAGATATTAATTTCTGAAGACTATCTCAAAATTGCGAAGTGAGGGAAGAAAGATCTACTACCTCGACGAAACGTGGTATGACCCGCACGACGTCGCCCAGCGTGGCTGGGTTGATAATAGTCGCAACTGCGTGTTGGATGCACCCGTTGCCCGCGGCAAGCGAGTTATCATCCTACACGCTAGGTCGGATGAGAGATGGGTGAAAGACGGCCAAGAACATCAAAGACGCCTCAGCCGACCACCACGAGGACATGACTGCGCAACTGTTGTGAATCTTGGTTCCAAAATCAGCTGCTTGAAAATATTGAACCGAAAATTCAGTTATTGTTTTAGATAATGCCAGTTACTATTCGAGACTAGCCATTAAGATTCCCCTGCCAATCCACTGAAAAAGCTGATATAATATCTTTCATGGAAGCAAATCACATACCAGTGCCTCACCCTTTACCCATAAAGCTTGTTCTGTTGGACAAATTGTTGAAAAAGGATTGATTGATTGATTAATGGGGCTTAACGTCTCATATTTATGCAACGATGGCTAATCGAGACGATGAGCGGGTGATAATGAAGATGAGAAAGATGATAATGAAGAATAAAGCCACATCCGAATCAGATCCATTGTACGTCGCGTGAGTCGTCATACGGGAGTCCAGCAAGGGAGACAGGGCCAAGTGGGAGGAGAAATATTCAATGGGACAGGGGGGGGGGGAAAGGGGATTGGGGTGTGGACTGCACTTCGTCTGACTTCTCCACCTCGACCAGTCCGGCTTGGGTGGCCCTACCAGAAGCATACGCTTCCGCCGGCATAGCTCTCGGGATCAACAAAGCACGCAAACCTAGTGCTACGGCTTCCTTCTTATCACTGCCTATTTAACCCAATCGAACAAATGTGGTCATCAGTTAAAAAATATGTTGGGAAATGTAACGTGACTCAAACTGACTCGGTGTGTGTGATTCAACACATTAGACAATCTGCCACTAGCTGTGAACGACATTGGCACAAGTGTGTCGCACACGTCCAGAATATTGAGAAGGCTCATGTTAATAGGAGAAGGAGACACAATAATTAAAAACATTGCAGAAAGTTATAATGGGCGACAAGAAGATCTAAGACCAACAGTATTGGCCTACCCTGAAAATTTGGCCGAGCCAACTCCAAAACAAGCTAGAACAGTCAAAGACAGCTAGAGATATAGCTGCCAGCTGCCAGGTTCCCGTTTTCTACTCACTTTTTGTGTGTATTCCTTTGGGAGATAGATCACGTACGTAGTACATACACATTATCTGATTATTTATCTGTAACTTCCACTTTTTGTTTTACAAATAGGACGTTTTTTGATAGTAAATTTCCATTTTTAAAATACATTGTTTTGACATGTGAATCACGTTAAATATGGCAATATGGTGTACGAGCGAGAGCACAGCTGTTCGGAGCAAACAGGAAGTGCCGTCTACCAACGTAAGTACATGAAAAATCCCTAACACCCTTCATCTGTATTCTGTAAACTAAAACTAAATATAAATAACCCCTTCTTCAAATTTGAAAAAGGGGTAATTTATAATTAGGGTATAAATTAATTTTTAAATAAATAACCCCTTCTTCAATATTCGATTGTAAGGTAGTGATTTTCTTGCTTTCCTTCTAGATTAGCAGCACTACAACGACGATGGGGCGAAGAGGGCGTAAATCTTGAAGAAAAATACTTCCACAACTGTTCTTAGTGTCCAAAATGAATAACAATATTGTAACACACTTAAAAAGATTAATCATTAATCATTTCATGATACAACTATGATTAGTAACGCAACTATAGCCCACATTCGTTGTCGGTTATGTGACTTTTGTCTATAGGCCTACATAGAAATCTGAGTAAGGTCTAGATACTTTAGTAGATAATAAGTTACTGGCACATCTGTCCTAGATTGAATGAAAATACAGTACTATTATTATAACCACAACGTTTCGGGAAATTATGTAGCTTTTTCCATCTTCAGGTGAAAACAGGGACAGCTGTAGCCTATGATTTCCCAAAACGTTGCAGTTGTAATATATTATTCTTCAATCTCAGACTCGAGAGTTGTTCCACTAATTTATTTTCTGCTGAATAACATAAACTCGCCTAATTTTAATAATCGTGTAGATACATGTTTTACATTTATTATTATTAATATATTATTGTATTTATTTATTTATTTATATTATTAATACATTATTTTTGCCCGTTATTAGGAATCACAGGTAAATATGATTGATTGATTGATTAATGGGGCTTAACGTCTCATATTTATGCAACGATGGCTAATCGAGACGATGAGCGGGTGATAATGAAGATGAGAAAGATGATAATGAAGAATAAAGCCACATCCGAATCAGATCCATTGTACGTCGCGTGAGTCGTCATACGGGAGTCCAGCAAGGGAGGGCAGGGCCAAGTGGGAGGAGAAATATTCAATGGGACAGTGGGGGGGAAAGGGGATTGGGGTGTGGACTGCACTTCGTCTGACTTCTCCTCCTCGACCAGTCCGGCTTGGGTGGCCCTACCAGAAGCATACGCTTCCGCCGGCATAGCTCTCGGGATCAACAAAGCACGCAAACCTGCCCACCACGATAAGGTGGCAGTCCCTGGGCAGGCACAGGTAAATAGTTTGTAGTCTACTTAGTTATTTATGCCCTGGCAACAACCAATGGGAAGCATAACACTGAACATCTGTCAAGAAAGCATATAAATAATAAATATCTCAAGTATAAATAACAGTTATAAAGCAATGTATTGTATATATATATATATATATATATATATCACAACTTATATCTTCATGTACATTTAGTTATTGTATGTATTTATTATACAGAATCTCTTCCTGTTTGTTTAAGGTATGTGATTATGACTTGCGCATTCTATCAATTAATGCCCAGCACCCGGGAGGACACCACGATAGCTTCATTTGGAAGCAGTCGGGGGCATATAGGGAGCTAGAGAGGAGATATCGAAACGGAGAACCACAGAACGAGTTCATTTTAGGTACGTATAGACATACAGGTAAGCCTACAACATGGCATGTCTTTGTCTTTCTTAATCATTGGCTCATTGCCAATATGCACATTTAGTTTCCTCCTTACTTCTTCATTCCTTTATGATGTTAATATTTTTTCTTTGTTTATAAATGATTCATGCACTTCTCCCTTTCCTTTTCTTTATTATTGCCCTTCATTTGTGATTGTAAGTAGTGATATGTAGTATACATTGTACAGTATTCATTTTTCTTCATTTCACACATGTGAATTTCTTATGTGTCAATTTACTGTTTTCTTTTCTTTCTTTCTTTTTCTTTCTTATACCCCTTCATATGCCCCCTCATTATGCCCCTTGCTTATTTATGCTTATTTTAATTTATGTTATTGATTTTTTATTATCTCTCTACAGAAGTTTTGTTTAGCTGTTGTTCTTAGATTACCTTCATGTATATGATTTTGGTTTGGTGCTTTACTGCTTAGTGCTTTCCTTGTTAATTGTACAATTGTTTGTAGATGTATTGTACTTTGTATCAGGTTTTCAACTGAATATATGCATTCAATAAATATACTGTATATTTATATACATATTATTGTACATTACTTTTTGTTGCATAAAATCCCCCTCTCATCTTATTCACAGTTCACTTCTATAAAGGTAAACATGTTGTACTTAAATCATCATATCCGTACACATTTTTCTACATTAAATTTAACTTATAAATCTATACAGTGTAGATGTATAATGATGACATGTCCTGTATTCACCCCCTTATGTGTGGACTTTTCAACTCACAATTAAGTATTTTTCACCTACTAACATTGTCAATAAATCAATAATTTAGTATTGTAGAAACAAAAAATAAGGATGTGATTAACTGTAGTGCCATGCTACTGTCAATGTGTGTAGATATAGTGGAAGATTATCGACTCGGATTTGAAATTTTGATGCATTTGTTCTACAACAAGCTACAAATTCCAGAATACGTTTATAACACTATGACCCATTTATGATGCAAAGTTAACCAAAATTAACTCACTCTAGTTGGTTAGAAAAAATCTCAAAGTCAAATATTTGAAAATAAAATAAAAATCGAAATCTCTCAATATCTAATTCCATTTTGAGCTTACAAAGTTGCGTGTGGTATTAAAAGTCGTGTATTTGTACTGCCTTTTAGCATAATTTGGAAAAATGTGGTATTTTTGCATTTTGATGGTGGTTAAACAATAAAAATAGACCAAACTATCCGCACAAAAGTATTTACCGCACTTTAGTCACATAAAAATGATAGAAGTTAATAATATAAAACAAATATGTTTACACGATTGTATAGGTTGAACAACTAGCTAAAACTTTGTCACTGGTCAAACTTCGAGACGTGAACTTCAAAGCATCGTTTTTCTTATTTCCCTAGTCGCGGTGCGCCGGCCGTGGTCGCTCACGCGCGCTAACCAGCCATAAGGCCCGTGCTATTCCCGCCCGAGGCGAGCGTGTTTTATTAGACTTGACAACAAAATGTGCACACAACACTTCTCTAGTCGGTTCTTTATTAAAAAACTGTATTTTTGTTGTAGTTATACTTTTGTGATTTCCATTTTTAACAAAAAAAAGTCATGAAGAGGCTCAATATGTCTCGACTAGGCTTCTTCAATTTAAAAACAAATAAATATTCTCATTGATTTTTCCATTCTTCTAAATTAGAAACTACATTTTTTCATGAGTATTTGAAAACATATTTTTGATCAGAAAAGTAAAATGTATCACTTCATTATAGATCAAAAACATTTCATCATCTCATCATCGTTAGATGACCAATCACAAATTATGGAACTTAAACGATTTGATTAATTATCAGGCCTATATTCGAAATCGAATTTTACAAAAATAATGGGTTTGAAATTGACCTTCTTCCTGTTTGAATATCTTGAAGGCACGCAAATTAAATTCCTGCAGATAAAACTTTGTACGTGAGTGGAGATCATAAGAATGGAATGTGCAACATATTGAACACCAATCGCATTGCTGCTGCCACTTCGTTGAACAGCAGTCAGAAAGAAGCAGACACCCGGATGATTTTACACTGACTGAGACGAGCGCAATAAATCTTTAGATCTGATTGGACGTTTTGTCGTGCAAACTCCAGATAAAAATAGCAAATATAAATTGTAATTAGTTGTAACTATAGTAGTTTTATTTTTCATTTATCAGCATCTACATATTTTTAGCATATTTTTATTTTATAGACATGGATGTGATGATACTGCTTTTGCATTAGGCCCTTCTTATGCAAACTAACGAGTGCACAAGGTATATGGAATACTTCGAATAGGAACACAAGTCGGAACACCCGTGTGCATTATGCAGTTGCTTGCCCCCAGCACATGCGCTATCCGGGTGTGACACTGTCTCCTCGTTGTTTGGTATAGGGAAATAAGAAGTATTTTGTCAAATATGTGAATGTATTTCGAGCGAGGAACTTGTTTTACTCGGAGTTTTTCACGAAGGAGGAAACGAAACCGAGTTGGTGGTAGCTCGAAATTTTGCATTCAAACTGTACAATTCATCGGGCACATTTAAAAAAATAAAAGTATTCACTAAACGAATTAAGATATCATATGTATATCAAGAAGACGACATCAGTTGCTTCAGTTGCAAACCTTCCCCCTTGTAAGGGATCCTTCATTCTACACGTATGAAACGCAGTTTGGCAATGCAACATGCTTCGCAAACCCAAAACTATGTTCGTGTAAAGTTTTTCAAGATATACAAATATTGTCCGTACGAAAAATATATTTTAAAATAGTTTGCTTATACGTTGTAAAACGCAAAACTTTATTTCACTCGATAAGCCACTAAAAATACGACAACTAATTTAAATAAAAATATAACTTGTAATGGTAACCAGCGTTCCCGACCACACCTCCACAGCCACCTATATTGTATGTATTGAGGTTTGATCGACTAACATATCTTTGTTGTAACTTCTTTGTTATTCATTGTTGTGTTTTGATTCCTGGAGAGGACTTCACTTGTTTTTCTGCTTCTTGTACGGATGATCGGATTGTGATCTTGTGAGTTTAATAATAAAGAAAGGAAGTCGAATAGTAAGTTTGTTTTGATTTAGTGAACTGTGTTTATATATATTTATCATACCAAACCATTTCGGAACTGTGTTCCAATCACGGTTGTGATATTACCGTGCTCTATCGTGAACTGTGTTCCGATATCGTGTTGCCGTATACTGTGCCAATTCGGAACTGTGTTCCGAGTGTTCGTGCTGTACCATTTCGTGAGCTGCATCCGTTGCTCCACATAACTGTCGGGACTGTGTTCCGACTGGAGGACCCAACGGCGCCCAACGTGCTCTTGGCTGTAGATAGAGGAGGGAATGTAGTCCCATAAAAAAATTGCTTATCTTTAGGAGCATAATTTAACACTTCGTACTGACTATAGTATAGGAGTGCATGGTAAAAACACGCTCTGGGAGTGGAGTTGATGTAGTACCGTTAGAAGACGGACCTAGTACCAATATGGCGGACGCAGACAAACTAGCTGCGTTAATAGAGTCCTTAAGGACTTACGTCCAAGGATTCCGACAGGATACCGTTAGCCAGACCCAACAACTAGTAAAACAATTCGTAACGTTGAAATCGGATTGCACTGAGCAAATACAGTCAATTCGCGGCGAGGTTACTATTTCCTGCAATACCCTCACATCGTCGGTAACAACACTGAAAAATTCGGTACAACTTCTCTCAGAGAAGGTGGCGACGCTCGAAGCGCAACCAACCCAACAGGAACAGCATCAACATGCGGTACCACCTTTGATTTGGGGGGCAGAGCTAAGATCCTCGTCACAATTACCACTTTTCGATGGGGATGGTAAAACCCATCCGGTTACGTTTATCAAAGCACTTGAAAATTATTTTGAATTGTCAAGAGCGCCACTACAATTTCAAGTTAGATTAGCTACTGGCCAGCTACGTAGCTCAGCCCGCCGCTGGGGCGAAGTTTACGCGGACCGTTTTACGTCATTTTCCGATTTCAGGCGCGCATTCTTAAATGAATACTGGGGGACGGCCCAACAACGCAACGTGCGTTATGAGCTTTATCACGGTACGTGCCCGCGCCAATATGACACCGCGATGGCGGACTACTTTCTGATAATACTCGCAAAAGCAAGGTATCTGGCACCCACCATACCTGACGAAGATGTAATTGATGCAATTACCGACCATTTCCGTCCGGAAGTAGCTGCTACACTACTAGCCGCAGGGAAGAATACCGTTGACGAAACTTTAAAGCTTCTGCACCGTTTAGACGAGGCACACAAGCGTAAACCGACCGGCGACTCATTCACCCCTAGACAATCGCAAGCGTATGCGGACACTAGACAATCGCAAGCACATGCGGATTCTAAGACAAGTTATAGTTATAAAGGGAACAGTGCAACTAACTATAACTGGCGGCAACAATCGGGTTCTAGTAACCAGGACAGCCACGGGGCTAACAAATCAACCTCAACCTTTCCCACAACGGGATCAAACCAATCGCGACTGACTGGGAACCAGTGGCGTACCGAGCATACCCATCGCGACAGTAATATGCAACGAGGAAACCATCGCAATCGCGAGCAAACTCAAACTTTCGACACAAATAGACAGGTTAGAGGGATTGACATAACCGAAGACGTAGCGGCGGTCGAGAGCGAAGTGGGGGATGAGACCGACGAAACAGTGGCGATGTTGGAACGGGAACTTCTACACATCACGGCCGAGGAAAGTCGTGAGCTCCTATCGGACGATGAGGACGACACCTACACGGCAGCGAGAACAACCCCTGAGGTCAATGCAATTGTCAATAAATTGACACAAACTCCCATACATATCGATTCTGGCAGTGAGATCACGTGTGTCTCAGAATCGTTTTATCACGAACTTCGCGAGGGGAAGGGAGATATTCCACTACTGCCTATACCACTAATTAAAGTCATAGGCGCCGTTGGCAAACAAACTAGGCACGCGTCCAAACAGGTGTTGTTGGATATCGTAATCGGAGGCTGGACAGGCGAGGTAGCCTGTATAGTAGTGCCCGGGTTATCGCGGAGGATGATTTTCGGTGCCGACTGGCTACATGACAACAATGCTGTTATAAGCTTCGAAGAAGCGAATCTTAACATTGGGACAGACGACGAAATAATTTCTATTCCTTTTGACAACACGGTGCCAACGAACCACGGACAATGCCGAAACGCCAGGATAGCAACTGATAGAAACGCATATGAGCTGGAAGACCCAGGAGGCAAGATATTAAAAGGCTCTTACAACATCATCCATTTGAAACAATACAAACAACCTGAAAGCGTGGGACACCACTCGGATACGTAGCGGATTACTTAAAACACTCATCTTGCCGTCCGCAAGACCGAGTCTTTTCAGTGGGGGGCTGTAATGGTAACCAGCGTTCCCGACCACACCTCCACAGCCACCTATATTGTATGTATTGAGGTTTGATCGACTAACATATCTTTGTTGTAACTTCTTTGTTATTCATTGTTGTGTTTTGATTCCTGGAGAGGACTTCACTTGTTTTTCTGCTTCTTGTACGGATGATCGGATTGTGATCTTGTGAGTTTAATAATAAAGAAAGGAAGTCGAATAGTAAGTTTGTTTTGATTTAGTGAACTGTGTTTATATATATTTATCATACCAAACCATTTCGGAACTGTGTTCCAATCACGGTTGTGATAATACCGTGTTCTATCGTGAACTGTGTTCCGATATCGTGTTGCCGTATACTGTGCCAATTCGGAACTGTGTTCCGAGTGTTCGTGCTGTACCATTTCGTGAGCTGCATCCGTTGCTCCACATAACTGTCGGGACTGTGTTCCGACTGGAGGACGATCGCCACGACAGCGCCAACTACAGTCCGGCATCTGGATTTCTCCTGGACTCCCGTCAACGGGCCAACGGAATAACCTCTTCAATGGATGAGTACACCCATTTGGGGAATACATATGTATTGTATGTCTCTAGCGTTTACGTTAACTGTGTGAGTGTTTAGCCTACGATATAGGCTTAAGAATATATATATTAGTGAACTCCTATTCCTCCACCAGTCAGGATTCCGACACCCCGGCTATTTTAGCCACATCACAAACTCTACCATATGTGATGAAACGTTCCCTACAAATATGAATCACATACCTAGGTTCTACAATATACGTTGCAATCCCAGAGAAGATAATACAATATTATAATGTGCATACATTTAAAATAGCTTTAAATTGATAGTTGTTGCACTTGTATATACATTGGAAACGAAAATGTAAGATATTATAGAAATAAAAGCAGTAAATAGAAAATACAACAAAGATAAATATGAACATTCAATACCGCAAATTTTTAACTCGCTAGTATTCCTGTTTCTTTGTTATCAGTATTCTAAATACGTGCAATGATTTATTATAATGACAAACTGGTAAAGATATATAGGCCTAGTACGCCTCTGAAATTACATCTCGCGTATAGTTTAAATAGTTGAGCTGCATGTTGGTTTAGTAGCATTTTTGTGTAAGTACCTAGTAGTAGTAGTTTAGATTTAGTTAGTAATTATACGTAAAAATTGAACTTATTTTATGTACGAACTTTTAACTATGCCTTATAATATTATGAAGAGAACGTGCTCAGTGAAGACTGACTGAAGTGTCTGTACGGTATCTGTCGCTCACCCAAGAAATATTATTCTTGTATACTATGTATTGAGCCTCAATGAAGATGCAATCAGTGCCCAAGCCCAAGTGCTGTCAAATCAAACAGAGAGTCGAATCATAACCTAATCATTGCTAGGGTCGTTATCAGGGGAACAAGCCGTAAACAAACCATTTCGGGGGGGGGGGGGGGGGGGACTGGTGGGCGTTTGGATCGCAAAGAGGGCCGGCACGAATGAGGAAGAAGGTGATGATAGTAAGAAGAGAAAGGATGATGAAGGCAAAATGAAGAAAGTGATGATTAAAGATGTGCACGAGAGCCCTCTTTGCGGGCACCGGTCACCACGAGGAGGGACCCACTTCGACCGGCCATGTACCCTAGGATCTTGCTTACTGACCTCTGCCACACTAGGGCATCCATGGCGGGACAGCGGCAAAAGAATTGGTAAAAACAAGGGGTGGGGTAATATCTAGACCATTCAATAGTTCGAGGGATCGAATACCTGCTGGTCGAGTAGTCTTCTGTCTAATGGCGTAACGGTCTTGGTATGGTGGTAAGTATTACGTCCTAGGCAGGGTTCTTAGGTGACCCCGCCAATGAGGCAACATAGCTAAGTAATAGATAGTGTGAGTATACTGGTGCAGACCGAAGTCTGTCACCCATTGCTCGACGTTCCGCCAGAATTGCATCTGTCATGTTCACGAGTCCCTATCACGTCCTTCCCATTCAAGAGCCTTACGTCGACTGACTATTAGAGATGGGCAAAAAAGATCGATCTTTCGATATATCGATACATGAGCATACGATATATCGATTTTTTGAATCGATTCAATGAATTCGATTTTTTTAGAAAATCGATTCAATTTTGATCCGATCTAGTAAAAAATCGGATCAAATTAAAAACTAAAATAAACAATAAAATGTTTAGAAGTCCTAGTCCTAATTAGGACAAATAAGTAACTCAACAGATACGAAAAAACAAATAGGTGTAGGCGGAAGCCTGGTCTAGGGCCTACTCAATATTTTCGCGCACGGCCGTTGATCTCATTCACCAAGACTCGGACTCGGACAAAGAAGAAGAAGACGTAAGACGTAAGAACTAAGATCTGACAGGTCAGCTTTTAGCACCGGCCGTGTCTCTGTCCACTGTCCAGTACGATGATGTGAATGGTATGGTACTAATAGGCCAAGTAAGTAAGTAATATTACGATCACTATTCCCTAGAATTAACTCACTAGGCTTAGGCTATGCCTAAGCTTGCCCAAGTCCTGTCAGTGAATTGGCAGTTTAGGTGACGAGTATTTTCACCTCAAACAAACGATCAGAACATAGGCCTAGAACACAACTTGAATTATGTCACAATGTCGGTACTTGTTACGGCATTACAAATGTAATCTAAAGTATACAATGTCAATACGTTTACGTTGCATGTTCATCATTGTCTGTGCATGTTCATTCGTTGTCTCTTCATTTAGCCAAGGGAGTGTAGCCTAGGCCTAGCTTAGGCCCTAGGCCCATGTGCTCTCTTCAGATCACGAAGTAGGCCTAGGCCCTAGGTCTATCATTACACTGCCAAGTATATTATTCAGATACTTGCCTAGGCCTATATTTTAAGGGGTGTGCTGGTGTGCTCTTACACACTACTTTCAGATTAAAGACGGTGCATAATTTTACTCTTACAGATCTGAAGTGTTCGTGTTTCATCACCAACTGATGAAGATAATGGATGTTGCGATACTATGGGTTCCCTTTCCTGCACGCTTGTTCTGAAGAGGCGAGTAGTGGAAGTAAGTAGGCGTAAGGAAGGATCACAGTTTCCATGTGATAGGCCTAGTTTGCTTATAGGTTACTGTTCAGTACCAGAACACTACTTGACAGAGCCCTTGACAAAGTAGCCGCCTCATTGTGTTTCCCTTCAGTCGTGTTATAAGTGGATTAAAACATTCTTTCAGCAGACACAGCCTTCAGCCTTGTAGCTATGGCTCCTCCATCATCGAGTGGTGTGAAGAAATTTTTTTAAAAAGTGGATTCAACGATATCGAAATGTAGATTATGTTCGAAAAACGTCAAATCAAGTGGGAACACCACAAACTTAAAAAATCATTTAATAAGGAAGCATAATAATGTCATTGTGGAAGCTACTACTATAAATACCATAGCCGATGAGATAGACGCGGACGACCCAGATGTAGACCCAGTTCACAGTAGGCCTAATATTCCTACACCTGATACTGCAGGAGGTCTAGCTGCGAGGCGCGAACAGGTAATTCTAGGCATGTTTTTTGTTGTTGTTTTACACTATAGAGTATGGTCTTTTAGATCATATGTGTTGACTGCAATTGACATACCTACTGCATTTATCATGATTTAGAACTTACTAACAAATCGTTTATTTGCAGGGTATCATGTCACGATTTCTAGGCAGCAATACCATTGAAACTGAGGATCCTGAAATTAGATTGGTTGTGAGTCCCACAACCACAGGATCAGCTTCGCTTCCATCACCAGGAGTAAGACCTAAAACTCCTGTCTTGTGTAACGCATCGAAGAGGATCCAAGTTCAAATATCAGACGCATTTAAAAATATGAATACCTACTCAGGTAGGATGCTCTCATTGCTCTGTAATTTTCGGTTGATAACCGCATACTTAGGCCGTCTACAGTGTTATTGTGAATTGGGTACATCTGCTATCCGTCGGATTACACCCCTTTTTAAATCAAAGCATAACCTATGTTATTGAGGATCACTGTGTAATTTATGTTTTGTTATTTTCAGAGGGAGGCACAAAGCATGCAAAAGTAATGAATAGCATCATGCTGATGGTGGCTAAAGATAATCAACCACTATCCATTGTTGAAAATGATGGTTTCAGGCATCTATTACATACAACAGTCCCCCTGTTTAAAGTGCCAAGTAGGCGCACTTTAACTCGATTGATCGATGAAAAATATGATGTGTTGTCCAACACTTTTCGTCAGAAGCTAAATTCTGCAGAACATGTAACATTTACTACAGACGCATGGGCAGAGACAATGACAACAAAAAGCTACCTCGGAATAACTGCCCACTTTCTAATTGACAGTGAATTGTGTACTGGCACAATCGGTGTGTATCCATTACTACGACCACATGACGCACAATATTTGGGCAATGTCTTACAAGAAGCCTTAGACGAGTGGGGTGTACTCGAAGACAAGCTATCTGCAATTGTTACTGATAATGCCGCCAATATTGTTAAGGCAGTGCATGACAAATTTGGAAAATCCAAGCATTTACCCTGTTTTGCCCATACTCTTGCCCTTGTGCCTTCAAAAGCAATAGAGTTGACTGAGGGGTTACCTCAACTCATTTCAAAGGTCAAGTCAATTGTGACATTTTTTAAGCAGTGCATTAGTGCCAGCGACCAACTACGTAAAGTCCAAATGGACAATGGCAAGACAGAAGGTACATTACGAAAACTTAAGCAGGAGGTTCCAACTAGGTGGAACTCCACATTTTATATGTTGGAGAGTTTCTACAATCTAAGTACCATTGTTAATGGCATCCTGCTAAAATTTCCAAGGGCTCCTGTAATGACATCTGGATTGGAATTAAAAGTAATTCAGGAGGTAATGAACTTACTCCGCCCTCTAGAGCAGGTGACTAAGGAAATGTCGGGCGATTCTTATGTCACCTCAAGTAAAGTAATTCCAATTGTTCGAATGATCCGGAACAAATTAGAACATTGCATTCCATCATCGGAGATTGGAGTTAATTTAAAGACAAATCTGTCCGCTGAAGTGCACAAAAGATTCCAAAATGTGGAGCATGTGCATATTCTAGCGAATGCTACAATATTGGACCCTCGTTTCAAACGTTTGCATTTTGAGCAGCCATTGCCTACATCCCAGGTAATTCAAAGAGTTGCATCGCTACTTAATACGGCCAAGAAGAAGGAGCAGGCCGCTAGATTGGAAACTGAGGCAACGGTTGAAGCAGATGTAATAAATCTACCAAGGGAAGAAGACGATATTGATTTGTGGAGTTTTCATAAACAGATTGTTGCAAGCGCATTGGAAACTGACGAAGACGCAGGTGCAATTCCTATAGAACTTAGACAATACCTTAATCAACAAGTAACGACCATTGACATAGATCCATTACAGTATTGGACATCTCTCAAACTTGTATATCCTAACATATATCCCATTGCCAAACAGTCTATAGTGGCAACTTCTGTGCCCTCTGAAAGGCTTTTTTCTAAAGCAGGTCACATTGCCACACAAACAAGAAATAGATTAACACCAAAGCGATTGTCCACTCTTGTTTTCTTAAACTCTCTCAAACTGTCAGCTTGGGATATTTGAGTAATCTTTCAACAAGAATCTTTCAATACAAACGGACAATCAATTAATTGCTGTTTTCACCTGCCTATAACCTTGCCTTTCATTTTTGCATGGTATTGTAAAGGCTGTAGGTTTAGTAGTAATGTATTGTTTTTGTTTTTGTAGTGTGTAATAATGCTCAGTTTACACACTTATTTAATATTTAAGGTTTTATTTTCCCAACTATTTTACTTAGGATCGCTACCATTGGCCGGAAAATAGAACGTCGCCTCTCATTGGCTGGGCTAAGAATTTTAGAACGTTGCTATGGTTTCCTTATCTTAAACCTTACGGAAGTGTATGAACGCAATAATGCTTTTGGCTTGATTTGATTTTGTTAAACCTTAAATCATAAATAAGTGTGTAAACTGAGCTTAACTATGGAGTACACCCAATAGTCAATACCGAGTTAGAACATTGTTTTATCTTCTGGCATTATGAAAGATTGAACAAGTATTTAATATTTATGCCTACTGTTTATTCCAAAGTTCCTTTTTTATTGGTTGGACCTTTAATTTGTCAATTAATCGTATCTGTCAAATGCATATTTTCCTATGTTTATTAGGCCTAGTAGCATAAATATACGTCCGATCAAGGCTGTATTCTGTCACAGTCATGAGGAAAATAAATAGAGGAAAATAAAATAACAGTTTTTTTCTGTTTCCTTAAATTTTTGAATCGATTTTTCGATATATCGATACATTGTGTCAAAAAAATCGAATCATATGATGCGATATGCTCTAGCCGATATATCGTATCATATTGAATCGCATTGCTACAAGATCGAATCATATGATATATCGATACAAGCAATATTTGTGCCCATCTCTACTGACTATTGTCAGCCGAGGCGCGCGTTGTCTGTATACCCACTGCTGTAGAAGGTGGAGGTGCGGGGCGGCGCGGTTCTATTGTTTATTTTGAGGGCTGGGCCAAGTTGCATGAAGAAAGCACTGGTGCGGGGGCGTTAGTTTTTTACTGAAGGTGCAATGGAAGTACAATTTGAGTTTCGTTTGAGTGGTTTGATGACTAAAGATGAAACCGTTTGATTGATTGATATTTGGGCTTCACGTCTCATATTTTTGCAACGAGGCTAATCGAGACAATGAGTGAGTGATATATGAAGATGAACTAGGGGGGTGTTTGGAGGAAAGGGTCAAGTAGGAGGGCGGGGAGAAAAGGGAAGGGGGGGGGGGGAAAGGGAGTGGGGCAATGTGGACTGCATTTCGTCTGACTTCTCCTTCTCGACCTGTCCGGCTAGGGTGGCCCTACCAGAAGCATACGCTTCCGCCGGCATAGCTCACGGGATCAACAAAGCACGCAAACCTGCCCACCACGATAAGGTGGCAGTCCCTGGGCAGGTAACACATTTAATGATATTATTATAATTATATTAATGAATTTGGAATTTCACTTGTACAATAACGATTGATTGATTGATTGATTAATGGGGCATGAGCGGGTGATAATGAAGATGAGAAGATGAATATGAAGAATAAAGCCAGATCCGAATCAGGTCCATTGTACGTCGCGTGGGTCGTCATACGGGAGTCCAGCAAGGGAGGGGCAGGGCCGTGTGGGAGGAGAAATCTTCAGTGGGACAGTGGGGGGGGGGGGGAGGGGCAGGGTCTCCTTTTGTCGCCTCTTACGACTAGCAGAGTCACTCTGGGCCTATTTTACCCCGGGCCGAGACGGGTCTCCTTTTGTCGCCTCTTACGACTAGCAGAGCCAACGACGACGGTAGTGTAAACCCCCTGGCCGCCGCCGCTACCCGAGCCACCAATGGCGATGACACGTATATGTAAACAAATTCCTAATCAAATTTTTTTTGACAACACCATTTCTTCATAATAAATCGATATGTTAATAAAGAAATTTATTATTTTATTTAGTAGTTAATTTAATAAAAGAATTATTTATTATTTAATATTTTATTTTATTTATAAATTAAATAAATTGATGATTAATTAATAAATCTTTAACTTAAAATTGTATTTCTTTTCTGAACATTCATTTCTAAGCAATTAAGGGGTATTAAACCTAAAAAATAATGTGTTTTGTTATTTTGTTTTTTATCACCATTCTTTATTCAACTTGTTGTTTCAGAAGAAATCAGCATTCAAGCCTGGATTGGCCTATTCAGTGATATATTGCGTCAACATTCCCGTGATGATGAAGGTAAACGAGTTACCAGCGTTATTATTAAATTGTATTCCAACGAATGAATTCACTGACGTAGCCGCATTTCCAGTAGTTAATTTATTAATAGAATTATTTATCATTTAATATTTTTTTTTATTTATAAATTAAATCAATTGATGATTAATTGTGTGTATACAAGTGTGTGTATACAAGTGTATACAGTTCTTATGTAGGGTAGATCAAGCAAGCACTGTACAGTGTATACAGTCATTATGTAGGAGAGAGCATGCAAGCACTGTACAGTGTTTACAGTCATTATGTAGGAGAGAGCATGCAAGCACTGTACAGTGTATACAGTCATTATGTAGGAGAGAGCATGCAAGCACTGTACAGTGTATACAGTCATTATGTAGGAGAGAGCATGCAAGCACTGTACAGTGTATACAGTCATTATGTAGGAGAGAGCATGCCAGCACTGTACAGTGTATACAGTCATTATGTAGGAGAGAGCATGCAAGCACTGTACAGTGTATACAGTCATTATGTAGCAGAGAGCATGCAAGCACTGTACAGTGTATACAGTCATTATGTAGGAGAGGGCATGCAAGCACTGTACAGTGTATACAGTCATTATGTAGGAGAGAGCATGCAAGCACTGTACAGCGTATACAGTCATTATGTAGGAGAGAGCATGCAAGCACTGTACAGTGTATACAGTCATTATGTAGGAGAGAGCATGCAAGCACTGTACAGTGTATACAGTCATTATGTAGGAGAGAGCATGCAAGCACTGTACAGTGTATACAGTCATTATGTAGGAGAGAGCATGCAAGCGTTGTACAGTGTATACAGTCATTATGTAGGAGAGAGCATGCAAGCACTGTACAGTGTATACAGTCATTATGTAGGAGAGAGCATGCAAGCGTTGTACAGTGTATACAGTCATTATGTAGGAGAGAGCATGCAAGCACTGTACAGTGTATACAGTCATTATGTAGGAGAGAGCATGCAAGCACTGTACAGTGTATACAGTCATTATGTAGGAGAGAGCATGCAAGCACTGTACAGTGTATACAGTCATTATGTAGGAGAGAGCATGCAAGCACTGTACAGTGTATACAGTCGGTATGTAGGAGAGAGCATGCAAGCACTGTACAGTGTATACAGTCATTATGTAGGAGAGGGCATGCAAGCACTGTACAGTGTATACAGTCATTATGTAGGAGAGAGCATGCAAGCACTGTACAGTGTATACAGTCATTATGTAGGAGAGGGCATGCAAGCACTGTACAGTGTATACAGTCATTATGTAGGAGAGAGCATGCAAGCACTGTACAGTGTATACAGTCATTATGTAGGAGAGAGCATGCAAGCACTGTACAGTGTATACAGTCATTATACAGGAGAGAGCATGCAAGCACTGTACAGTGTATACAGTCATTATGTAGGAGAGAGCATGCAAGCACTGTGCAGTGTATACAGTCATTATGTAGGAGAGAGCATGCAAGCACTGTACAGTGTATACAGTCATTATGCAGGAGAGAGCATGCAAGCACTGTACAGTGTATACAGTCATTATGTAGAAGAGAGCATGCAAGCACTGTACAGTGTATACAGTCATTATGTAGGAGAGAGCATGCAAGCACTGCTCAGTGTATACAGTCATTATGTAGGAGAGAGCATGCAAGCACTGAACAGTGTATACAGTCATTATGTAGGAGAGACTTAAACATAATTATCTTGTTTTCATACGAATTAAAACACGTTTGCATAGATTCGGTATTTAAGTTGCTGAAGGTGAAAGTGACCATTTTAAGTTTTAACTGTTTAGACTTAGAGACTGCAAAACCATATTTTTACAATCTTTAACTTAAAATTGTATTTCTTTTTAGAACATTCATTTCTAAGCAATTAAGGGGTATTAAACCTCAAAAATAATGTGTTTTGTTATTTTGTTTTTTATCACCATTCTTTATTCAACTTGTTGTTTCAGATGCAAGCCACATGCAGGGAACCCAATCCCGTCTTAGTAATGTTCTGAATCACTTTTGCCCGCCCTATGAAGGTAAACGAGTTACCAGCGTTATTATTATATTGACAACTTTCTTTGATCCATGTTTATATAAAATTCATTTTTTTGTTAAATAATACAATGCCACGTTATATAATCAAGAAATATATATTCAAAAGTCTCAACTTTATATATAATATTGTTCACCATTTTCTGGGTTTCGTCACACGAAATAAATTGAGAAGGTGGTTGTGCAGGGGTGGCCGCACGAGAAACAACGCATCGAAACAACGCATCCTTCCAACTAATAGCGGTACCGTTATATTTTATGGTTAAACCTTTCTACGTCAACAAACAAGACCCCATAGACAGTTGAGACCGTGGCGAGGTTATGGGGCTTCTCACTAACATCAACTTGCAAGTATATAATATTAATGTGTAGATAATTACGTTTAAAGATTGTGTCTGCAAAAAACGTATTAAACTTTATCAAACGTATTCTTGAATAATAGTAGTAGGCTGCAAGCTTTTATAGTATAGTTATGTTTTGAAAAAGTTCTTAAACCTTCTGCTACACTAATGAAGTGTTTATTTTCCATTTGCAAGCCTTCTAGCTACAGTTTGTTGTTGATGTAGGTTTTAAGTGGGAGAAAACGGATAACCGAAGAGTATTAATGGAAAGTTACAATATTGCGCTGCAGAGGATCAACTTTTTAACAAAGTATAGGCTATACAAAACATTGATAGTCTAAATCTAGTCCTCGGCAGCCGAATATTGAAGACAAAACGTGGATTTTCTAGAGGGGAACGTTGGGCAAGACATGGAAAGATAAAGATACAAGAAGTGCAAAGCGAGGTAACATGAATGATGGAAGGAGATTTATTGTGTTGCATGGATGCGTAGGGTGGTGGTGGGGGGGGGGGGGGGGGGGGGGGTAGAGATGGTTTTGTCCCTGAAACCAGTTTACTCTTTGCTTCTGGTAGTAACACTGGTGACTATCATGGTGAAATGAATAGCAATAACTTAGCTACAATTAAAACTAAAAACAGTTTGCACTTCACTACACCAGCTACCGAATAACTTTCTTACTCACCGGCGGGACAGGAAAGTTTTGTTTTGTTCACTAAATCCCAATTAGAAACGGTTTTTTTTGTCCTCGAGCGAGAAGGCTCTTAGGCCAAAAGCTTTAATAGATATCAAGGATACCATGATAGTCTTCTCTCTGGCCGCTGCTTAGTACTCGATAAGTGACTACCATACGGAGCAACGTGACACTGCATTGTGCAGAAGAGCAATATGGAGGCACATATTTCACTAAGATACTTTGTATGAAACGCAAGGTACCAATTTGAGTTTCGTTTGATTGGTTTGATGGCTAAAGATGGAACCGTTGAGTGAGAAATATATTACATGTTGATTAATATAACATATTATGTAAGACATTTATTATATTTCTCGCCCAACGGGTGAAACTCTTCCCTAGGAGTTGCAATCTATGCAGCCAATGTTCCTGTGATGGCAGGTGAACGTGACGCAATGCCGAGCGGCATGAAGAGCGCCCATCACCTTCTACGGGGTAGAGGACTACCGCTCGATGCTAAACATCATAAAGTCAACCACCTCTGGCCAATTCACGCTATCATCCACTCGTGACGCGTTCCGCATAAAGGCCGCCAACATCGCCACGTACGATCAGCTGATCGCCGCCTTCCGCCGCGAGGACCTTCAATTCTTCAATTTTGTCCAAAGCGGACCAAAAACAACGAAAATTTGTCCTCCGTGGCCTCTCGGCCACAGTCCACGTCGACGACATCAAGGCCCACCTCACCGAGCAACGCTTCAACTTCACGGAAGTTACGCAGCTCCTTCACCGCCCCGTCGACGGGGTCCGCAGACCGATGCCACTCTACGTCGTAACCATGAAAATCTCCGATTCGAGCGACGGAAGGTCACTCTCGACAATTGAAAGAGTGTGCTACCATCGGGTCACCGTTGAAAAATACAGGGGACCACAGGGACCGCGGCAGTGCTACAACTGCCAAAAATACGGCCACAGTTCCGCTTTCCGTACCCTCCCACCTTCCTGCTTCAAGTGCGCACGAACCCACCCGTCCACTTAGTGCACCAAGCCTCGCTCCTTGCCTGCCCTGTGTATCAACTGCAACGGCGACCACCCGGCATCATCCCGCCGCTGCCCAGCCTTCCTGCGCATCAGAGACCAACAGGCTCAACGCGCCCTCCCGTTTCGCTGTCCCGGCGACAAAATAACAAATCCACCACCCCGGGGTTCCCGCCCCTACCCACACACCCATACACCCGCACTGGTGTCTCGTACGCTTATCAGAGGCGACTACAGGTGTGAGCGTACTGTGCAAATCATCATAAGGAACAAAATACCTCACGTTTATTGTATATTATTATTATTCTATATTGATTATATTAAGCTTAATTTCAAAAACATTCATGTATAACAAATAAAGACAATAAGGTATTTGCTCATTGTATTTTCGTCGACTTTTTTTGTTAAAAAAATAATCGGAGTTTGATGTAGTTTTCTCAGTTGCAACAGTTAAAATTAACGTAAAAAACTACTCCCCAATCCGCTTGTAGAGCAGATTGCCCCGCATTTGACTATTGTCGTGGCACAACACCATGACAGTGACGCGTCGCCGGAATTCCTCGTCTGGGCAATGATGATGGTGCCGGACGTAGTACGGCCATCGACTCCCAACATGACTTCGCTGATTACGAGTCTCTGGAGTCTGATGGAGGTAAATAGCCTATGTTTTTAGTGTGAACTTCTGCAACATATTATTGACTAGACCAAGTGGGTGAGACTGCTGAGCGTGTATGCCTCATGGAAATGCAGCTATGATGCAGATGGCTCCCTTTTGGAGGATGAATATTCTGGTTTTATTATTATATTACAGAAATATATTATTTACTATTCAGCGAACGTATGGACATGGCCTACCGCAATACAGTACATCTTTTATATAAGTTCTATCTTTACTTACATGTTTGACAGTCTCTATTTATAAGTTTCAATTTTAGTTCTTGGTGTTTAGCCTATTAACTAGCCAAACATATTTTCTTGCATAATTATTGTACAGGATGGTTTGACAGTTTCTGAACCCCAAACTGTTTATTATGTTTACAGACGTGGAAATGGAACAGAACAACGAACCATTTCCACTCATCTCCCAGACTCCAGAGACGCCACGGCCTGCTACCGAATCTGCTGGAACTGCTACTTCCTCTCGCAGCTTTAGCAGATGTCGGAGTAGGCTGGCCGTAATCAGCGAAGAGCATGAAGAAAGGATGTCGCAGCTCACGTGTGATGCTACAAGGCAGACAAGCCTACACGAGCTGCGCATCCTGGAGTCGAGGGCTGCGGCTGAATTCAGAGCCAAGCGGGAGGAGTTCCTACTCGAGGTTTCTCGAAGGCAATCCCTAGCAGAGGAAGCCTTCGAGAAAGAGCGTCGCTGTCTGGTGCTTAAGCAAATGCGGGAGAGGCATGACCTTGAGTGCAAGCGGTTGGGGAAGTGAGAGGTGGATGTGGCCGTCACTGTACCCGTTTGATGCAGTGCAATGGTGGATTTTATATTCAGGGGGAGTCCAGCAAGGGAGGGCAGGGCCAAATGGGAGGAGAAATATTCAGTAGGACAGTGGGGGGGGGGGGGGGGGGATTGATTGATTGATTTTTGGATTTTGGGCGCTTTTAACGGCGAGGGTCATTCGCGCCTCCAAGATGTATGTTATAAGTAAAGTATGGTCAAAAAGGTATATTTTAAAATGTAAATGTCCTTCCGTCGACTCTTACGACTAGCAGAGTCACTCTGGGCCCATTCTACCCCGGGCCGAGACGGGTCAGGTTACAAAACCAAACCGTCGTTCACGGGTTAACTGATATTAACGAAGTTTATAAAAATAAAAAAATAATATTATCAAAATAACAAATGAAATTTCCATGTGTTATTTCATCCTTGAACTTATTTTTCATCTTTTGTTTCATACTCTGCAACTCAACGTCGTATTTTTTTCTGAGCAGATCACATTTTGCCAGAAAATCACCTCTTGTGAAATGAGATTTATTTCTTTATCCAGGAGTTGATTTTCCTCTTCTTTTGCAGGTAATAGTGCATTTACCTTGGCAAGATCCTCACGCACTTGGTTATTTTCGTCGTTCGGGTTAGATAAGCTTCTTGAAGACGTGTTTCTTCTTTAACTTGCTGGGTAAGACACAGCTTCAAAGAGCTGATCACTTGCAATGCTGCATTCTTTTCGTTGATTGATGATTGATTAATGGGGCTAAACGTCTCATATTTTTGCAACAATCGACAGGTGGTCTACTTGTCACTTCTGTCACACGATAAACAGGTATTCCACTTGTCACATGATCGACAGGTGGTCTACTTGTCACTTCTGTCACACGATCAACAGGTATTCTACTTGTCACACGATCGACAGGGAAGGGGAGGAAAGGGGGTTGGGGTGTGGACTGCACTTCGTCTGACTTCTCCTCGACCAGTCCGGCTAGGGTGGCCCTACCAGAAGCATAAGCTTCCGCCGGCATAGCTCTCGAATTTAACAGGGAAAGAACTTGTTGAAAAGCTACCCGTGACTGTATCTGGTTCCGGAGTCAACCAACTTCTTGGTGTCCCGAAGTTGATTTCAAGCACTGGAGAGGCCCAAGCTTCTGCAGTGGTACATTTGTTGGAAGAATGGGGAATAATTGACAATATAAAAGGCATAAGCTATGATTCTACTGCGAGCAACACTGGCCATAGCCTGCGTGGTTTTGGAACAAAAATTGGAGAACATTTGCTATGAAAGAGCTTCTTGTGACCCAACCTAGAGATGATTACCGCTAGTTCCTAGAACTAGCTATAATCTTCCTTGGAGGAGTTCCTCTCCGTGGAGTGAGATTTTTTGTTCCCGGAGCTCTACACCATGCCCGATGGATGGCAAAAGCGTTGTATTCTTTTAAGATATGGATGTTCCGAGCACAATTTAAGCTGACTGCCCGTTAAGAGAATGGACTCCGTGAAGTTTGTGTATTTTTAGTCCGAGTTTATTATTTTTAATTTATTTTGTATTATTATTATTATTTTTATTATTTATCTACTGATATTAATTCACTAGTAAGTATGATTGTATCAGTAATAGAAAGACAAATAAAAAACCACTGATTATATAATTTTCAGCGTTTTATAGCGCAATGTAAGCCGCGGTTTACTAGACCATTACCTACTCGATCTCGGCCAACTGCGCCGGCAGATCAACAACAAAATTGGTACTTTGTTACTATGCAGTGAAAAAAGCAGTTGTTTGGTTACGTTCGGCGATATTGGTTCAACGTTGGGACGCCTGAACGGTTTTCGGTACACAACGCCCCGAAAAGAGCCAACAACAATTCCGAGTCCTTCAACAGAAACCTGTTGGGAGTTCACCTCTCGCGTTGACTGAACTTTTTACCATTGAACTTGCTTCCTTGGACTTTTTCTACTGTCTTAAGGTTACAAATCCAGTCAGTGTTCAGTGATCTATCCAAGAGAGAAGACCCTGACCAGTCGAAAAAGAATACGATAGTGCTTTTGTACATAATGAGTTCATCGGTGACAGCGTGATAATAAGATTTCTAAATCATGTGTGGAAAAAAGAATCACCACGCGATCATGAGTATATAAATTATTAATGAGAGAAGACGTATGCATAGATCCTTCACTTTTCTTGTATCAGGGGTTGAAATTAACGCATGAATATGAAGCGCACTCGTATAAAGAGTTTAAGAAATGCGTACAGATGCACTTCATGCAAAGAAGCAAGAATAATGAGAGAGGTAAAAACGTTGTTATGGAACTAACAGCTACCCTGTTCAAACAGGTGATGAATCATGGAAGAGTATATCTAGGATATCGCTCTCATAAGGTTATTGAATATTTGGTAGCAACTAAGTGCTATAAATGCTTGGGCTATGGCAATATAGCTAAGCACTGTAATAAAGAAAACATTATTTGCGGTCACTGTGGTAAAATGGGTCATGAAACTAAACATTGTGATAGGAAAGTCAAGTTATAGAACTGTCTAGTTATTCTATGACGATGTATAAATTGCAATGTCGCTAAGAAAAATGATTAACACAGTCATAGAGACCCTAAGTGTCCAGTACATATGAGAGCTTAAGAGATAGAAAGAAACAATCGATTATGGATAGAAAGAGTACAAGTTCAAAGTTGCGCATAATAAAAATAAATGGGCAAAGGTCTATGGCTGTTGCTAGCCAAATCAGAGATGCGTATAACTTTAATTTAATTCAATGATTTTAATTTGATAGTGATGCAGATGAAAATGAAATGGATATTATCCTTGTGCAAGGACCATACAACTACAAGAATAAGGTAAAAGGTTACGGCTTGGCATGCAGCATGGTAGCAAATGAAAGCAAAGAAGAGTGTGCCTCTGCCGCTATAATCATAAGGAACCCAAATGTGGTAGTTACGAGACGGTGAAGGTATCTAGGTAACTTAACATTTTTAAATTAAGTTTTTTTGATGAAGGTTGATTAACATTGATATTATATCTGCAAAAAGTGGTTTTAAAAAAATTACACTTTTATTTTTTACGTGTACCGATAGCTTTAAAGGTCTGTACGTTTATGTAATTCAACCTCTAGACCATATTTGTCAAGTACACGAAAATGTAGTATGCTATAGGTTGCTATCTTAGGAATGATGGAATACATTTTTGAAACACAATTATGTGACCATTTTTTTTTAATGAATTTTTTCGTGTCCCGGTGAAAAGGCACTTGAGTATATGCTGTTTTTACTATTCCATAACTTTATTATGAAAAGAGTCACTTTCAAGAAATTAAGTGCATATCATGCGCTCGACCCTTTTCTTCCCAAAATGCTTGCAGTCTCAAGGCTACGTAAAAAACTTTTCGAGTGTTGGTGATTTACGTACACGGATGTAAAGCGCACCAGTTTGCTCGTGTCGCAGTCCAGCCGTAACTACTTTACGGGTCTTGACATGTAATTTGCGCAAAGAAATTGTTTCCTTGTGTCCTAGCACCGCTCAACAGTAGTTGAGAACGCAAATGTACAGATTTAATCCAACTATTGGGGGGAAACATGACACCCAGTAAGCGGAGCGGCACCTTGCCAGGCGTGACCTTGCTTTGACCAGAGCCAGCGCTCGACTGAAATCAGAACGAAGCGCGCGGAGGTCGGTCGGAGTTGCGGAAGTGGGGGGGAGGAGGGGTACACTTCAGACGTCACACATACACATTTACAAGTAATTCCTAGCAAAAGTGTTTTTTCAGGGGGGGTAGATTCGCCTTATGCACCTCACATGTGGCATGCGCTCTTATACAAAGAAGCTTTCGTGAAGTGGCAGTCGCATCAATGTACTTTCAAGAAGTACATACAATAGATAATTACGTGGAGCAACAGGAAAGATTGGCAATCAGATTAAACAACAAGAACCTAATTATGGGTCTGTCACCCATTGCTCCACGTTTTGCCAGAATTGCATCTGGCATGTTCACAAGTCCCTATTACGTCCTAATCATTCAACAGCCTAACGTCGACTGACTATTGTCAGCTGAGGCGCGCGTTGTCTGTATCACCAATGCTGTAGAAGGTGGAGGTGCGGGGCGGCGCGTTTCTATTGTTAATTTTGAGAGCTGGGCCATGCCTTGCCTTGGTTTTACACGAGATGGGGTCGGATTAAAAAATGATAATATTTGGGCTGAACGTCTTATATTTTTGATACTTGGCTAATCAAGACGATGAGTGGGTGATAATGAAGATGAGAATGAGATGATGATGAATAATAAATTGATTGATTGATTAATGGGGCTTAACATCTCATTTTTGCAACAATGGCTAATCGAGACGATGAGCGGGATAAAATGAAGATGAGAAAGATGATGAAGAAAAATAAATTGATTGATTGATTAATGCGGCTTAACGTCTCATATTTTTGCAACAATACCTAATCGAGACGATGAGCGGGTGATAATGAAGATGAGAAAGATGATAATGAAGAATAAAGCCAAATCCGAATCAGATCCATTGTACATCGCGTGCGTCGACATACGGGAGACCAGCAAGTGAGGGCAAGGCCAAGTAAGGCGAGAAATATTCAGTGAGACAGTGGGAGGGAAGGGACAGGGTCTCTTTTTGTCCCACATCTCCACCTTCTACAGGAGTGAGAGTTTACATGAGTCACTGCACACACATATGGTTGCAACGAGAACCACTCTTGAGTCACTAGGTCGGAGTTCTGAAGATGACTGATGCTCCTGCCTGGCAGCGCGCTGCTTATATAGCCCGAAAGCCTAAATAAACGTTTCAATAGTCTTGAAAATGTGTATCATTGAGTTTTGTGCAGAAGTGAGTTTACACTGTCCATAATTATAGATAATTTTTTACAAAACATTATTTTTGGTTCCCAAAGCAAAACAATGCCAATTTCTGCCATTAATTGAATTATAACAACTTAAATCGACATTATAATAGTTCGATACGCATTTAAATCAACATAACCATGGTTAGGAAGTAAATGTCATTCTCTAGTGACGAGTGTAGTTATGGAAACATTTAACTGTCTATTATTATAAATAATACCTTGCAAAACATGAATTATTGGTGCCCTATGTAATTCAATGCTTTTTTGTCTTTAACTAAATTATAAGAACTTAAATCGACATTATAATAGTCCGATACGCATTTAAATCCACATTACCATGGTTAGGAAGTAAATCATTCTCTCGTGACAAGTGTAGTTATGAAAACGTGTGTGAAGATTTGATTATTTAGGCTTAACGTCTCATATTTTTGCAACGAGGCTAATCGAGACAATGAGTGGGTGATATATGAAGATGAAATAGGTGGCTGTTTGGAGGAAAGGGGCCAATAGGAGGGCGGGGTGGAAAGGGGAAAAGGGGAGGAAAGGGGATTGGGGTGTGGACTGCACTTCGTCTGACTTCTCCTCCTCGACCAGTCCGGCTAGGGTGGCCCTACCAGAAGCATACGCTTCCGCCGGCATAGCTCTAGGAATAATTAAAGCACGCAAACCTGCCCACCACGATAAGGTAGCAGTCCATGCGCAGGCGTGTGTGTAGGCCTAGCTGCAATTCCAAAGGGTCCATGGAGGAAGCTATTAAACCAATTTCCTGTGGAGTTTGACGATAACAAACTACTGGTGTATGAAAGCAGAAAAGGGGCAGAAAAACATTATAACAGTGGGTACCGTATGTTTGATTTGATGGAAAAAAAGTGAAGAATGAACTGCTTTTCTACACAATTTTGGAGGCAATGGAATCCAGGTCATCCTGAATGCTCCCTTGATGTGTCAAGTTGAATTTGATAACTAGATAAATTCCGGAAGAGGAGATCAAGTTTACATTAAGGTGCGCTTAGAGTAGACTAGTATTAGCAAAGTGGGACGGTACCTTATAAATATTGAAGTATTAAGAATGTATTGTGTGTGTTATTTGTACGTTAAGGCATTCTATAAAGTTATTAGTGTTGATGTTTCCTTAGAATAACTTGTAACGTCCGTTTTGTTGTGGCGCGGCCACACGCCGCCATCCGGCCGTTCCTGCGTTCACATCACCCGCCACCCAGACACACTAGTAGTTCCCCTTCGCACCGCGGCAGCCACAGCGTTGGGGTAGTTGTCACGGGAGACGATCGAGGCAGAGACAGTGCAGCGCCGACTGGCCAGCGATACACACCACGTGTAAGCCGTACGTGCCTGGCCTCTGTGGGGGGCGTTTCTCGGGCGACGCCCCGTTGTTGTTCCGTCGTACTCCGTTATACCCAGGCTTTGGTGAGTTAGTTTTCCTTGTTTTCCTTGTTCAGTTTGAGTATGTTTGTATGGCCTACCGGCCAGTGGGCCTACGTCTGTCCGACCTAGTTCTAGCCGGAATTTCTGTTCCTGTGCCTTGACAGGGTCGTAGTCGGGGGCTACCTCCAGTTCGCTGACGGTCTACGTCATGCGGGTGATGTCCACGTCCTGGTCCGGGTCAACCGCCTAGCCAAGAGCGGGCCCCCGGCGGTCACCTGTTCGAGCCCTGGAAGGGGGGGGTACGTCTACTCCTGGATGATCCACCAACTTACCAGGTTATCCGTGTGCGCCGCCTAAATTTATCGGTCCCGTTTTGTTCTTGTTTACTTGCTGTTCGCTCCGGCCCCGCCGTGGACCTTCGTCAGCGCAGTTGCGCCCCTCAAGGAACCGGGGTCAAACCCCCCGCCCCATTTTTTTTGCTATTGGGTGATATAGTGTCGCCCGTCCACATCGACGAACGATTAGCATTTAAGGGCCACTACAGTATTGTATTATTGTATGTATTTTTGTATATCATATGTCTGTGCTGCGCACTTTGTTTATAACGGAGGTACTGGTGTACTAATTAAGTTTATAACGGTGGTGCTGGTGGGTCACATTTAAGTGCCACTACTGTACTGTATTATTGTATGTATTTTTGTATATCATATGTCTGTGCTGCGCACTTTGTTTATAACGGAGGTACTGGTGTTCTAATTAAGTTTATAACGGTGGTGCTGGTGGGTCAAGACTCATGAGACCATAGTCTCCCTCGCCTTTGTTGAATTTACTTTATTCTGGGGAGCGCGAGAGTGCTTATGGTGAAACATTTTTTTGTATTGTGTTATCAACAGTCAGAGGGGGCCTGTCCCCGAAACACATGAAGGGTGTGACCGTTATATTGTGTAATTTTGTGTCAGGTGTGTAATTGCCAATCACCTCTCGGTGTTGGTAAGGCATTCACCCTGCTGTGTATATCTTCCTTCTAAATAAACATACTTCACCGCTGCCCCGAGCTTCGGTATACCGGGACTAACCTTTGGCACGATCGTTCCTTCGTTCTTCCCTCAGTCGCTGCCTAGTCCTGGGAAATTTTCTTTCAGGAAGAACGTGGAGCCCGAATATTTTATTACCACACCCCCACCCTCTTGTTATTGTTCGACTTCTGGCCCACGCCCTTCTTCACTGCAGCTATGCCAGGGCGGTGATTGGGGGGTGTTACAAACTGTAATGGGAATAATATGTAATATGTATTCTAAATACAGGCAAGACAAAGATGCGATCACGAACTACCAGGAACGTCTAGCAATGTATGATATATTTCACGTTAATTAATTGCGACGTTTATGACGACGAATTGAGGAAGACAACATGCAGGCAAGTATCAACCTCCTTCATCTAAATCTGCTACATTGGAACCGGATCTAGCCAATCTCCGGAAGTGTAACGAAACGATCTGGTGTGAAGTAGAAACACAGAGTAAACCACCTTTGAAAGCACCTCCTTAGTCACAGAATTCATTGATTTCCCCGACGAAGCAACAGAAATCAAGTATCAGTTTGTAGTGCGTGCAAGTAAGAGACGAGAGATGTAATGTATGTCATTTATTAATTACATGTACAAAATCAAATAGTAGAACATGGCCTTGTCCATCACCAGTCCAGCCAGATCAAACTCTACAATGATGCCCCAAAACCATTGTTGTCGACAAAAGATAGCAGGATCCATGGAAGGCTGTGAGCGCTACGTGGCTGTGAGGAACGAAAAGCTTTAGCAGGCGTACTGTCAGACACGTAAATGAAGTCTGTGGAATCCCCCACAGGACCCCCCTTCCAGTGAACGAGTTTTAACGAGAGTTTTAACGAGGCGAACGAAATTCAAGTGCCGAATCGCGATGGCGCGTGTATCTGACGTCCTGCTCGTGTCACCGTGGGTAGGGCGGGGCGTTGAACATTGCGTAACACCGGTTGGAGGTTGACGTTGGTGCTGGATGTAGTCGATGTCATGGGTACTCCTGGTGAGCTTGCTCCTGTATTCGGTTGGAGGATGAGTGGGGAGAGTGTTGCTGGTAGTTGAGAAACTACAGTCTCGTCGGCGAGGATGAATGCAGGTTTTACTCGGTCAATCGACACAACTACCCTCTTCCCATGACGGAGGATTGCAAAATACTTTTCATGTCTCTCACAAATCTCAAAAGGTCCGTCGTACGGTTGTTACAAGGGAGTTGTGACTGCGTCATGTCGAACGAAAACGTGTGAACAGGTTGCAAGGTCTTTGAAAACGAAAACCGAGCGCTGCCCATGACGTGCCGGGCGAACTGGTCGAATCAACTTGTTTTACTGGTTTACTGGCCCCAGTAAGGGGAAATCACAAACCACAATGGAAACGGCAAGCTTCGTACCCATTGACCCGAGACCCGGATTCCCGTTCAACTATCAACCGTCCAGGATCGACAGAAATGCGTTATTCGCATTAAATAAAGTGCTCGACCCAGGCAAAGTTGGTGAAGTTAGAACGAAGTATCATCGAGCTCATCTGAACGTAGACGATCTACGCGCTGACCTCGCTGAGTACAGCAGTCCAAAGGCACCCCGACACCACAGCAATGCTTATTATGCTATATATATGAGAGCGTTGACCGAGATATTTTCGGCGACATCTTTATTACTCCGCTCACACATGGAGCAGTAGGAAAGCAACCTGATCTGCCAAAGTCAAAATCACCTGGCTTACCACTCAAATTGCAGGGTTACAAAACAAAAGGAGAAGCTCTCGCTGATCCACAGGTTTTAAATAACATCCGCAAGGAATGGTATGCTATAGAACGAAACGAGAAAAGTACAACTACCCGACGTAGCGTGTTACGCACGTGCGCAAATTTGCAGTAGAGATAAAAATAAAGTAAGAGCCACATGGGGTTACCCATTGACAGTTTATTTAACTGAAGGCCAGTACTTTTATCCACTTCTTAACGCACTGAAGAACCGCTCAAAGCCGAAAGTAGCGTACGGCATCGAAATAGGGACTGGAGGCATGAACTTCGTCAACGAAATGGCGTAACAAACAAGCGAAGGAAACTACTTTGTAGGAGACTGGTCAAAATTTGACAAAACAGTACCTGCATGGCTTATCGGAGACGCATTCAAAATGATTTTGCGACACATCGACACAGCACACGTAATGTGTTCTGGAGGAAAAATCTGGCCTGTACGTCACTCAAAGACCATGGTTAGATTCCGAAAGATGGTTCAATATTTCATTGATACACCTGTACAGCTAAGTACTGGAGAGCGATTCATAAAACATGGCGGCGTGCCATCTGGATCGTGCTTCACAAACTTGGTTGACGGCATTATAAATGCACTCGTCACTAGATATGTCATATACAACATGACTGAACAACTACCAATTGATGACGTGTATTTAGGCGATGACATCTTCGCCATAACAGAACGACCACTAGATTTGGAAATGTTCTCGGCTATAGCAATGGATCAATTCTCCATGCGCTTCAACGCAGAGAAGAGTTATCAAACTAGCGAGATAACAAACATCCACTTTCTAGGATATTTTAACATGCATGGCGTTCCGTACAAGCCTATTGATACAGTAGTAGCTTCATCTATATACCCAGAACAACCAGTGAGATCCAAGTTCGAAACAATCGTCAGAATGATCGGCCAAGCATATTCATGCTTTGAACCATCGGACGCGACAAAATTTTTCCGAGCAGCAGAGATTCTCCGACAAGAAGAGGGCGATGTAGAAAATGAAGATATTACAGAGTTTTCAAAGGGGCACACACAGTGGTCCTCCTTCCATGACGAACGAATACCTAACATGACCCATGGAAGGTGGTCCGTCCATCGCTCCCCCTCGTGACACTTGAGCGCTGTCTTAAGTTGTCGATGGAGGCGTTCCACCATACCATTGGCGGCCGGGTGGTAGGCAGTGGTTCGAATGAGAGTAGTGCCTGTCAGGTGGTTCAATGACCTGAAAAGGCACGACTCAAATTGGCGACCTTGGTCAGAGATGATCCGTAGAGGCGTCCCGAAGCGTGAGATCCACCCGGAGACGAGGGCGGATGCGACGGTGGCTGCGGTGATATCAACAATCGGGATTGCCTCGGGCCAACGCGTGAACCGGTCCACACATGTCAACATGTAACGAAAACCGGCCGACTCTGGAAGAGGACCGACCAGATCGATGTGGATATGCTCGAATCTCACTCCCGGGACCTCGAAGTGTTCAACGGGCGCAGAGACGTGGCGCGTGACCTTCGATCGTTGGCACGCCATGCAAGTGCGTGCCCACTCCCTTAAATCTTTCCGCATGGAAGGCCACACAAAACGGTGTGATACCAAGCGAGCGGAGGCAGCGATGCCGGTGGGACAGACTGTGGAGACTGTCAAACACTTGGCGTCGGAGGGTGGTTGGGACGAAAGGTCGCTCCATCTGCATGGACGTGTCGCAGAAGATCAACAGGTTTCCGTCAGGAAGGAACCGCTGTTGGAGCTGGAGTGAAGTGGTGCTCTGCCGGAGTGTCTGGAGCTCGGGGTCGTTTGCCTGGGCTCGGGCGATGTCAGCGAGGGTGACTGCACCCGATATGGCTTCCACTTGAGACAGAGCATCAGCAACAACGTTCTCTTTACCGGGCACATAGCGAATGTCCGTGGAGAATTGTCCAATATAGTCCAAGTGACGAAATTGTCGTGGCGAGCACTTGTCAGTCTTCTGTTTAAATGCAAACGTCAGAGGTTTATGGTCTGTGTAAATTACAAATGTTCTCGCTTCCACCATATGGCGGAAGAATCGTATGGCCTCGTACACGGCGAGCAGTTCGCGATCATACGCACCATAATTCCGCTGGGCCGCGTTCAACTTCCGCGAGAAGAAAGCAAGTGGTTGCCATCCTCGGCTCGTCCTCTGCTGCAGAGCGGCTCCAACACTAGTGTCCGAAGCGTCCGCGATGACGGCAAGCTCGGCTTCCGGGTCGGGGTGAGCTAGAAGAACTGCCTCTGAGAGACTGCGCTTGCATCGTTCAAACGTAGCCGTAAGAATCGGTGTCCATGTGATTGGTGTCTTACCCTTGCTTTTGGCGCCGGCAAGGAGGTCGTTCAGAGGAGCCTGAAGCCTGGCGGTGGAAGGTAAGAAACGCCTGTAAAAGTTCAGCATTCCCAGGAACTGTCGGAGTTGTCGGAGATTACTGGGTTGAGGGAATGAGGCGATCGCATCAACCTTGTCTTGAAGGGGTCGAGTCCCAGAAGCGTTGACCGTGTACCCGAGAAACCGGACCTCTTCAGCCCCAAACACGCACTTTGATGTGTTCACAAGTATTCCGTACTCGGAGAGTCGTGCGAACAGTAGGCGCAGATGTTGCTCGTGTTCCTCGGGTGATTTTGAGGCGATGAGAATGTTATCAATGTACGCGTATGCGAAATCTAGTCCTCGGATTGCTTCGTCGATAAAGCGTTGGAACGTTTGGGCTGCGTTACGTAAACCGAAGCTCATGTAGGGGAACTCGATATATATTAATGGGGCTTAACGTCTCATATTTATGCAACGATGGCTAATCGAGACGATGAGTGATAATGAAGATGAGAGAGATGATAATGAAGAACAAAGACACATCCGAATCAGATCAATTGTACGTCGCGTGAGTTGTCATACGGGAGTCCAGCAAGGGAGGGCAGGGCCAAGTGGGAGGAGAAATATTCAATGGGACAGTGGGGGGGAAAGGGGATTGGGGTGTGGACTGCACTTCGTCTGACTTCTCCTCCTCGACCAGTCCGGCTTGGGTGGCCCTACCAGAAGCATAAGCTTCCGCCGGCAAAGCTCTCGGGATCAACAAAGCACGCAAACCTGCCCACCACGATAAGGTGGCAGTCCCTGGGCAGGAGGGGAACTCGAAAAGACCAAACGGAGTGCAGATGGCTGTCTTCGGTATATCTTGTGTTGCAACGGGGATCTGGTTGTACGCTCGAACCAGATCAATTGTAGAAAATATCGTTTTGCCAGCGAGGGTTTGGGCAAAATCTTGAATGTGGGGGACTGGGTAGCGGTCGGGGATCGTTCTGTCGTTCAGAGGGCGGTAGTCCCCACATGGTCTCCATTGATCCTCTTTCTTAGGAACGAGATGGAGAGCTGCAGACCAACTGCTTGAAGACCGTCGTGCCACGCCAGACGTCAACATGGCGTCGAATTCTAGTTTGGCGATGCGTAGGCGATCCGGTGCGAGCCGTCGGGGCTTGCACGATGCTGGGTGGCCAGGCGTAGTATGGATGTGACAGTCGAATGTTTCACTACCTGCTGCGTGCCGGCAGGACGCGTGATGTCTGGAAATCCCGCCAAAATAGTGTGATAGCGAGAACCTCCGCAGACTGCCTTGACGTGTTCCTGTGTGTCGTTCGATGAGCGGCCAGCGATGTCACATGACGTGACGCTGTCGACAAGTCGTCTTGCTCGAGCATAGACGAGCAGGCCGTAGTAAGACAGGAAATCTACTCCGATAATCGGTTTCGATACGTCGGCTATCACATATTTCCACACGAAATCACGACGGAGACCAAGGTCGAGGTTGAGGGTGATGGTGCCGTAGGTTGCTATGACGGAACCGTTGGCAGCGAAAAGCTCGTACGTCGTCGGAGCGCGAGGTCCGCTGACCAGCGTGCGAGGGTACACGCAGAGGTCGGATCCGGTGTCGACGAGGAACTGTCGGCGTGTTGGAATATCCATCACGAAAAGGCGGCGGCCGTCAGCCGCGTTTACGGACTGCCGTTGGAGTTTTTTTTCTTCGGATAGGCGGGATAGCTACATGGCGGTCGGCAGCGTCTGGCGTTCTCTCCGAATGTGCGGTGAAACCAACACATCTCGTTGTCCGAAGCGCCCTGAACGGTATCGCGCCTAGCAGACGTTGTTGCTCGCTGCTGGTTTGCTGAACGCGTGCGAGTTGTCGCTGCGCTGCGGCCTGCGGAGAGGGCTGCGACTTGCTGTGTCAGCTCCTCAATCTGTACCCGACAGCTGGTCAAGTCGGCTGGATTGTCGACTGCCACGACACGGGATGGGGCGGCCATACTCTCGTAGATGCGGTCGGCAATGACAGCTAGCGCCTCGAGGTTGTCTGGAGGTGACGAGGCAAGTATGTCGGACATCCGTTGTGGCAATCGGCCGAGCCACAGAACGCGCAACACGTCATTGGACACAGTCGTGCCACCAAGAACGCGCATATGGCTTAGGAACTGTGACGGTGAACGATCTCCCATCTCCTCGTGCTGGAGCAATTGTTTTAGTCGTGCTTCCAAGGAGGGTAAGAATCGGCGAATAAGTTCAGCCTTTAAGCTGTTGTACTTGCCTTCCGCTGGTGGGTTGAGAATTATGTCTCGCACTGCAGTGGCGTAGCGTTGGTCAAGCGCGCCTGTCACGGTGTGGAATTTGGTCGTGTCCTGTGTGATCCCGGCCAAAACAAACTGACTGTCGATTTGCGCAAACCAAAGCACCGGATCGTCTTGCCAAAATGGCGGAACACGCACGCTCACACGGGCAACTGTATCGGTGGCTGCCGTGACCACGGGGTCTGTCATTGCGAAAACACAATTATGAACGTACAAAAATAATGTTCAATTAAATCTCTAGGCCTAGTACTCACACACAAAATACTCGAATACGCTTTGTGGGGTCACCAGATCGGTCGGTAGTTCGTACAGATGGAAATGTCACTGCGTGTTCATATCACGTCGGGGTCACCACTGTAGTGCGTGCAAGTAGGAGACGAGAGATGTAATGTGTGTCATTTATTAATTACATGTACAAAATCAAATAGTAGAACATGGCCTTGTCCATCACCAGTCCAGCCAGATCAAACTCTACAATGATGCCCCAAAACCATTGTTGTCGACAAAAGATAGCAGGATCCATGGAAGGCTGTGAGCGCTACGTGGCTGTGAGGAACGAAAAGCTTTAGCAGGCGTACTGTCAGACACGTAAATGAAGTCTGTGGAATCCCCCACAGGACCCCCCTTCCAGTGAACGAGTTTTAACGAGAGTTTTAACGAGGCGAACGAAATTCAAGTGCCGAATCGCGATGGCGCGTGTATCTGACGTCCTGCTCGTGTCACCGTGGGTAGGGCGGGGCGTTGAACATTGCGTAACACCGGTTGGAGGTTGACGTTGGTGCTGGATGTAGTCGATGTCATGGGTACTCCTGGTGAGCTTGCTCCTGTATTCGGTTGGAGGATGAGTGGGGAGAGTGTTGCTGGTAGTTGAGAAACTACAGTCTCGTCGGCGAGGATGAATGCAGGTTTTACTCGGTCAATCGACACAACTACCCTCTTCCCATGACGGAGGATTGCAAAATACTTTTCATGTCTCTCACAAATCTCAAAAGGTCCGTCGTACGGTTGTTACAAGGGAGTTGTGACTGCGTCATGTCGAACGAAAACGTGTGAACAGGTTGCAAGGTCTTTGAAAACGAAAACCGAGCGCTGCCCATGACGTGCCGGGCGAACTGGTCGAATCAACTTGTTTTACTGGTTTACTGGCCCCAGTAAGGGGAAATCACAAACCACAATGGAAACGGCAAGCTTCGTACCCATTGACCCGAGACCCGGATTCCCGTTCAACTATCAACCGTCCAGGATCGACAGAAATGCGTTATTCGCATTAAATAAAGTGCTCGACCCAGGCAAAGTTGGTGAAGTTAGAACGAAGTATCATCGAGCTCATCTGAACGTAGACGATCTACGCGCTGACCTCGCTGAGTACAGCAGTCCAAAGGCACCCCGACACCACAGCAATGCTTATTATGCTATATATATGAGAGCGTTGACCGAGATATTTTCGGCGACATCTTTATTACTCCGCTCACACATGGAGCAGTAGGAAAGCAACCTGATCTGCCAAAGTCAAAATCACCTGGCTTACCACTCAAATTGCAGGGTTACAAAACAAAAGGAGAAGCTCTCGCTGATCCACAGGTTTTAAATAACATCCGCAAGGAATGGTATGCTATAGAACGAAACGAGAAAAGTACAACTACCCGACGTAGCGTGTTACGCACGTGCGCAAATTTGCAGTAGAGATAAAAATAAAGTAAGAGCCACATGGGGTTACCCATTGACAGTTTATTTAACTGAAGGCCAGTACTTTTATCCACTTCTTAACGCACTGAAGAACCGCTCAAAGCCGAAAGTAGCGTACGGCATCGAAATAGGGACTGGAGGCATGAACTTCGTCAACGAAATGGCGTAACAAACAAGCGAAGGAAACTACTTTGTAGGAGACTGGTCAAAATTTGACAAAACAGTACCTGCATGGCTTATCGGAGACGCATTCAAAATGATTTTGCGACACATCGACACAGCACACGTAATGTGTTCTGGAGGAAAAATCTGGCCTGTACGTCACTCAAAGACCATGGTTAGATTCCGAAAGATGGTTCAATATTTCATTGATACACCTGTACAGCTAAGTACTGGAGAGCGATTCATAAAACATGGCGGCGTGCCATCTGGATCGTGCTTCACAAACTTGGTTGACGGCATTATAAATGCACTCGTCACTAGATATGTCATATACAACATGACTGAACAACTACCAATTGATGACGTGTATTTAGGCGATGACATCTTCGCCATAACAGAACGACCACTAGATTTGGAAATGTTCTCGGCTATAGCAATGGATCAATTCTCCATGCGCTTCAACGCAGAGAAGAGTTATCAAACTAGCGAGATAACAAACATCCACTTTCTAGGATATTTTAACATGCATGGCGTTCCGTACAAGCCTATTGATACAGTAGTAGCTTCATCTATATACCCAGAACAACCAGTGAGATCCAAGTTCGAAACAATCGTCAGAATGATCGGCCAAGCATATTCATGCTTTGAACCATCGGACGCGACAAAATTTTTCCGAGCAGCAGAGATTCTCCGACAAGAAGAGGGCGATGTAGAAAATGAAGATATTACAGAGTTTTCAAAGGGGCACACACAGTGGTCCTCCTTCCATGACGAACGAATACCTAACATGACCCATGGAAGGTGGTCCGTCCATCGCTCCCCCTCGTGACACTTGAGCGCTGTCTTAAGTTGTCGATGGAGGCGTTCCACCATGATGCAGATGATCTCCACTTTCTCGAAATGAAGGAGAGACGGCCAAGAGTAATAAGGGAACGTAAGAATTACTTTGAAATGTACGACGACCACGACTTTTTAACGCGTGTCCGCATTTCGAAACAGTCAGTGTTAATGGTGCTGGAGCAAATTGAAGGAAATTTGGAAACGAGCACGACAGGTGAGTTTCTTTCAACATACAATATAAACCCCATACTCGGCCGAAGATTGAAGTGAAGTGAACGTGATAATGTGATTAAAGTCTCATATTTTTGCAACAATGGCTAATCGAGACGATGAGCGGGTGATAATGAAGATGAGTTAGGAATGTAAAACTGTACATTACATTATTCGTACATTATTTTTAATGCAAAACTGCCAAGTGCTATTGTGTTAACTACCAACGGTGGGGCAAGTATGAAGTACTTCTGGTTTTGAGTCGAGTTATTCGTTGAGTCGAGAGTTCCGAGCCACAAAAATTGAAGTGAGACAGATGATGAAATAACTTCATATAGAAACACTTATGAATAATATTAACCCTATGCAACCTTAGTTCTACGCATTTCTTTAATTCAGCGCTATGCAAGGTGGAGTCACCATATGTTATCACATGTATTCAATAAGGCATTACACATCGCGGGGGTCGTTTTAATGGAGGGCAGCAAGGGAGGGCAGGGCCTAGTGGGTGCAGGGCAGGGGTGGGGGCAGGGGGTGGGTGGGGGGGGGGGGGGGCAGTTCCTCAAACCTTTTTTATAGCCCGAACACTCCGTTCATCTTTGTTTTAGTTTCCTTGTAAAGCCTACGATCCTGTACATATAATTGCTGCAAGCTCATAACTTTAGAATGCATCATCGAGTACGATTTGATGGATCAATATCTAATAATAACAATTGTGACCTGCCTATGGACTGCTACCTTATCGCGGTGGGCAGGTTTGCGTGCTTTAATGATTCCTAGAGTTATGCCGGCGGTAGCGTATGCTTCTGGTAGGGCCACCCTAGCCGGACTGGTCGAGGAGGAGAAGTTAGACAAAGTGCAGTCCACACCCCAATCCCCTTTCCTCCCCTTTCCCCTTTCCTCACGCTCCCTCCTACTTGCCCCTTTCCTCCAAACAGCCCCATATTTCATCTTTATATATCACCCACTCATTGTCTCAATTAGCCTTGTTGCAAAAATATGAGACGTTAAGCCCAAATATTCAATCAATCAATAACAATTGTGAAAGTGGCGTCCCACAACAGCCTGTTTTGTGGTCTATATTGTGTTTGATATATACAAAAGATGTGTTGATATTTGCTAAGAATTGCTTTTACAATCTCAATCTAAAAGTAAATAGCCTACATCACCAGTCCTAGTGGGCCACTATTTACCATGATGTTGTGTGTTCTAAAACCCCAACTGAGTAATTCAACCAGTCCTTACAGCCCAATCAAATTAATAAGGTAGATTAATATACTGTGTGGATGCTTATAGCCTACTTGTCAAATCATGTAGCTTATTGTTGTTTCTCCTAACCAGGGCCAGGTGAAGAAATAGATACTCGCCATCCAGATGTCTTGTTAGTATTGTTTTTTCTGTTTTTTGTTATATCTAATACCAATATTTTTTTAAGTTTGGTCTAACAGTTTAGCACATACATCAACTTATAATGAAACGGTGCGTTTCACAAACGATAAAGGTGTCTAAGCCGTAACACAGGGCCCAGATTCACAAGAGGTCCTAAGTTAGGCCGGTCTTAAAGTTCGGAAAGGCCTTAGTTAGGCCCGAGATAAGACAAAAATAATATAGGCACTAGTTAAGTTCTAAGCCATATTCACAGAAAGACTTAAATATGCCCTAGAGTTGTTCTAACTTAAGACTCTACGTCATAGACGACGTCATTGATTTTTTTTTTTAAATTCAAATGATTTAAATCGACGTGATTTCGACCAATCGATCAGTGGAAGAGCACGAAGAATGAAAACAAAATAGAACAGTATTTGTGTTATCTGAAAATCCAGAAGGAAGAACTTGTCCACTGTTCACACACTGCAGTAAGTAAAACGACTAAATTGACGAGTGGTGATAGGCGGAGCTTGCGCCGAGTACTGTGTCACGTGACTAGCAGTTGGGAAAAGTCCCTACTGTCCGGACGGATCCACGCAAAACACATCCACACTTATCTCGTTCTAGCTGTTATAATATTCATTTTTAAGATATATCCCGAAAAACATATTTAGTTCACATACCAGTGGTCAATGTAAAGTTTATTTCAAAATTATAGACGAAGTAGTTAGCTTGTTATAACAATTCACGCACTGAAGACGATAAAATGAGCAAGGTGTGTTTTGTTTTTTCAACTTCAACTGGCGAAAACTAATGATCGGATTTAGACGAGAGTTTCATAAGAATACGTACCAATAATGTGAGACAATAAGCAAATAAACTTTCTAGATAGGAAATGCCCAGAACGAAAATTCATAGCATGCACTAATATGCAAGGTGCTTAGTTTCACGGTCAAAACCGCTACTTTTGAGGCCCAAACGCTACACCCTGCATATTATTGCATGCTATGAATATTCGTTCTGAGCAATTTCTATCTAGAAAGTTTATTTGCTTATTGTCTCACATTATTGGAACACATGCAAAAGAAACTCTCGTCAAAATCCGATCATTAGTTTTTCGCCAATTGAAGTTGAAAACACAAAACACGCGTTGCTCATTTTATCCTCTAGATGCGCGAATTGTTATAACAAGTTAACTACTGGGTCTATAATTTTGAAATAACCTTTATATTGACCACTTGTATGTGAACTAAATACGCTTTCCTATAGGTTTTTCCTGAAAAGTGAATATTATAACAGCTAGAACGAGATAAGTGTCGTACATTAAGCGCGTGAAAGCGTAACAGTTAGCGGATTTGTCCCAACTGTGGGAGCCAAGTTCCTTCATGACGTCAGGGGGCGGGTAAATCACCACTCGTCAATTAAATCATATAATATACTATTCTGATATAATATACTAAATTTATTAAGCCTAATTACAATATTTTCCTTGGAACAGATAAACTGTGGAAGGAGACAAGGAAAATATATGGCAGCTTAACTTCACCGATGAGGAGCTTCGGGCCATAATAAACGGGGTTGGCAAGAGGCTGAAAGTCCTCAATGGCCAGTTCTCTCAGACCCTCACAAACGAAAAAAAAACCGTAGCGTGGGAAGAGGTGACTGAAAAAGTCGATGCGTGTTCACCATACCTGAGAGCTGTGATAGAGATAAAAAAAAGTATAAAGGCTACAAGTCTGGAGCAAAGAAGGATGGTGAGTTATCGTAGCCTAGGCCTACCATATGCCTATAGCAGTAATAATAATGTGTCATATGTAGGCCAAATTCGTAGGAATTGCGGCATTGAAATAGGCTATATAGACAGGGTTGGTATGTTTTTTGTTGTTATTCATGCTGTACAATATTTGAAATAGATTTTTCTTATTTTGTTTAACATCGAATTGCCGTGTCCACAGTTCAGTTATGCAGTGATGATGTTGTTTTGTTTTACATAGTTGATAACACACATTTACCATTCCGGATAACTTCCATCAACCTAGGGACATGCACCACAAATTTTTTCGAGTCTCACAAACAGAATATAAAGTTGCTACTTAATCGGCACAGGACACTGTAAACAACTCAATGCATTGGGCCATCAACAGTTTGAAACATTGTTTTTTGTTGTTGTTTTTTTAGGGCGCTTTTAACGGCGAGGGTCATTCGCGCCACCAAGATGTATGTAATAAGTAAATTATGGTTGCTCTCAGGCGAGGCCGGATTTTCACGGACGACAACTACGTGGGGAAATTGCGTCGTAGACTTTCCCAGCCAGGTTCGGTCCACGAGAACCCTGATATGTCGGTAAAGTAAATTGAAGCATTAAGAACCATGGCCTCACGGACCATTTAGACACCCAAATTTGAAATTATTGAATACCCACGTGCATAAGGCCCGGTCAACTTTTATCCAGCATGCTGAGAAGCTAATAACGTACCAAATGCCGCAAGCAATTCTGCAGCATCATATCATTGCTGACTCCCACAAATGCGTGACGTCCAAAGATATTTGCAATATCAGGTGAGAAAATACCTTTTTTCTTAAATCTGAACAAAATTGTGTGCATGGTTGGTCAAAATTATCGTCGTAATATGCCAAAAGGCCTCCCGAATATGGCTGTATCAGTGATATCACACATGTGACTGTCAATTGTATACTACCTATAGGCTACTAGCAACTCCTAAAGACAACAATGAAACAAATGAATTGAATAGATGGACAAACAACAAGCTGTCAAAAAATAATATCATCTGATTTTGGAAAACAAAACAAAAAGCAAACGAATACACATACAAAACTTTCACATAGTCGTTGTTCATCATTAAAGTTTTAGTTGGCGAGAAGTTACTATTGCTACACTTGTTTTTATATGTATGGTTAATATTTTATTATTTTGACAGCTGATTGTTTGTCCATCAGTTCAATTCATTTGTTTCATTGTCTTAGTCCGGATGTGACGTCAGTTGCGGGTTCCCTATAAGAATGGGATTAGAATGGAACAATCCATGCCTATCTTGGACTTAACCTTTACGTTACTTTTACTTTTTCAACGCCGAGATACGCAATTGATTGATATTTGGGCTTAACGTCTTATATTTTTGCAACTAGGCTAATCAAGACGATGAGTGGGTGATAATGAAGATGCAATTGGGGGGTCCTTGGAGGAAAGGGGCAAGTAGGAGGGCGCGTGAGGAAAAGAAAAAGGAGAGGAAAGGGGATTGGAGTGAGGACTGCACTTCGTCTGACTTCTTCTCGACCAGTCCAGCTAGGGTGGCCCTATTAGAAGCATACGCTTCCGCCGGCATAGCTCTCGGGATCAACAAAGCACGCAAACCTGCCCACCGCGATAAGGTTGCAGTCCCCGGGCAGGGCCGAGCTACGCAAAAAATTAAAACTCAAGAATTTATCCGATACAGAACAGCTTTTAAATGAATTGGAAAAGATCAAAGTTTACGATCCCCATGCTCGCGTATCGTTGGGGTTTAAGGGATATTTGGGCTTAACGTCTCATATTTTTGAAACTCAGCTAATCAAGACGATGAGTGGGTGATAATGAAGATGAAATAGGGGACTGTTTGGAGGAAAGGGGGAAAGTAGGAGGGCACGTGAGGAAAGGGGAAAGGGGATTGGGGTGTAGACTGCACTTCGTCTGACTTCTCCTCGACCTGTCCGGCTAGGGTGGCCCTACCAGAAGCATACGCTTCTGCCGGCATAGGGCGAGACTATTTCCATGATATACCTCCAGACTGACGATATGAGAACTACCATGTTGAAGTTTCCCGAGGTCGTCATAATGGACACGACATACACAATTAACAAACTTGGAATGCCCCTTATAGATGTCATGGTAATGGATGGGTATGGAAATGGAAGAGTCATAGCTTATTGCTTTGTCGCTAACGAAACGAAGGACATATTGAAGGCCTCAATGAAATGTTCAGAGATATGAATGAGGAGGCATGTATCAAAATGTCAAAAACGACAAAACAAAACTAATAAAATATGTGTCGTCAATTCTTTAGCCATGTCATCCTGTTCCCATTACAATGATTTTTGTTGTTTAGTTAAATAATATTAACCCATTAACCAGGACTAAAAGCGCACAACTAGGCAACGTCAACGAAACGTAAACGTGTCGTAGATTACTGACAGTTTCTATGTGTGAATAATATTTGACTCTTGTATGTAAATGAGCTATTAATTTATATCACTGGCATGATTGTTATTTGTAATCAATTTGTGATTTGATTGATTGATATTTGGGCTTAACGTCTCATATTTTAGCAACGAGGCTAATCGAGACAATGAGTGGGTGATGTATGAAGATGAACTAGGGGGTTGTTTGGAGGAAAGGGTCAAGTAGGAGGGCGGGGAAGAAAAGGGAAGGGGAGGAAACGGGAGTGGGGAGGGAAATGTGGATTATCGGTGGTGATGTTCAACAACAACGACGTAGTTATTGCATACATTCGTAAGTTGTAATATTTTATTACGAAAAAAGATTACAAAAATTGCATGAAATGTGATGTGGGTAACAATGAAAATATTCGTGCCGTATGTATTTGTGTATATACATTTATTGAACACAGATTAAAATAGTTGACAAAATGATTTCGACACGTCTATCGGTTATTGATTGATTATTGGAGTTTAACGTCTCATATTTATGCAACTATGGCTAATCGAGTTGATGAGCAGGTGATAATGAAGATGATGATTGATTGACTAATGGGGCTTAACGTCTCATATTTATGCAACGATGGCTAATCGAGACGATGAGCGGGTGATAATGAGGATGAGAAAGATGATAATGAAGAATAAAGCCACATCCGAATCAGATCCATTGTACGTCGCGTGAGTCGTCATACGGGAGTCCAGCAAGGGAGGGCAGGGCCAAGTGGGAGGAGAAATATTCAATGGGACAGTGGGGGGGAAAGGGGATTGGGGTGTGGACTGCACTTCGTCTGACTTCTCCTCCTCGACCAGTCCGGCTTGGGTGGCCCTACCAGAAGCATACGCTTCCGCCGGCATAGCTCTCGGGATCAACAAAGCAAGCAAACCTGCCCACCACGATAAGGTGGCAGTCCCTGGGCAGGATAATAAAGATGAGAAAGATGAAGAAATAAAGCCACATCCGAATCAGATCCTTTGTACGTAGCGTGGGTCATCATACGGGAGTCCAGCAAGGGAGGGCAGGGCCAAGTGGGTGGAGAAATATTCCGTGGGACAGTGGGGGGGGGGGGGGGGGGAAGGGACAGGGTGTCCTTTTGTCGCCTCTTACGACTAGCAGAGTCAGTCTGGGCCTATTCTTCCCCGGGCCTCTATCGGTTATTAAATACCGCATAGTGGATGCACAGAGTTGAAGATACACTCACTTGGAGAACCTACTCGATCCAGCTCTAGCCAGTGACTGTACCCTACAATGCCGTGCAATTCCCTAGGTGTGTAGACCCGCCGCGTGTACGAGTCTCGGGCCCGTGCCTACCCGGCTTCGAACCGTCCTCCGTAACGACATTTATTGTATTGTGGATGTCGATCCAAAAGAATGGACGCGTCACCAACGAAAGTAAATTTCTTCTTTCATTGTTTGTCTCCGTGCCATTTCAAAATTAGGTAATATTAGGCCATTTCAAAATTTAAAAAAAACATATATACATATGGATTTGTTGTCTTCCGGGATATTATGTCCCCCTGTGTGACTGTATTGGTGCAGACCGAAGTCCGTCACTCATTGCTCCACATTTCGCCAAAATTGCATCTGGCATGTTCACGAGTCCCTATCACGTCCTTCTCATTCAAGAGCCTAACGTCAAATGACTATTGTCAGCCGAGGCGCGCTGTCTTGAGCGAGTCTGTATCCCCACTCCTGTACAAGGTGGAGGTGCGGGGCGGCGCGGTACTATTGGTTATTTTGAGGGCTGGGCCGTGTTGCATGAAGAAAGCTCTGGTGCGGTGGCGTAAGTTTTTTTCTGATGGTGGTGTTAGCCTTGGTTTCACACGCCTTGGGGTCAGATTGATAGATTGATTAATTGGGCTTAACGTCTTATATTTTTGCAACAATGTCTAATCGAGGCGATGAGCGGGTGATAACGAAAATGAGAAAGATGACGATGAAGAATACAGCCACATTCGCTTGAAGTCACTAGGTGGGAGTTCTGAACATGACTGATGCTCCTGCCTGGCAGCGCGCTGCTTATATAGCCCGAAAGCCTAAATCCACATTTCAATAGTCTGAAAATTTGTATCGTTAAGTTTTGTGTAGAAGCAAGTTTACACTGTCTACAATTAAAAATAATGTTTTACAAAATGTTAATTTTTGGTTCCCAAAGCATAACAATGCCTATTTCTGTCTTTAATTGGATTATAAGAACTTAATAGACATTATGGTTGGGAATTAATGTCATTCTCTCGTGACGAGTAGTAAGAGAAACATTATACTATCAATTATTATAAATAATACCTTGCTAAACATGAATAATTGGTGCCCTATGTAAAACAATGCCAATTTCTGTCTTTAATTGGATTATAAGAACTTAAGTCGACATTATAATAGTCCGGTGCGCATTTAAATCCACATTACCATGGTTGGGAAGTAAATCATTCTCTCGTGACGAGTGTAGTTATAGAAACACCACACTCCACCGTGACACTCAGACCACACAACACAAGAACCAACGTGCAGCACAACAGAAACCTGCAACCACCACACTCCACCGTGACACTCAGACCACACAACACAAGAACCAACACATTCGTATACCCATAACTTCGCATACAAAGCGTACCTATGCAGAAGTAACCAAATCAAGTAAACAGAACACAATAACATCACCACACCGAACAAGGACACCCAACACAAAGACACCCTCACCACTTCAGGTGGAATGCATGTAGAACGTTTATTGGGTGGTGGTGCTACTTCGTTTGGTGCTGGCAGTTCTTTCAACTCTTTTGATGATTTTTCCCAAGCTTTCAAAACTTGGTGTGTTGCAGAGAATCATCCAATGTCAATATATCAATCGTACAAATTAGACTGTGGAACAGATCCCACTCACCCGTACAGGCAAGTCATTTACAAATGCAAACACAATGGTAGCCCTCGAATCAGGGGCAAACATTTGCGAACTAACCAGTGTTATAGCGCTAAAAACTCTCCTGTTATAGTAAAAGTAGCTTATAGGAAAACATCCGGTTGTCACTTTGTTAACAAAGTTATTTCAACACAGATAAATCATGACGTTAATCTAGAAACGTTCATGCACTACCCAGACCAAAGACTATTAACCGTAGATGAAGCAGCGGGTATGGGAGATTTAATTGACCACAAAATTGAAACTAAAGAATTCAAACAATATGTTTTTAAAAAAACTGGCAAGTGCATTCTTTCGAAAGATGTAGAAAATTTACGGCGTAAACGTAAAAATGAGGAAATTGGCCATCGGTCATTGAGCACAGTGTTTATTGACAAATTGCTCAAACTTGGAGAAATACATGGCAACAGTATTTGTATTGAAGTAGATGAAAATAACACCCTCCAGTACCTCTTAATTCAAACTAATTATATGAGAACTTTAGCAACTAAATATTCGGATGTTTTGTTTGTTGACGGAACTTACAAATTAAATGTAGAAGATTACTCTTTGTATGTAATATTGTGTGAAGATGGTACTGGCACAGGACGAGCACTTTGTTACATCTTTGTACGGAAAGAAAGTGAAGAGCTTCTCGATCGAGCATTTAAAAAGTTGGTGTATTTGACCGAAATTGTCAAAGACAACTGTAAAATTATTATGGTTGACAAGGATGCTGTAGAAATCAACATACTTTCAAAACTGCTTCCACAAAGTACCATCCTGCTATGTAATTTTCATGTCTTGAAACGAATAAAGGAACGTCTAAATGCAGATGGTTATGCAAAAGTAGTTAAGGAGCAGGCTTTCACTGCCTTTCAGGCTGCTCTATTTTTTTTTCACAGAAACTGATTATTTAGAAAATGTTGCAAAATTACAAGGTATCGCTCCCAACCAGTTTGTAGATTACTTCTTTAGAAATTAGCATCCCATAAAGAAAATGTGGGTCATGGCATATAGGAAGTCTCTACCGACATTAGGAAACAATACAAATAACCGTATTGAAAGCCACAATTAGAAAATCAAGGCATTTATTAGAAGTACATACCACTTACATGAGGCTGTAGAAAGATTGATGTACTTTGTGGCCACTTTAGAAACATCAAATTGTCAAAATTCATTCAAGGAAGGCAAAACATTTTTAAATACAAAACATAACGATGAATTACATACAAATATATCTAACGTTTGTACTCAAAAAGCTTCGAAAATAATTTTCTTTGAACTAGACAAATTGGAAAAAGCTACTTATAACTTTGATTCAATTTTGCTTCAAATTACTAATGCACAAAAAAAAACAGTACAAAATATGTCAACATTTTACGAAATGTTCTTGTTCATTTTTCATGCAACATGGCTTGCCTTGTTCCCACTTATTTGTAGCCCGTAAGGAAATGAATTGCCGACGGTTATAATAAAATGGTGAAGGATCAACTTTTCAAAATTTTCCAGTCCGCTTTATTTCCATTCTCCGAGAAAGAGTATTTAGATAATGTAAATGAGTTGCGTAGCGTTGCACCTTAACATTTTTGGAATAACTTTGAAAAAAACTGGCATTCGATGAAAGAGACGTGGGTTATATCATATAGGAAGCAGTTGCCCACATTAGGTAATGATACCAATACTAGGATTGAGAGTTATCCAAAAACTGAAGGCTCTCATTAGACATACATATTATTTGCATGAAGCCGTTGAGGGGCTTGTATATTTTGTTCGCACTTTGGAAACAGCATGCACTTATAAATACCAAACACACTGATGAGTTACATACAGAAATATCAGAAGTGTGTACTCAAAAGTATCAACAATAGTTGTTTACCAAATTGATAAGTTGAAGACAAATTCTTACAGTTCCAACTTTTCAACATCATGTGTCATTAACAACAATAAAAGTTATGTTATTAATGAAGATATCAGAAATGTTCTTGCACTTTTTCATGCAGCATTCTTTGCAATGTGCACACTTGCTTTATGCTCGTCGGGAAAGCGATATTGCCATGGTCAATCCTTCTTTGATTCAAGAACGCTAGAGGAAGGAAACTTACAGGGAAATTATTGAAATGCCGCAAGGAATGTTTTGTGCATCAGTAAATTTCATTCCCCAAGTTTATTTTCAAAACCAGTGAGTAGCAATAAGAAATTTAAAACTGCAATCGAAATTTTTACCAATAGCTTCTTTTATGTCTATATGTGGCACTTTAGAATGAAATGAGTTGGCAAACACATTTGGGGAATTTTATGAAAAGATGAGGTCCAAAGACTTTTCAAAAATCCAAAGCTCCTCTTTCCATTCAGAACATATTGGCTTGTGCAAGTCTTCAGACGTTAATACTACTACCAGTACCTACTACGTAGGCGATGAAGCACAAGGCCGTGATCGTTCCCCAGAGCGCATTTCTAAACTACAGACAACTACACAATATAATGACTTTAACTCTTCTTTACCTATGTATTCTAACTCACATGCCACTCTACAGAATGACCACATTCAGTCTTCATAACCCTTAAAATGTGAAATGCATAGGCCTACCACTCTTACGAGATAATCCTTCTCATTCCTCAGTACCATTAAATTTAACTTCATCGGGACAAGATCAACTAATTCAGAGTACTAATGTCAGTGCTTTTATTGTTTGAATGATGTTCCTCTAAACTTATCTAACACGAGGTATCAAGTTTAGAAGTTAGAGAACAATTAGATGTGACACTGCTAAGAGATCGCTCTTTAACAATGGATTCAGATTCAACGTTTACAAGTGACCCAGCTCTAGATCAACCACGAGATTACACATCTCCACCAAGTGTGTTGAGCAGTACCATTAGAATTTTACAAACTTCACAGGGACCATTATTAGAGACAAATTTACATACTATTAGGGATGGTTTTAATTTATTTAACTTCTTACTTACTTTGAAAATAACTCTCCTTCGTGGATACGGAAACCGGGTTACAAAATTGAGTTAAAATTCGGCGGTTAGCTAGAAGTAAAAAACGGGAGTTAATTTAACTCTACTCCCAAATTTAACTCTGCTTTGTGGATTCGGACCCTGTAGACTTATCTTATACTTCTTGCATTTCCTAAAATTATCCTAAACATTTCAATTTTCCTTATCAATAAAAAATGTGCCATGCCCACACTACGGTATTCCACTTCTCCTATTCTCCCATTATAGTTCCCACAGGTTTGCGATGCTAATATGAAGTTTCTGGACATCGTTGCCCGTTGGCCTGGCTCGGCCCAAGACTCGCACATCTACAATAACAGTGAGCTGAGAAGGCATTTACACAATGCAAATCTAACTCCTTCAACGTGGCTGCTTGGCGACAGTGGCTATCCACAGGAGTTCCTCCTCATGGTGCCAGTATTGCGACCTGTTACACAGGAAGAACGGCATTACAACGGACGCCACAGGTCAACAAGGAAAGGGCATTTTGTTTGATCGACTGACATCTCTTTGTTGAAGTTCTTTGTAATTAATGGTTGTTTATTCTTTGTTTTTATTATTCACTTGTTTTTTCCTTCTCCGGTGAGATCTAGTTTTTAATCATTAAAAATGAAGTAATGATAAAAGGTTTGTGTTCCGATTTGTCTGATTTACATTGGTCCTCCGGGCCACAGATGAAAGTAGCAAGGATCGGCAAGACGCAGGTTCTGTAACTGGGTCCATTGTCTGTGTGGTAATTGTTCACGTGGCGAGTTATGCATCACACTGGAAACCACGTTAAAGGGGACTGTAAGCCAAGGTGGGTCACAGTGTTTCTGTAAGAGAGCGACCGTGGTTGATGGGCGTTGAAACGCAGTGAAGCCTCCAACTCCGATAATAGGTCCACCATGTGATGATTGCAGTCTAAACGAGAAGAGGTCTAGGCCATCAGCATAGTGCTATAAGCCTAGGCATAACCTCTCCCATTACGTGGGCGTAGCTGCTATAGGTATAGTGCTAGGCCTATGTGTAGGGCATACTAGGCCGTCAGTGTGGTGCAATCGCTTCCTCCCACTCATCTTGTGTAATACATCTCCAAGGTAGTGAGGCAAGTGAAAGACATTAACCAGCGTGCGAGCGCGACACACGAGCTACACAAGGCTCAACGCTCTGAGGGTAAAATGGAGTCGTCATACGAGTTCAAGATGGCGGCAGTGTAACGTTGTGAGCGCGTACGCACCGTGTTTTTGACTCGATTTTGGTGGTTTTTATTGCGTTTTGGAGGTTTTAGTTGGTGGTTTTGTGTGTAGTTAAGGTGCAAGAACGAAAGAAAGAGCTGCAAGAACTGTCAGAATTAAGCAGGTTGTACGTATATGTAAGAATGTGTAGGCTAAGCTCACAGCATATTTAGGTTTGACATATTGTGTTGTAGGAACACAACCCTCCAGATGCTATAATACCACAGTCAAAGTTGACAAACTTTTAGACGATTATTATAGGAAATAAAGGCCTATACAATTTTTAGTTATTTATGAATATAAGGTCTACATTATTATTTACACTAACATTTTTGTCAGATATATCCTGTAGGTATTTATTTCATAAATTTTGGTAAACTGTTCTTTTTTTTGCACTTGATTAGTAAAATCACAAAAATTCATGAAATACGACGACGACGACGACGACGACGACGACGACGACGACGACGACGACGAATGCATGTTAATATCAATTTGCTATCCCCGTTTGTTATTTGTTTAACCTATTATTTTCACCTGTTCACAGATGTAACAAGTAATGATTCCTTGGGGCCTCTTTATTTTAATGAAGATTCCGATGGGACAGTGGGAGGGAAGGGACAGGGTCTCCTTTAGTCGCCTCTTGCGAATAGCAGAGTCACTCAAGGCATATTCTTCCCCAGGCCCAGACGGGCCCTACTTGCTTCGAAATATCATCTTGCGATCTATTTGTATTCCCCAACATACACTTTATTGTGTTTGTACCACCGTAGAATATATTAACGTGCATCATAAGCCTAGTCAAGGCTACAAGGTGGTATCTACCCATATAAATTGAAATAAGAACTGCTTTGAAACAAAGGAAGTGTGGGCTGTGGCTCATGTTTAGGTCTCTGGGGCATAGGCCTACGCTAGGCACCCAAAACGTGTGGGTCTAGGGCCTAGCTAAGCCTTCGTGCAGGGCCTAGGGCCCTAGGCCCTAGCATATATGCCCCAACCCTATGATCATAATGGGTGAGACCCAGTTAATGTGGCTCTATAGGGGCAGTCTGTATCCTGCTGGCTACTTCAGAGTCATAGGCCTAAACGTGCTCGTAAATATATGTATACATAAAAAAAAAAAACAGGAGTGCCAAATAATTAATTAATTAATGGGGCTTAACGTCCCATATTTATGCAACGATGGCTAATCGAGACGATGAGCGGGTGATAATGAAGATGAGAAAGATGATAATGAAGAATAAAGCCACATCCGAATCAGATCCATTGTACGTCGCGTGAGTTGTCATACGGGAGTCCAGCAAGGGAGGGCAGGGCCAAGTGGGAGGAGAAATATTCAATGGGACAGTGGGGGGGAAAGGGGATTGGGGTGTGGACTGCACTTCGTCTGACTTCTCCTCCTCGACCAGTCCGGCTTGGGTGGCCCTACCAGAAGCATACGCTTCCGCCGGCATAGCTCTCGGGATCAACAAAGCACGCAAACCTGTCCACCACGATAAGGTGGCAGTCCCTGGGCAGTGCCATAAGAGTTTAATGGAAACGCTCGCTTCGCTCGCCTAATCAATATCTGTTGAGGATACTAATAACACGTTTCCGCATTTAGGCCTATTTTCAATGTCACATGGGGATGTTTATTGCATAACAAACTGCATTGCCGGATAACAGATGCTTGCATTTGTTTTGGGTAAACGAATTTGAAATATAAATAGATGAGAAGTAAACAGACCGACTTACGGCCAGCACGATATCGTTGTGTGGAACACACCAGCTGTGCGTACAATCATAAAGATGTAATTCATAGACATGTGCTCCGACAATATGCTATCTGTGTTTGTGCACTATCGAGTGTTGCGCGACAGAAAATGACCAGATGTATAATATCAGGGCTTTGTTCAGCGCAATCGCGGGGAGGGAGCGGTGGCAGCTCATGGACATGGGAGTACATTTGGCAACATGCACATAAGAGCCCGACTCAGAGCCCAGCAGAGCCGAAGGGCGGAAGAGGGGGAAGGTGACACAACCTTCCTCAGCGACTGTTCTCACCCGACTGACGTCGCACTCGCACCTGGCCGTGAAGCTTCGCTTCAATACGATCGACTCTCTCGAGATTGGTGTGAAGGCGCGACGCTAGCGCTCTTGCGGAGCGGACTGCTCACCACTTCTCCGCCACTATTCGCCTTTAAAGGTCTCACTAGGAGCGGTGCTGTCGATTCCAATGATTGATTAATGGGGCTTACGTCTCATATTTATGCAACAATGGCTAATCGAGACGGATGAGCGGGTGATAATGAAGATGAGAAAGATGAAAATGAAGAATAAGGCCACATCCGAATCAGATCCATTGTACGTCACGTGGGTCGTCATACGGGAGTCCAGCAAGGGAGGGCCGGGCCAAGTGGGAGGACAAATATTTAGTGGGACAGTGGGGGAAAAAGGGACAGGGTCTCCTTCCGTCGCCTCTTACGACTAGCAGAGTCACTCTGGGCCTTTTCTATCCCGGGCCGAGACGGGTCCAGTGTCGATTCCAAAATGGCTGCGTTAGTGCGGATAAGTTCGATGTCAACGTAAGGTTTTGGGCTTATTCCTCTATGGATGTGGGTGCACTGTGAACGAAATGGCTATGCTTAATCCTTGTGTTATTGAAATATACCAAATTATGGAATATATAGGGAACTTCCAACGCCCATTTATTGAGGGAAGTGAAGTTTAGAAGGCGAACCACTTAATGGAATGTGGTATATTGTCGCGCACAGAAACTACACTCGAGGTCTTAGCTCTGTGCCTCCGAACCTCGTGTCTGGATGGACGACCGCACGAGATTCGTGTCCTAAATGGTTTGGAAACAAGAAATATAGTTAGTGCGAAGTGTTCGTGTAAAGCGGGATCTGGAAAATGTAAACACGTCACTGCAGTTCTACTGTTTCTAAACAGGTGAGTGGACAAGAGGTTGGGTCTAAACCCTATGGCCCTAACATTGATGGCAAGATTATTTACTTCTCATGTAATCTAGACTGATGAATTTTGTTAATATCATTTTCTATTTATGAATAGGCTAATGCAATGGTTCATTCTTCTCAGTGACACATCACACATCTATCATCATTGACCTCGATGGGCCCGCCACCAAAAGCCCTAACTAGGCTCGAGCCTAGGCCTGACAGTTGGCAAATTAAAGCCTTCTAGGGTATAAGCAGTATAAGGTATGTCTATTATAATAAAACCTTATTTTCTGGCAGTTGTGTAAGCTTAAAGGCATTTTCTGTGTTGTACTAGGCCTAGGCCTACCTAGCTGAAGTCCAGTTTGACATGGATACACATTGGGGGTCTGGGCCTAGTGCTAGATCTACAAAGCCTATAACTGGGTATGAACATAAAATATAAGTTGGTGCAGGCTAGCACAACACAAGCAACTTCCTTGATTCGTTAAATACAACACTGTTTCCGCATACAATCCACGTTATCACTCGTCAGTCCATGCTCTGTGCCAGTTAATTCTACTGATAGACCTACTGTTTACTTCATGTTTTGTACTTATGCTCTTAGTTCAAAGTTTACATCAGTCATCACTAACTCTATCCGAAACCTAAAGTAGACATGTTTTAAAGGTACAAATTGGCAATGTTATTGGCTTGAATGAAGTTGGTATGATGTAAATCAGTTAGTTAATGTATCCATGAAAATACTTTGCAGGCATGACATGAACGATCTTGAAGATTTGAGTTGTACGGATATAACTCAGCAATGGGGGAAGATCAAAAAGCAGACGCGAGACATGTACGAGGTGGTACCAACATCGAATTTTTTTCACGGTCAAAACAGTAGACCATGTCCATACAATGGGCGATATGGGCCGCAAAAGAAAACGCAAGGATTGATATCCGAGCTTTCGTTTTTTCTTTTCTTTTTTTCTTTTCTCAACTACTCAGCAACTGTAAACCGAAGATACACACGAGTTACGGTAAGTTAAAAATTGTTTTAGGCTTTGTTATTAATATTTAAAGATTATTCAAAAGAATTATAAAAGAATCTGTAATTTAGAGGCCGTGATAAGTCACATTTTAAGAATAGGTCTTTTTCGACCTTGTAGTCCACCAAGCCAGGCCTAAGCTACGAAATATTTGGTTAGAATTACAATATTTACGAAAACACTTCTAATGCTAGGCCTGTTTGATTTTGTGTAGATGAAACGAGTCTTCAGACAGTCTACCAGGGAAAATGCAATCATACACTACGTCGTTCCCCCGAGGACAGTGATGACAGCTTCCTAGGGTACTCGGATGGCGATGACTATGCTCCTCCAAACGGTGACTCCAAGGACTAAATGTGTCGCCGGGCTTAAATGACAGTGTCTTTAAAATGTTAAAAGTCAAGTCAAAATTATTGTCCAACGCAGATAAAGTTGTGTCAATTGTGTTTGATGAGATGTCGCTAAAGGAGCTTCTAACATTCGATGCTAAAGGGGACAAATTTTGGGGATATACAGACCTGGGTCCACATCTATCGGTTATGAACAGTAAGGAGAAAACGAAAGGGGGGGGGGGGGGGACTCAATCCAGCACAAGTAGGCTTACTGTAGTGTAGAAGCACCTTCAACACCAGAACCCGAAGTAGCGCTGCCCATTGCCAATCAGGCCTTAGTATTTATGTTGCGAGGTGGGAGAAAAACTGTCAAGCAACTTTTAGGATATTATCTTACTAAGAAGGCAGCGCCTGCATATGTATTGCAGACTGTATTAGTTGAGGTCATTAGAAAAGTAAGATTAGCTGGATACTTTCCAAAAAAAAGTTGTGTGCGACCAGGGCATTGGAAATGTCGAATTGCGGAAACAGCTTGGTGTAACACCCGAGTGCCCGGTATATGAATTTGAAGGAGATAAAGTATACATTTTCTATGATGCACCCCACTTATAAAAGTCAGTCAGAAATAATTTTAAAATAGTAAAATTTTCAATACCGTGATGTTGAATATAGTTGGAAGTGTATAGAAGACTTTTATGAAAAAGACACCAAAATGAGCTTAAGGTTAGCACCAAAGTTAACACGCTAACACATTGCGTGTGTACTTTTAGCTCCAAGTATTTCCAGCTCCAAAAACCAAAAACCATGTTCTGCTGTGCTGCTGTTCTGCATGTGGGGGGAGTGAGCTCAGACCACTACACTTGTAGCTTACTGGTAGAAAAACAATGGGTGTTAGCCAATGACAGCGTCGTCAGTGAAACAACGTGGCTCGAATATAGCTAAGACTTGTATATGTTGGTACTGAACAAAAATCACATTGCCCTTGCCGAAACTCATATCGAAAATCCTTTACAGATCAATACACCCATAGACAGTAGGCCTACAACGAGAAGCCCTGGTGCTATCAAAACTCGACGATCGTGGGGGAAATGTAATGTTTGGTTGGGTGAATTAAAATTTGCCGACAGTGAATGGCAGGAGATTTTTGTTAACATGCGTTTGTACAGCTACGTACACAAATAGGTTTGAACTAACATTTGCTGCGATTAACACCAAAAAATGCACTTTGAAGATTCGAAAGTCTGCCATTGGCAAGAAAACGTTTGCAGTTATATATGGCTATTGTGGTCACGTTAATTGCTTCACTCAAGAGAGTACCTGCTATAACAATGTGTGTTCATTAATTTAATTAAGTTTAGTATTACTCTCTTCCGAAGAGGTTTTTTTTCAGCTTTTTTTCATCATGTTATATATGTATTGTCTTGCCAACCTTTATGCTTTTGTTTAATTTTATGTTAAAAGTTATTAACTTAGGAAATTTTATGAAGAATACATGTACCCTGTTTGTTAATAGTTTAATAAATTGTGTTTCTACGAAGAAAAAAAAATTGCTTCACATTTAAATGTATTATTAAAAATAAACCTGTAGAAGGTGAGTTAGTGAAAGTCACAGTTCACAGCACCTCAGAGGCAACAGTGAAGCAGCATACTCAAAAGTTGACTGGGTACGTCAATGGAGAATCCCGCCCTCTTTTAAAGAACGAATTAAAAAATTACAAATGCTCCCCTTATAGGTCGGAGCAAATTAACCTTGTAAGTATTGAATCACTCGATGCAGGCAACCTCGAGGGTATAAAATCGGCTGCAGTATTAAGAAAAATTAGTTTCGAGGCGTTATTGGAAAATAATTTCTATACACATGATTTTCTAGATGTGTATTTCAAACATGAAAATCAATTCAATTCGTTGACTCGCGAATATATGTATATACAGAAAGTAGCTAGCCCCCTTCAAGTATACATGTATAGCAGAGAACAACTAGATGTATTAAAACACATTTGTAAGGAAAGCAGTAGCAAACATCTACCTGTCTTCTACTTCGATGCAACAGGCTCAGTTGTCCGGAAAATGAAAGTAGACAGGCGAAAAGTCTTGTACTATACCGGTGTGACACACGATAAGGGCACAATAGTTCCTATGCTAGAAATGATTTAATCCAGGCATGATGGTACAACGATTGGTAATTTTCTCGCTTGTTATAAACACTACATTGAGGTTAATTTTAAGTGGCCTGTGTATTCCTACGTGACAACTGATTTCAGCTGGGCCATCTTAATAGCCGTTTTAAAGATCTGGAACCTTAGGACGATATCGGAATATATTCACTTCTCTTATAAATGGTTGTTAGTATTGCGTAGGCCTACTCAGCCTATCGACCCAGATCAGAAACAAAAAATTTAAAAAATCCGTCGAATGACTACACTCATCCACCTATGTTTCGCTCACTTAATAAAAATGATGTCCGATGACGTACGTAAATTAACACGTAAATTAACAAAAAAAAAGAGGGGAAAACGTTTCATAACCTTGTTATGGAGGTACTTGCACATGTCAGCAGTATTTCCAACTACAATGTTATCCGGAAACTGTTTCAAGCTCTGTTTACTGTAATTAATTCGAAATATAAAACAGGCCAAATTGTAAATGGTAGAATACTGTTATTGCAGATACCTAGATCTAGACAGACATAATTTTGAACAAGTATATACCATACCTTCTCATCTGGACCAAACTCACGGCCAGTGAAGGAAGAAGTATAAGTCGCAAACTAGAAACTACCATTGTTCCCGATAATTCTTCGCAAGTAAAAGTAGCCGATGCTAGTACATTTCAAGAGATAAAAGAAAGTCAGTCTGCCAATGTGCATTTCACTGTCTTACGAAAAAGCAACGCTTGTGTTGAAAATCGTTTCGGTTTTTTAAAGAAAAATGTTCTTGGCGGTGAAAGAAATCTAAAGCTGGGACGTTTTCTGTAAGTCGATCGGACCGACATCTTGGCATTGTGCAAGATCGTGCTGAAAGACATTCCCCACACTCGCTGTGCTAGAGTAACCAAGTACAAGGGGACCAAAAGCTTCCGAAAAATGAAATGTATCACAACAATACATTTAGATAACGATAGCCCACACGTTGAGGAGGAGTGGGGAAAAAAAATATCAATAAAAAACCTTACTATTCAAAAGCGCGTAGTATAAAAAAATGGCGCACCGAAGAATTAAATAAGAATAATGTAAAGGCGGATGAATTAAAACGGGCACAAATACCGTCGAAATGAACAATGAAGAATTCTCAACCCTTCAGCGAATGAACTCCTTCATTGTATCGATAGCAATGACACGAATGCAAAGACGTCATTAAATTATGTCAAGCCTGAAACCATAAATGTGCGAAGGGCCCTGACCGCTTTGAAATGGTTTTGCAAACTAGTCCGATTATCTATAAGGACGAGCGTGTTACCGTGTATGATTGTGAGGGTGAATTGAATACTCAAAAGGAAACTATTAATAAAACAGCCATCAGCTCATGCGAACGGTACAAAACCCACTGTCATATTGCCGAAAAGGGATGAAAGTATTTCATTGAGGCAATCTACAATTGGTATCGATAATGCATCTAGTAGGAAACGAAAGGTGTGTGATACACAACCAGTAATCGATGATAATAGTAACCAAACTGAAAACAATAAAGTTCCCGATTGCGAAGAGGAAAATAAGTTACATATAAATAACGTTAAGTTTAATTTGCAAAATATGCAAAACTCAACGAAAAGAAAAACATGCTATCGTAGCACCGACGGGATGGTCAAATTAGCATTGCATCCGTGATGCGCTGTACTACAGGAGTATTTCTGGCCACCCACACTACACAATTGTTTTTTTTTTTATAAACTAAACAAACAACAAGAAGCCAAACTAAAATCAAAATTCAGGGATTACAAACAACTCTTTAACGACGGGCCAGACACAATGACAGAAAATGTGGCTTACCGACAATGTGATCAATGCATGTGCCTTTTAAATAACACCACGGCACGGACTAACAGGCAGAAATCACTTTATTGATTCGTGCCGCGCATCTGGTTGATAGATAATAGAGGAGAACTGTTGTCTCCTGTTCAGTTTAGTACCAGTGATGGTATAATATTCATGCCTTATAATGTTCAAAACAGACATTGGATCTTGATTATAGCGAACATCGATTAAAAAGAGTTCTCTGTTCTCGATCCAATTGCAAACATGGAATATAGAAATGAAATGAGGTATCTTAAAATACTCAAATCATTCTTGTCCAAAAACCATAAGCATGTTAGGAACAAAGGTTCCCATATCTTAGTAGACGAGTGGGAAATAAAACATTACAAGTATCCACTACAGCAAGACGCGTATAATTGTGGCGTTTACATTCTTCTGTACATAATAATAGATCTGTCTGGATATGAGCATTCGGGTACAATAAACACAGATACTTAAGGTTATATTTTCAAAGCACGCTACTTCTGGGGGCAGCAAAAGTAACCAATTTATGCTACCTTTGCGGAGTAAATTAAAAGGATGTGAATGCGCATTGTACATCTTGTGATATGTGTTCAAGGTGGCTTCACGTACACTGTCTGCCCAACACGTCCAATATTATGTATAAGGAAAGTCGAGGTCGACAAAATATAGCAAAAATTATATGTTTGCTATGTGATATTGAAACGCAGAAAAGAAAAGTTTCGTAAACAGAGTAACTCCTTGAAAATTACTCTGAACCATTATTCTATGGTACATTCCTAACTTAACAAAATCAATTGTGCTTTTACAAACCGTTAAAGCCGTGGGTGATATGTACGTGTGGGTGATACGATATGTACTGAGAATCTGCAACTGAGAGGAGTCGCAGCTGGGCAAACAAAAACAAGGTTGACACTTACAGCAATATTGTAGTCTGTCCCGAAAGTAATAAACACCTGGCAAGCCCCTGGTAAGTTCAGTGGACCCGTAATGTTGTTCCTTGTCATGAAAGGGATATCCATGTGAGAGTTTGTGATGAGTGAGAATGAAGCTGGCATACCGATATGTAGTACTAACACAAACGAAAATCGTTTATTTGATAGTGATAATAAGGATAATAATCCTTAATTTGCATTCATACAAAATGCAATGCATTTGTATGAAATTACATTTGCAGGGTTGTAACTTCTCTGGCATATCGGGATAGACAATTGATAGAGGTATCTGCAAAATTAGTACTTATGTAAAATAGTTTTTATTGGTGTTCACACGAATGTAAAGAACTTAACAACACAGAGGAAAGAATAGGCCCAGGGTGACTCTGCCAGTAGTAAGAGGCGACAAAAGGAGACCCGTCTGGGCCCGGGTTGACCCCCAGCCAGATTGGGCGCGGTCAAACCCAGCCCGGCGGAGTTGGGGTAGAATAGGCCCAGAGTGACTCTGCTAGTCGTAAGAGGCGACGAAAGGAGACCCTGTCCCTTTCCCCCCACTGTCCTACTGAAGATTTTCCTCCCACTTGGCCCTGCCCTCCCTTGCTGGACTCCCCTTATGACAACTTCCGCGATATAGACGGACCTGATTCGGAAGACGTCATATGAACTAGGCTGTCGAGTACGTCGTTAAACACTACCAATGAATCAACCGATCCCCGTAGTCTGCCCACCACTAACTGCCCTTCCCTCGTGGCCGTGGGCTCCTCCAACCCCCACCGGGCACCCACGGTGTCTTGTCCGCTCTCTAGCGGCACCACTGTAAGGCAAGGTGACACTGACCAATGGGATGTCACAGGGTAACACTGCTCTTCGCGTGTAACCAGGGTCATCAAAGTCCAACTCGCTACCTTTCCGTGGTGTGACCCGTTAGCAGGGAGTCCAACTCTCGAACCAGAGGCGCGCTACTGGCAAATTACTTTCTTACACTTGTTATATTGTCGGACTGTGGCCAAACAAGTTAGCGGCGTACTAAGTACATTAACCTGTACGGTACAACATAATATTGCACCCTAAGGTGCAGGATTCAGGTAAGTCTCTCCTTTCGTACAGGTAAGTACATGGGCGCAGGAAGGGGGTGGGGGGGGGGGGGGGCAAGTACCTCTCTGGATTTGAGGGATGTGAACATTTAATACGCGCTATACGCGCCGTTTCATATTAAGTAAGTAAATAAAACATAAAGTAGAAAATAATTTAAATTTTTGTCAATCCGTCCCTTCACGAAACAGCCGATAAGTATTGTTACATTTAGTATATGTATAAATCAAGTAACCACTGACTGACTGTTATTCGAGCGGGGGCAATATGACCAGGCCACCCCCGGCCCCCGTACCCCTCGTCACGAGCTCGCTGACTAGCTGACTAGCTGCTACTGTTATTCTACTTATATTGCGTTATGCTTTTTACCTTTTGTACCTAAAGTCAATCACGGCCAGACGAGCCATTTACCATTCAGATCCGAAACGATATTGTTCATACGTGTTTATAATTTATAAAGCCTCTCATTAAAATTTAAAAAAAAAGTAATAGAAAAAAAAATCATTATAAAGTTGTAGCGCACTCACCCTATTCACTATTCATTTTATCGTAATTAATATTATTATTATTATTATTATTATTATTATTATTATTATTATTATTATATGTTTTTCTCATTATTCCATTATTTCACTAACTTTTATACTTGTGTGTACCACAAACAATGCCCAACATTCAGACCATGGGAATGTTTGAATCTGCAGTTCTCAAGATATTTGTGTATGCCATTAACTTTTATCACCGAATAGAAACCGATATCTCACACGTGCACTCTAATAACGCAGTTCTTCGACATAACAACGCACTATTCTCAAAAACTGTACACATAGGCGCTCTAGCGGACGTGCACAAACCATCGAGACAAAATAGAACTTGTTAGACCGTTGGTGCACCAACTGGGTTTGAAACCTTACCCTAGGAAATGTTGGCTGCCGAAACATCGTAATACTATGTTCACACTAGGCTCGCTAACAGCAGTTAAGGCTAACAGCGGTTAGCGACGTTCAAGGTCGTTTGATATATTTGTGTGATCCTGTGTCAACTGTTCACACTGGAATCGATGTATGAGCAGTGTGTGACGTCATGCACAGCCACCGCGGTACTATATTTAGTGATTTTATGACGATATAGAAGGCTGTGCACGGCTTTTGGCTCTGTTTGAAATACGTGTTTTGTTTTGTACTGTCTGTGGTTGAAGTAATAACAACATGCCGTTTGTAGAACAAAAAGAGTGTTTGTTAATATTTTTAACAATTACATTGCAGTATTTGGTGCAAAGGGCGACCTTTCTACGCCGTATACGTATGTTGGTAAAAGAAGTAAGGCAGAAACAAAGATATGCTGCAGCAATTGGAAGAGTAGCAGCGTCTTACATAACCTCAACCCACACATTTATAAGGACCAAAATTTCATGGTCCGTCCAGTTGTGTCTCTTCAACACCTATTCTGCCTTCTCTGCAATATCTTTCGAACACGAGGAATCCATAGTTTCACGAATTTTAGTAACGAACGACGAATTTTATTAAATGAAATAGCGGAATAGCCTAGGCCTACCCAGGAACGGTCACACCAACTAGCAACACCAAAAGACATATGAAACAAATGAATTGAATGGATGGACAAACAAGCTGTCAAAAAATAATTTCGTCTGATTTTGGAAAACAAAACAAAAAACAAACAAATACACATACAAAACTTTCATTTAGTCGTTGTCCATCATCAAAAGTTTTAAATGGCGAGCAGTTACTATTGCTTTACACTTGTTTTTATTTCTATGGTTTGCAATTTTATTATTTTGACAGCTGATGGTTTGTCCATCAGTTCAATTTTTTTGTTCCATTGTTGTCTTCGGTGTTGCTAGTGCCCCATAACGCAACTCACCGCCTGGTATCTTTTGAAAACATGTATGATTTTCAACAAGGCAGTGGCAAATTGATCTAAGTTACCCGCTAACTATGTTCAACAAACGCAGTTAGTGCTTGATGTCAGTTAGGGCTAACTGCGTTACGTTCACATTACATTTTTAACAGAAGTTAGTGGCTTAACTGCTGTTAGCGAGCCTAGTGTGAACATAGTTAAGTATGAGTGGCTGATATTGTGTCACTAAACCAGCCTTTGCGGACCGAGACACATCACCATAGAGAAAAATGTGTGTATGCCTATTGTTCAGAACAAAGACAGTATACTTTGATTGCCCAATTCTTGGGGAAACACCGAGGGAAACACTTGACGATTAGTGTTATTCGGTCACGTCGCGTTCAGGCAGGACGGAGGTCAGGAGGCAGTAATAAGATAAACAGAGCCATCCATCGTGACACACGAGACACGGTATAATAGGGGCGGAGCTATCTCTGTATTAACCAATGGCGTAGAAACCCAACAGTCCACTAACGTAATGCTTTCAAGATACCAGCAAACAACCGGGTTTGTTGAAGCATCCCGGCTGTCCGTGTCATTCTGGATACGGGTACCACGGAAGAAGGTAAGCTTTTAATATAGGACCAAAGATTACATACTAGTATTTGGTTAGTCGAAAACATTTAAATCAACATTTATTAAATTATCATAAATCGAGTGTGGATTGCATCGACCACTCGTTGGGATCCACTCAACCAAAGAAAATCCCTTATTTGTATTGCTACATAGAGAGTCCGCCAACGTCAAGGCGGGAACCCGCTTCCGTGCAAAGCCAGTGCACTGCCCTTTTAAAATAGGCCGTGGTGTTTTTTTCAAACACCTATATCTAGTAAATATACATATTTAACTAATATGTTCTACGTTAAGGCGGGTGCACACGACTGACCTAAGTTGGCCAACTCTGGTTGGGCCCAACGTAAGTTAGCCAACTTTAAATGCACACGGGAAAAAGCCAATACGCACTCACGGCTTTCCTGATGCTAATCAATGTAGTATCTATGTGTATGTGTACACTGTGTGCTGTCTCACAGGCCCTCTTGATGCATTATTGAACTGTCCATTGGTTTTACTGTTCACATTTAGAGGGCAGGGTGTTTTTAAAGATGTTTGGTTGGTGTTATTTTAAATGACAGATGGTTTCCATGGAAAGTGACGAGGTCGAGAGAGGCTGAACGGGTACCGACCACGGGTTGAGTATGGTGACTTTTGTAATATATTTTGCAAAGTAAAATATAACTTTGATTTAAATACATACGTGTATTTTTTCTTAAATAACTCCTCTTCCCAATTCAGTTGGGTCGGAGAGAGTTACATCTGGCGCCCAACGTAGAAATAAACCACGAGTTACCGCGTACATACGTGTGTCGCGCTATTCGCTTTCATTTTAAATCGTTTTCGTGATTATTCGTGTATTGAGATTATTAAGAGTTTTTTGTCTGGTTATCGCGAATCAGCATGCCTGGAACACGGGCACAAGCGGGACTATTGAGTGCGAACAATATTTCGCCTACGGGCGAACAGCCAGATCCAGTGGGACCGGTACCACCTACGGACAGGTTGGAGGCGGTCTTGGCCGGATTTGGTACATTGCTGAGTACCATCACGGGCCGTCTCAGCGCCCTCGAGGCACCGGGTGGTTTTGCGAGTTCGTCGGGAGCGGCGTCGACGTTTCAGGGACAAGGCCAATACAGTGAGGTGGAACAGCGCCCTTTCGTGTGTCCTATTACTCGGCCGCCAATAAAGGTACGGTTCCAAGACGACGGTAAAGTTCATCCCATGGAATTCATTAACGCCATGGAGGTGTATTTTGCTCAGACACCTGTTCATGTGAGTGAGTGGATAACGTTGACAATAGCCCAACTCGATGGGATGCCAGGAGACTGGGGACGGGCGTTTGTTGACACGTGGAAAACCTGGGAGGAGTTTAAGACAGCGTTTGTCGACTTGTTTTGGTCGGAGAACAAACAAGGAAATCTTATCGACGAACTCCATACATCCAGTTACAACCGTCAGCTTCATAAATCGATGGCGGAATTCTTCGTTTCGTGGATGCGGAAAACTAAATATCTATCCACGCCTATTCCGCCGCGGACGTTTGTCCGACGCATGAGTCACCTGTTTCCGGCTAATGTGGAAAACGTCCTCGTTGCAGCAAGAGTTTCCACGCCCGCAGAAATGTTGCAGTTCCTGCGGGACATGGACGACGCAGCAGCAAGACGTCAACAACGGGGGGACGTGGACGTCCACCAATTTGGTCCGCGTTCACAACACTTCAAACCGGAGACAAACTACCAACCATTGCACGGTAGGCCTACAGGTGGTCCCAACAACCAATGGAGGGAGAGCGGGGCTACCGGCAATAATCAGTGGCGCGATCGTCATGGAAGCCGCGACAACCGTCCGCGCATCAATCAGATAGAGATTAACCACGACATCGCGGGGGGTGAGTCCATACTGGAGCCGTTCGCGGAACACGACGCTGCAATTAGCTGTGATGACATTGACATTGAAGGGAAGGTGTGCGAGGGTTTTGACAGTTCGCACATGAATGTCAATGTAAACCACGTGTTGTCATGCTGCCATGTGCGGCAACCTCAGGACCCGAGTTTTGACTTTGAGGCGTGTCTTAAGGACAAAGTAGGCGATATCGATGCGTCACAAACTGATAAACAAATCATCACGGACACGCTGTTGACACACAGGGCTGTGTGCTCAGACACTCCAGGTTGTGCTCATGATTATGTACATGAAATCCATATGAGTGACCCACAACCGTTTGTACAACGATCGTACCCGATACCGCTATCTAAACGAGCGGCCGTCAAAAAACAAATCGACAGCATGGTGGAGATGGGTATCATCGAACCCGGTCCTTCCGCTTACTCTAACCCATTAGTAACGGTGGTTAAAAAAGACGGCAGCGTACGCGTGTGTTTGGATGCCAGAAAATTGAACAGTAGAATGGTACCGCAAACAGACTTTCCTTTGCTGATGGAAGACGTGTTACAGACGTTCAGCAAGGCTAAGTTCTTCACTACCATTGACTTGACAAGCTCGTTGTGGCAGCTCAAACTGCGTGAGGAGGATAGGGAATACACGGCGTTTCAAGTTGCATATCTGTGCGGGTCGCTAACGATGATGATGTTTCTATGTATGTTTGATTGTGTCATGTAAGCTATGTACGGTCACTTGACCGTGTTTTTATGATAATTGTGTTTTTATATGTGCTTTATTGTTTCATGTATGCTATGTACGGTCACTTGATCGTGTTTTTATGATAATTATGTTTCTATGTATGTTTGATTGTTGGTATAGCTTATAGTGATTAATGTTTTGCCTTATTGTGACAGCACTCATATGTGAAAATGATGATAAATAGACACAAGGTCATTTATCTATCATTTTGGGGGGGCTATGTGCTGTCTCACAGGCCCTCTTGATGCATTATTGAACTGTCCATTGGTTTTACTGTTCACATTTAGAGGGCAGGGTGTTTTTAAAGATGTTTGGTTGGTGTTATTTTAAATGACAGATGGTTTCCATGGAAAGTGACGAGGTCGAGAGAGGCTGAACGGGTACCGACCACGGGTTGAGTATGGTGACTTTTGTAATATATTTTGCAAAGTAAAATATATCTTTGTTCTAAAATACATACGTGTATTTTTTCTATAAATTACTCCTCTTCCCAATTCAGTTGGGTCGGAGAGAGTTACAACTGTGATGGCCCGAGTATCCAGTTTGACAGATCATTGTTTGTAGGTTAGAAGTATTTTTGGAAACAGAATGTCAGGCCTATACTTGATAAACTGCACTATGGATATTACTGAAGTAGCTGCACTGCACCAAATTATCGCCGCATCGTGCATATTGTTAGATTATGGAATGGAATGTCGTCAAAAAAAGCGAAGAGTATAGGTAAACCAGTGGCGTGAGAGATTACAGCATTCTTGTTACTATGATAAGTTATATAAGTCTCTGATCCGTACATGTTTATGAGGCAACTGAGATTATACCCTGAAGCTTTTGAACATCTCCATGTTGGCGAAACTCGAGAGTGGGCCTAAAATCTACACAAAGCCAAATAACCTCAAAATCAAGGCAACTTTTAAGAATTTCGATTTGATCTGCCATTTATATCGATATTTGCGAGGTTGGGTTGGCGGAATATAGAACTTGGTTCTAATCGTCACCAACTATCAAATGAAGCCACGCGCATGCGCAGAACGATCAACAACCAAGTTGGCCAACTGGTTGCCCAACGCAAATCAGTCGTGTGCAGCCGTCTTTACGTGCAGCACCAACTCTATTAAAAGAAGAACCGAAACTAGTGGACCGAGGTGGATATGCCTTACAGAGTGGGAACGTGTTAAGTTGCACTCTAAGGGCTGCAGTTGCAATTACGACAATTCAAGCTAGGATTCAGGCGAGCATGAAGAATGCCGCTTATGAATTGGAGGTTAGTACGCCTATTCAGGTTATTCTAATGCTTTCAATAATTCGACAGGTACCAAAGGCGGGTTCTGCCTAAGCCTACGTCTCCGTCTAACTGAATTTTATCATTTTAGATCACTATAAAAAACGATCAAGTGAGTCCTTCGTGCAAATGTCCTAGGGGGAGTCTGCGGTGTCACCACATGGCCACAGCATTGCTGTATGCAGCCGAAAGTTTCAGTAAAACAGATTTGTCTTGTTCGTGGAACAAACCGTCCACGTCGAAAACATGGCATCAAATGTAAAAGTAATTGGAGATATTTGGACCCCATCCAGGTCAGGTAAGATCTAGGCCTAGTCGTAGGCCTATCCTAGGTAGGCCCTAGCCTGGACTTGCGTGCAGGCAGAAGCCTCTACTTTCTGGGTCAATTGCTCATTCAAGATTGATTTATGGGGCTTAACGTCTCATATTTATGCAACGATGGCTAATCGAGACGATGAGCGGGTGATAATGAAGATGAGAAAGATGATAATGAAGAATAAAGCCACATCCGAATCAGATCCATTGTACGTCGCGTGAGTCGTCATACGGGAGTCCAGCAAGGGAGGGCAGGGCCAAGTGGGAGGAGAGATATTCAATGGGACAGTGGGGGGGAAAGGGGATTGGGGTGTGGACTGCACTTCGTCTGACTTCTCCTCCTCGACCAGTCCGGCTTGGGTGGCCCTACCAGAAGCATACGCTTCCGCCGGCATAGCTCTCGGGATCAACAAAGATCAAAGTCGTCATACGGGAGTCCAGCAAGGGAGGGCAGGGCCAAGTGGGAGGAGAAATATTGGAGGGGGGGGGGGGGGGGGTGTAGATAAGTATCAATTGACTTTTTTGGACGTGTCCGAATGCAGAGTTCTCGTTGCCAATTCTAATTTTAAGTCTAGATCTGACATACAATCTGTGATCGGAGGAAACCATTTGTTGATGACGATGCGGTCAAGTGCCCCTTGCAATAGCCTACTGCCTATAATGGCATCGAAACAATGTTTTAATCTGGGAATCGTTCTTCTCAAAAATAAATAAATATCCTAATTTTAAGAATTTATGAGTCGAAGAAAATTCTCATTCTTGGGAATATTAAGGGTAAAATCTCGTCCGTATCTCTCTCTATTCCCCCCCCCCCCCTCACCCCTCAATGTGCCCGTCACTATCCACATCCCCATCAATATCCACAGGCCTGAGAAATCGCCTTCGAGTCCCTCAAATGGAGTTGAAGAATACCAAGGAGGCAACTTTCAGCTTCTTGGAAAACCAGACGGAGCTCATAAAAATAAAAAAAATAAAAAAATGAATTGCTGGGACGGAATGCTACGCTGGCAGAAAATCGAGCTAAGGCAGCTGAGGAGCATGCCAAAGCATCCACCGCACAAGCAGAACATGTTAAAAAATTATCAGTTATTGCCAACAAAATGTTGAAATTTTTTAAAACACAACACAAGTAAACTAGGAAACTAAACTTAGGATATGTAGGTGTTTTATGAATATTATTTTACTCATTCTCTTACTAAAGAGGTTTGACATATTTTTGTACAACATGTACAACTGCTTAAATAAAATAATCTTGAATCTTTATAAACTCTTCAACATTATTTCAGTGAATTGTTTACTTTAACTGAGTGTTACGGAAGGATCCAACGCTTACCTTCAATTGTAAGCCGAGGATTTGCATGATGAGACATTATAGTAATATTGAAAGCAAAAAAAAACAGATTTGTGAATAAATAAATAAATTTGTACTTATAGAGTCTACCCACTCAGTACAAGACTGGTTTTCAGTGGGGACTTTAATTTTAAAGCAACTAAACCGATAATATAAACATAATGTAAATGTGGACCTGGAATCGTCATAGCAATGAACCACATTTACAATGTATTATGTCACGCACTGAAAAAAGCAGTTAACTTTCAACAGAGTGAATAGACAATACTAAATACAAATTTGGTTCTACAGTTAGTTTCAATGTGGCACAAATGCTCAGATTGCACCACACTACGAAGGTAAGCTATTGAGTCCCATACCAACTCTCATGCCGATTGCTACCTATCAACATAACCAGTGTTTTATTTAATTGATATTTAAAACACTTTTTCCTATTTATGTGAAGTGCTTCTGAATCAAGCGTGCTCGTACTCTCTCCCCTGCAACCAGGACTGAGTTCCGTTGTCTACCTGCTGGCCTCTCTTCTTCGACGTCTTCCTCACTCTCTGTTGATGACGATGACGAGGATAAATTTTCTTCTTCAGAGTCCACATTCATGTCAAGTCTTGCATCAACACAAACGTTGTGTAATACACAACATGCACACAAGATTTGGGAAACCATCTCAGGATGATAGTGAAGCACACGATCCTTTAAGCAACATCGAAAGCGAGCTTTTAACAAACCGTTACAACGTTCGATAATGCTGCGAACAACCATCTGACGTTCATTGAATAACTCTTCTGGAGAGTTTGGTTCCACCCTGCTGTGTGGAATACGCAGCCAGGGTTCTACGTTGTACCCACTATCTCCTAAAAGATAGAACCCCATGTTCCTATTTTCGTCATATTTCTTTGTTAGAGCCCTTTTTAAATTGGATGAATATCTTTCGAACACGAACAAATGAAACAAATGAATTGAATGGATGGACAAACAAGCTGTCAAAAAATAATTTCGTCTGATTTTGGAAAACAAAACAAAAAACAAACAAATACACATACAAAACTTTCATTTAGTCGTTGTCCATCATCAAAAGTTTTAAATGGCGAGCAGTTACTATTGCTTTACACTTGTTTTTATTTCTATGGTTTGCAATTTTATTATTTTGACAGCTGATGGTTTGTCCATCAGTTCAATTTTTTTGTTCCATTGTAGTCTTCGGTGTTGCTAGTGCCCCATAACGCAACTCACCGCCTGGTATCTTTTGAAAACATGTATGATTTTCAACAAGGCAGTGGCAAATTGATCTAAGTTACCCGCTAACTATGTTCAACAAACGCAGTTAGTGCTTGATGTCAGTTAGGGCTAACTGCGTTACGTTCACATTACATTTTTAACAGAAGTTAGTGGCTTAACTGCTGTTAGCGAGCCTAGTGTGAACATAGTTAAGTATGAGTGGCTGATATTGTGTCACTAAACCAGCCTTTGCGGACCGAGACACATCACCATAGAGAAAAATGTGTGTATGCCTATTGTTCAGAACAAAGACAGTATACTTTGATTGCCCAATTCTTGGGGAAACACCGAGGGAAACACTTGACGATTAGTGTTATTCGGTCACGTCGCGTTCAGGCAGGACGGAGGTCAGGAGGCAGTAATAAGATAAACAGAGCCATCCATCGTGACACACGAGACACGGTATAATAGGGGCGGAGCTATCTCTGTATTAACCAATGGCGTAGAAACCCAACAGTCCACTAACGTAATGCTTTCAAGATACCAGCAAACAACCGGGTTTGTTGAAGCATCCCGGCTGTCCGTGTCATTCTGGATACGGGTACCACGGAAGAAGGTAAGCTTTTAATATAGGACCAAAGATTACATACTAGTATTTGGTTAGTCGAAAACATTTAAATCAACATTTATTAAATTATCATAAATCGAGTGTGGATTGCATCGACCACTCGTTGGGATCCACTCAACCAAAGAAAATCCCTTATTTGTATTGCTACATAGAGAGTCCGCCAACGTCAAGGCGGGAACCCGCTTCCGTGCAAAGCCAGTGCACTGCCCTTTTAAAATAGGCCGTGGTGTTTTTTTCAAACACCTATATCTAGTAAATATACATATTTAACTAATATGTTCTACGTTAAGGCGGGTGCACACGACTGACCTAAGTTGGCCAACTCTGGTTGGGCCCAACGTAAGTTAGCCAACTTTAAATGCACACGGGAAAAAGCCAATACGCACTCACGGCTTTCCTGATGCTAATCAATGTAGTATCTATGTGTATGTGTACACTGTGATGGCCCGAGTATCCAGTTTGACAGATCATTGTTTGTAGGTTAGAAGTATTTTTGGAAACAGAATGTCAGGCCTATACTTGATAAACTGCACTATGGATATTACTGAAGTAGCTGCACTGCACCAAATTATCGCCGCATCGTGCATATTGTTAGATTATGGAATGGAATGTCGTCAAAAAAAGCGAAGAGTATAGGTAAACCAGTGGCGTGAGAGATTACAGCATTCTTGTTACTATGATAAGTTATATAAGTCTCTGATCCGTACATGTTTATGAGGCAACTGAGATTATACCCTGAAGCTTTTGAACATCTCCATGTTGGCGAAACTCGAGAGTGGGCCTAAAATCTACACAAAGCCAAATAACCTCAAAATCAAGGCAACTTTTAAGAATTTCGATTTGATCTGCCATTTATATCGATATTTGCGAGGTTGGGTTGGCGGAATATAGAACTTGGTTCTAATCGTCACCAACTATCAAATGAAGCCACGCGCATGCGCAGAACGATCAACAACCAAGTTGGCCAACTGGTTGCCCAACGCAAATCAGTCGTGTGCAGCCGTCTTTACGTGCAGCACCAACTCTATTAAAAGAAGAACCGAAACTAGTGGACCGAGGTGGATATGCCTTACAGAGTGGGAACGTGTTAAGTTGCACTCTAAGGGCTGCAGTTGCAATTACGACAATTCAAGCTAGGATTCAGGCGAGCATGAAGAATGCCGCTTATGAATTGGAGGTTAGTACGCCTATTCAGGTTATTCTAATGCTTTCAATAATTCGACAGGTACCAAAGGCGGGTTCTGCCTAAGCCTACGTCTCCGTCTAACTGAATTTTATCATTTTAGATCACTATAAAAAACGATCAAGTGAGTCCTTCGTGCAAATGTCCTAGGGGGAGTCTGCGGTGTCACCACATGGCCACAGCATTGCTGTATGCAGCCGAAAGTTTCAGTAAAACAGATTTGTCTTGTTCGTGGAACAAACCGTCCACGTCGAAAACATGGCATCAAATGTAAAAGTAATTGGAGATATTTGGACCCCATCCAGGTCAGGTAAGATCTAGGCCTAGTCGTAGGCCTATCCTAGGTAGGCCCTAGCCTGGACTTGCGTGCAGGCAGAAGCCTCTACTTTCTGGGTCAATTGCTCATTCAAGATTGATTTATGGGGCTTAACGTCTCATATTTATGCAACGATGGCTAATCGAGACGATGAGCGGGTGATAATGAAGATGAGAAAGATGATAATGAAGAATAAAGCCACATCCGAATCAGATCCATTGTACGTCGCGTGAGTCGTCATACGGGAGTCCAGCAAGGGAGGGCAGGGCCAAGTGGGAGGAGAGATATTCAATGGGACAGTGGGGGGGAAAGGGGATTGGGGTGTGGACTGCACTTCGTCTGACTTCTCCTCCTCGACCAGTCCGGCTTGGGTGGCCCTACCAGAAGCATACGCTTCCGCCGGCATAGCTCTCGGGATCAACAAAGATCAAAGTCGTCATACGGGAGTCCAGCAAGGGAGGGCAGGGCCAAGTGGGAGGAGAAATATTGGAGGGGGGGGGGGGGGGGGGTGTAGATAAGTATCAATTGACTTTTTTGGACGTGTCCGAATGCAGAGTTCTCGTTGCCAATTCTAATTTTAAGTCTAGATCTGACATACAATCTGTGATCGGAGGAAACCATTTGTTGATGACGATGCGGTCAAGTGCCCCTTGCAATAGCCTACTGCCTATAATGGCATCGAAACAATGTTTTAATCTGGGAATCGTTCTTCTCAAAAATAAATAAATATCCTAATTTTAAGAATTTATGAGTCGAAGAAAATTCTCATTCTTGGGAATATTAAGGGTAAAATCTCGTCCGTATCTCTCTCTATTCCCCCCCCCCCCCTCACCCCTCAATGTGCCCGTCACTATCCACATCCCCATCAATATCCACAGGCCTGAGAAATCGCCTTCGAGTCCCTCAAATGGAGTTGAAGAATACCAAGGAGGCAACTTTCAGCTTCTTGGAAAACCAGACGGAGCTCATAAAAATAAAAAAAATAAAAAAATGAATTGCTGGGACGGAATGCTACGGCGGCAGAAAATCGAGCTAAGGCAGCTGAGGAGCATGCCAAAGCATCCACCGCACAAGCAGAACATGTTAAAAAATTATCAGTTATTGCCAACAAAATGTTGAAATTTTTTAAAACACAACACAAGTAAACTAGGAAACTAAACTTAGGATATGTAGGTGTTTTATGAATATTATTTTACTCATTCTCTTACTAAAGAGGTTTGACATATTTTTGTACAACATGTACAACTGCTTAAATAAAATAATCTTGAATCTTTATAAACTCTTCAACATTATTTCAGTGAATTGTTTACTTTAACTGAGTGTTACGGAAGGATCCAACGCTTACCTTCAATTGTAAGCCGAGGATTTGCATGATGAGACATTATAGTAATATTGAAAGCAAAAAAAAACAGATTTGTGAATAAATAAATAAATTTGTACTTATAGAGTCTACCCACTCAGTACAAGACTGGTTTTCAGTGGGGACTTTAATTTTAAAGCAACTAAACCGATAATATAAACAATGTAAATGTGGACCTGGAATCGTCATAGCAATGAACCACATTTACAATGTATTATGTCACGCACTGAAAAAAGCAGTTAACTTTCAACAGAGTGAATAGACAATACTAAATACAAATTTGGTTCTACAGTTAGTTTCAATGTGGCACAAATGCTCAGATTGCACCACACTACGAAGGTAAGCTATTGAGTCCCATACCAACTCTCATGCCGATTGCTACCTATCAACATAACCAGTGTTTTATTTAATTGATATTTAAAACACTTTTTCCTATTTATGTGAAGTGCTTCTGAATCAAGCGTGCTCGTACTCTCTCCCCTGCAACCAGGACTGGGTTCCGTTGTCTACCTGCTGGCCTCTCTTCTTCGACGTCTTCCTCACTCTCTGTTGATGACGATGACGAGGATAAATTTTCTTCTTCAGAGTCCACATTCATGTCAAGTCTTGCATCAACACAAACGTTGTGTAATACACAACATGCACACAAGATTTGGGAAACCATCTCAGGATGATAGTGAAGCACACGATCCTTTAAGCAACATCGAAAGCGAGCTTTTAACAAACCGTTACAACGTTCGATAATGCTGCGAACAACCATCTGACGTTCATTGAATAACTCTTCTGGAGAGTTTGGTTCCACCCTGCTGTGTGGAATACGCAGCCAGGGTTCTACGTTGTACCCACTATCTCCTAAAAGATAGAACCCCATGTTCCTATTTTCTTCATATTTCTTTGTTAGAGCCCTTTTTAAATTGGATGAATTCCAGATGAACTTATCGCTTGTACTGCCAGGGAATAATGCATTGCGTATGCAATGCAATAATGCGTTCAGCCGAGTGGAACATGTACGTAGCATGAACTTGAACTTAGTTCAGATTGATTGATTGATTAATGGGGCTTAACGTCTCATATTTATGCAACGATGGCTAATCGAGACGATGAGCGGGTGATAATGAAGATGAGAAAGATGATAATGAAGAATAAAGCCACATCCGAATCAGATCCATTGTACGTCGCGTGAGTCGTCATACGGGAGTCCAGCAAGGGAGGGCAGGGCCAAGTGGGAGGAGAAATATTTAATGGGACAGTGGGGGGGAAAGGGGATTGGGGTGTGGACTGCACTTCGTCTGACTTCTCCTCCTCGACCAGTCCGGCTTGGGTGGCCCTACCAGAAGCATACGCTTCCGCCGGCATAGCTCTCAGGATCAACAAAGCACGCAAACCTGCCCACCACGATAAGGTGGCAGTCCCTGGGCAGGAGGGAGATTGGTCTATAGTTTGACACATGCACTTTATTTTTGCCGGATTTTAAAATCGGGACGGTAATAGCCTCCCTCCACGAGTCTGGGAAAACATCCTCGAGCCAGATGCGGTTGAACATGTCGAGGATGTACCGGAGAGCTTCGGCAGAGGTGTTTTATCATTTCATTGTGAACATTGTCCAGTCCAGGGGCAGAGTTTTTGAGATCGCTTTTGGTGCTCATGAATTCCCATTCCGTGAAGGGTAGATTGTATTCTTCAGTATTGGATTGGATTATACTCATTTAAACTTTAAGTAAATACTTGTATATTGTTAAATGATGATTAATAAGTGTAACTGTAGTACCAAGATCGATCTTGCGCAAGGGCCAAACATAACACCATATTTTGTGTACAAGGTTTTCTTAGTTTTTTCTGTGAACTTATTATTTAAAGTAAGTGGCGCCCATAACATGTTGTTCTGGTTCAATCATTCGTATGCCTGTCCTCCCCTCCATCTATGAACCACTCCCACGCCGATTGCAAGCTAGCCGCGTGCACCACGGGCGTAGTGGCCCGTATTTTATTCTACAGAAAAAAGTACGTAGCAAAAGTTTAAGATCTTTTTTTCTTCCTGAGCCTTTCGCTTGAGAAATTTCTCTGAGTAATTAGTGGAGCTAGAGATGCTAGCGTAATGTTCCCCGAAGGCTTTTGCTATGTCTGTTTGGGACGATTTTAATTCATTATTTACTAGATTGATTGATATTTGGGCTTAACGTCTTATATTTTTTCAACTTGGCTAATCAAGACGATGAGTGGGTGATAATGAAGATGAATTATTTACTAGAACGCCGGAGGGACTTTGAATACGAACATGTTGGCTACCAACAATAAATTTATGTACGGCGAGAAGAAAACTCGCAAATCAGGATTTTCCAAGATTATGAGATGTGAGCACAATAATAAGGGAATTACCCCAGAATGATGTCCGTGTATTCATATGCGAATGCAGTCATTGTGCTCCGTCGACTTGCATCGTTAACATCGTCATGGCACACATCCGAGATACTTCTCCAGCGTATTATATCCAAAATAACGACAATGGGCCGAACCGTATACTTTGTAGTAAAGAACGTGCAATGATTGTCCGTATTTACGGCAAGTTACGCATCGAGGATCTAGAGTTAAGTGTTGTTGACGCTATGAACAAAGTGAGTTGTGTGGGGTGGGTGTGTCCACTGTCCGCCGTCTGCGTAGGGAATTTCATACAAATGAGGGGATTTTCGTGACTCCACGAAAAAAGCGCAAACCACAGAACAGACGCGAGTTACGTAAGCAAGTAATGAACCCTGCAGACGGTTTCACGCGTAATGCAGTGCGGATCGAAGTGCACGATATGTTCCGGCAAAATATTGCACCGACAATCAACAAAGTGTGGGCGGCTGTGAAAGAAGATCCCCAATTGATTGACCTGTCGAGAAGAACAGTCTACAATGTATTGAAGAGTCTGGGCTTCCGATACGGTAAGAAGAAACGCCGGTCTGTACTTATCGAGCGCCCCGAGATCCAGCTTGCTCGCCGTCGTTACCTGCGGGCTATCAAGCAAGCGCGTCGCGACGGTAAGAAGGCATATTACCTCGACGAGACGTGGGTGAACGCCGGACACACTGTCCAGGGAGTGGGTAGATACGACAGTGACCAGCTGCAAGGACGCCTTCCTTCGAGGCCTCTCCACAGGGCTGAAAGCCCCATCAGGGAAGGGCAAGCGACTTGTCATTCTACACATCGGCAGTGAAGACGGTTTTGTGGAGGGCGCCGATATGGTGCTTGAAGCTAAGAAAGGCGACGGCGACTACCACGACGAGATGGACGGCGGTCGTTTCGAAGCGTGGTGGGCGACGACTCTCCCTAAGCTGGAGCCGAGCTCGGTAATCATCATGGACAATGCGCCGTACCACACTGTGCAAGTGGAAAAGTTCCCACTAAAATCGTGGGACTACTAACACTAATATGCGAGAACCAATACCCGTTAGAAAACGTGTTGCAGTGTCTATTTTTTTCCTGAAATCGGGGTTCGATTTCGGAGTCGTTGCTGTGGCATTTGGTATAGGAAAATCCACAGTATGTACAATCGTACAACAATTTTGCGATACAATGGAAGCGGTTTACAAGGATCTCAACACATTCCCATCCACAGAGCAGGCACAACAAGAAATGGCAGAAGGATTTTTAAAGAAATGGAGTTCCCAAATACTTTGAGTGCTATTGATGGTACACACGTACCAATGATCACCCCAGAGGAATATGGGGAAGATTATTACAATTACAAAGGTTGGCAATCAACTATTACGATGGTTACAGTTGACTTTAAATACACGTATGTACTCAAAGGTGGGCTGTCACGAAAAATAAAATGTGCTCATTCACTCAAAAAGTCGAACGCCGAAAACGCGAAGTCTCTACGATTTCGCATCAAGTAGTTATACCGTTTTTACGCCCAGCAGACGATTTTATGACGTCAGCGCTACGTATCGTGGGCCAGCCGCGCCCGGCTCGCTGCCTTGATTTGTGTGCGGTGTGAGGCGGTGAGCTACGCACCTGTCTCTCTCAACGTGCGTGTTGCTTTTGTACATTGTCAACCTTCCGCAATAGTTTTTCAAGTGTGTTATGACGACCACATGTGGTAATAATAAGTGACTTCAAACGCATAGGAACAATATTGTAGCTGTGAATGTTTGATACGAACGTTCATCAGTATCTATTTCCAAAGTTTATTTTATCGTGTTTTGTCTCTGCAGTGACTGTGTTTTTTGTATGATCGTCAAATTTTAAATATTATCATGCCGTCCTGTTCGGTCTATAAGTGTTCTCATAGTCCTGGGCAAGTAATTGACGGAAAACGCATCAGTTTCCACAAGTTTCCAAACAGGAATCGATCTCCAGTCCGTCACAAAGCATGGGTGAATAAAATCAGTCGGGTTGGTTTTGTGCCCAGTGCGACTTCGGTGGTAGGCTATGTTCAAATCACTTTACTCCTGCCGATTTCCACACATCTGCACAGTTAAAGGTAGATTTTGGTCTGTTTGCAAGTAGGTGTAACCCTGTGCTAATCAAAAGTGCAATACCGTCAAAAAACATGAAAGGTTTTCAGGGATCTGTTGTGTCATCGTCTTCCTCAGTATCCGAGCCGCAATCGAAAAGGCGTCGAAACACGTCGGTATACATTAGAAAGAAGACAGTAGCCGAAGCCATGGAAAATGCCGGCGGTAACACTTTGACGGATATAGAACCAGAAGTAGTCATTAGTGAACCGGACATCACTACATATTATACCGACATAGCACATGATCGCGAGACGACTCGAGACATTGGAATCCAGTGCAATCTTATCGGCGACAATCTAGCTGACAATATGACAAGTGCTTGTGATGTAGACCCAGATGAGCGATTGGATTCCTCTTATGAGCCAACAATAGAGGAACACACCGACGAGGACACATACCACAGAGAAATCAGCGATGACGATAGCGATGATGAAGGCAGCGAATGCAACGCCGACAACAATAGACCTAAAGCTGATACATACGATTCGTTCATTGTTTTATGGGATTGTTTAAAACTGCTATTTGTTTATTGTATGGAATGTGGTCACAAAATCACCGACCTACAACAATCGACTAAGGGTGCAGCACTAATTGTTTCAACGATATGCAATATAGGTCACAGACTGATTTGGAGATCGCAAGCATCCAACAATCGGTTCGGTGTTGGCACCGTGAAGTTTGCACCATCACTATATTGCACGGGCACGAGCTTCATAAAGTTTCATTCTTTTGCAGAAGCAATTAATATGTTATTTTTTTCTGAGGCCACGTACTACAGGATCGTGCGTCGATTCATTGCTCCGTGCATAAAACACCGTGAAGACGGAGCATAGAATGAATAACGCCAGAGAAGTGACAGTTCGGGAAGGCGGAGCCTGGTTGTCAGGCGACGGGCAATACGATTTGCCTGGGTTATGTGCCAAATATTGCACGTATACTATTATGGATATAAAGACTGATAAGATAATAGATTTTATTGTTCTGCAGAAGGGTCTCGTAGCGGGAGAGTTAGAAAAGCCAGCTTGCGACCAACTTTTAACGCGCCATATTGAAAATTATGGCATAAATATTGATTTATTCCTCACTGATCGTCACCGGGGGATTAGAAAAATGATAAGAGAAAAGTACGATGGCATCTCACTCGAGTTTGATGTATGGCATGTGAGTAAGAGCCTGGCCAAGGCTATTAAAGCTGTCGAGAAGAAAGCACCAAGTTTAGAAGGCTGGAAATCAAGTATAATCAACCATCTGTGGTGGTCATCGATGACCTGCAATAACGACGACGATGTTTTGATCGAAAAATTAAAAATCTGTTCTCTCACACGTTACTAACACACATTCATGGGAAGGCAACGATCAAACCTCCATGTGCGATTTGTTGCCTCTTGAGCTCGACGAGGTGAGGATTTTTCTCGTAAACCAACATAGCTTGGCGCGCCGTTTTCAAGACGTCAATGTTTTCAAGACGTCAATGTTTAGTATGACTTGATCAAATGAAGAATGGTACTTGATACAGTCAGCACTGCCTCTCATCTTGTTAAAAATTACACTCTCGGTGCAACAGAAACTTTCAGCGTCGGTCGTCATAAAAACACACTTACCGCAATCACACCAATCTATTGAGCCAGCCCGGCCTACGAAGTCGCGATTTAATGGCTTATTTCGTCTTGGCGGTTTCTCAGCTTGCTTCGACTTTCGAGGTTCAAACTTGTAGGTTTGTAATTGCGACATTATGCCTTAGAATTTATCAATGCAAATATTACGATCAATCACGAAATCCCAATCAGTATCTCGTGACACAGACCGCGAGTCGACTGCGGCTGGCTACACGTGTTTATACCTGTCAAGCAAGGGTTCGGCGCGCGCGACCAAGAGCCGACCGTAGCGATGACGTTTTCCCCCCTCCCCTTCTAAAAGTAAACACGCTGTAACTTCCGAACCGATAGCCCGATTCAATTCTAGTTTTAGACGCTCTATTCATTCAAACGAGGATTCAAAGTTTATTAATTAATATGAGTATGGTCAAAAATCATTTTCAACCGTGACAGCCCACCTTTAAGTGACACATACAAAAGGATGCCTCATGCAGCTCATTGTTAGGGAGACTAAAGGCCCATTCACGCTAAAACTTAAACGTTAACTTATAAGGTATGGCAATGGATATTGCATGCTAGTGTTCATGCTACAAACTTAGCCTTAAGGTGAAGGTATCTAGGTAACTTAACATTTTTAAATTAAGTTTTTTTCATGAAGGTTGATAAACATTGATATTATATCTGCAAAAAGTGGTTTTAAAAAAATTACACTTTAATTTTTTACGTGTACCGATAGCTTTAAAAGTCTTTACGTTCATGTAATTCAACCTCTAGACCATATTTGTCAAGTACACGAAAATGTAGTATGCTATAGGTTGCTATCTTAGGAATGATGGAATACAATTTTGAAACACAATTATGTGACCAGTTTTTTTTAATGAATTTTTTCGTGTCCCGGTGAAAAGGCACTTGAGTATATGCTGTTTTTACTATTCCATAACTTAATAATGAAAAGAGTCACTTTCAAGAAATGAAGTGCATATCATGCGCTCGACCCTTATTTTTCCAAAATGCTTGCAGTCTAGAGCCTACGTAAAAAACTTTTCGAGTGTTGACGATTTACGTACACGGGTATAAAGCGCACCAGTTTGCTAGTGTCGCAGTCCAGCCGTAACTACTTTACGGGTCTAGACAGGTAATTGGCGCAAAGAAATTGCAACAACGATCTGAAATCTGCAACAATGATCCCTAGTTGAGGTGCCGGTGTGACGTTTGCCTTCTCAACTATCAAGAGTAAAGAATACGTCTCAGCAAAGGCCTCCTGTTGAACAATCAGCCCAGGTGACTTCGGCAACCGAGTCGCCACCGAAAAGGTTTCCTTCCGCGGACCCAACTGACCACTTAGTCCACTACCGCACACAAACACATCCCCTTCCTGTGTCAACATCGCAGTGTTGCGACATCCAACGATGAACTGGGAGACAGTCTGGTCCTCGAGGCCAATCATTCGAGAGGGGGCGGATCTCTTAACCCTGTCACCGGTACCCAACTGACCATTTCCATTATTATCCCAAGCCCAGGTCGTCCCATCGACTCTGAGGGCCACAGTGTGGTAATAACCACAGGACACGGCAGCCACGGCTGATGACGGCGTCGATACTCGCGTGAAGCTGGACAAGGTTTCGGCTACGTCAAGACCAAGCTGGCCTTCGTTATTCCGCCCAGTCTTAGGCCTAGCTAATGACAATGCCCACGTTGGCCAAGGCCTAATTACAGTAAGTGTTTAGTGATTGATTAATGGGGCTTAACGTCTCATATTTATGCAACGATGGCTAATCGAGACGATGAGCGGGTGATAATGAAGATGAGAAAGATGATAATGAAGAATAAAGCCACATCCGAATCAGATCCATTGTACGTCGCGTGAGTCGTCATACGGGAGTCCAGCAAGGGAGGGCAGGGCCAAGTGGGAGGAGAAATATTCAATGGGACAGTGGGGGGGAAAGGGGATTGGGGTGTGGACTGCACTTCGTCTGACTTCTCCTCCTCGACCAGTCCGGCTTGGGTGCTATATGTAGGCCTAGGAGAGGGTTTACAGTTGACATCGAATATGTAACGAGTTTTAGCGCGCTAAATGGTATGAATCGATTATTTTAGAAAAATATCGATCATATATTTCGATATTTGTTGTGACACCGATTTTTAATTGGTTCTTTTGCTAGTCGTTATGGGCGGTGACTCAGGTCGCGAAAAGTCAGTCACTCGGAATATTTTGAGCTCACTTTGCGATTCGAATCACTTGGTCGGTTTCAAGACTACACTAATACAAGCTTGTCAAGTCGCGGGCGATTTCAACAAGTGTGTGTGTTTGCAGGTGTGGTCATCCTTAATGATTTTTTTATTCGATCCAGTACAAGATGGCGCCCATTCAGTCGTCCAGTGATTTTCCCTCTGTGTGTAACGGCGATAAAGTCAGGTATTTGTGCGATTTATCACATCAAAACTTCGCCTAGTGCTTCAAACAAGTGAGTAACACGTGTGCATCAATGAATTCTCATTTTTATCAGCCTTGCGACACGGAATGCGATTTCTGTAGGCCTAGGCCTAGGGCCTCCCCGTGTTTATGCAGGTGCTGTTAACACACGCCTCGTAGCCCTACGCCAGCGCCTATCTGTCGATCCAGCATATGCTGCGGCAACGATTTCACGTGTTATCCATCTCACCACAACATTTTGTGCAATCTTCAATTGCCTACTGACAAAGTTAGCAAGCTGGAAGCTCTTATAATACCATTAAACGACCCCCATAACCTCAAATGCGAGGGTGACGCCAGTAGGCCTAGCATACAAGCTGCAGTTTCTACTTCAGACGCCGGCGACAATAGCTCCCCCCGACCGGAAGTGAGCAGCGAAATTAGGCCAGGGCTAACCCAAAAATATCAAATGAGTTACTTAAGGACGATAGGCCTTCCACAAACGAACCAACAGCCAAACAAAAAGTACTGAAAACACCTATTGGCGCCGTAAAAAGCTCCCCCGCAGTACCTAGTAGGCCTACCAGTAGCATCAGCGCCACCACCACAGTAGGCCTACCCACCGCAGCCCTGGAATATCAAACAGGTTCCAAGGCCAATAACCAAGTGGGATATAACTCACACAACTCGATGAACAGGTTTTCAACTCAACAACAGGAAGTGGAAACACCAAAAGCCCGTGAAGACAGCAGGCCTAGGTCTACTCACAGCAGGCCTACCCCCACAAGTGACTAAGCAATCAGCGTAGATAAGTCCTCTTGCCCTAGGCCCAGCTCTGACTTGCTGAAGGTTGAGTCTGTCAACAGGACATTCGGCAAACAACTCCCTACATAAAGCTACAGTGAAGCATGTAAAGAACCGCCATCCAGGCTCACGAAACCAGATCAGGTAGCCTTAAGCCTGCAGGGAGTCCGAGGCCGAAATCCACCTAGGCCTAGGCCCACATCGACCTACCAACTAAGCCAATCTGCTGCTCCGTCTGTTCTGCCAAGGCCTCCAGCCATCCATAAGCCTAGCCCCAACTTCCTAAACCTTGTTATTAGTGATTTAATGTTTGTGGGATGCAGTTATATCAAGCCCAACAACTCATATAAATTAGAAACAAACCCCAACAACTCGATTCTCGACCCATCTGTAAAAATGCATTCGTGATCGGAGTATAGGGAACGGATTTGATTAAACATTGCTTGATATTGCAAGCAGGATGTAGTGCTTTTCTTGTATACTGACATTTGAGTGATGCATTTAGGCATACTGATCATCCATGGCGGGACAGCGGCAGAAGAATTGCTAAAACAAGAGGTGGGGTAAGACCTAGACAATTCATTAGTTCGAGGGATCGAATACCTGCTGGTCGAGTGGTTTTCTGTCTAATGGCGTAACGGTCTTGGTATGGTGGATTTAATATTATGTCCTAGGCAGGGTTCTTAGGTGACCCCGCCAATGAGGCGACATAGCAAAGTAGTACATAGTACGGCCAAGGTAAGGCCAAGCCAGTGAGCTGAAACGCCATGCAGCTGGCACTGGGGGGGGGGGGGGGGGGGGGGCAACCAGTTCTGACTAGGGGTACAGATTTGGAGCTGCAATTACTGGAAATTATGGGCATCCATACTGCTTTCGGTGATGGAACCCAGGAAGCCGGATTTGGACAGGTAGGCTACCTCGTGCAATTCTTGTGTAGGCTAAAGCTAGTAAAGACAGATTCTCACAGAAAACTAAGGACAAGAAATAAGCCTAGTGACTATGGCTAATGACTAGCCATCTTTGTTCACACAAATAAACTAGAACAACAATGAAATGATTACAGCGACAATGGTAGCTTTTTCATTTTATTGGTTCTCACAAAGATATCTACTTTCAAATTTGATCTACTAGAAAGTGGATGAGGCTAAGGCCAGAAGTTAAAACTTCGTTTCTTAGCAATAGCGTAAGTCACTAGTTTCATGTGGAAGCTAGGCCTAGTACACGTTTCCATAAGTTCAACTTCTAGCAATAATCTTGAGCCAATTGGTAAATCTGTTTTAGGCTTTTTTAACACTCTGATCAATCAGGTGCAGTGTTACATTGAACTGCGGTAACAACTTTGAATCATATTTATTTATTTATTTATTTCATGTCTATCCAATTCAGTTATAACAACTGATTTACAAAGGAGGACCTTAAATAACACTAGGCTATGCAAACAATTAACAATAATGAAATCATTAATTACAATAACAACAAAAACAAAACAAACTACTGGACTATACATAAAAAAAAATCAAAAACAAGAAAAAATAATTGAGAAATGAAAACAAAACAAGTGGAAATGCATCATATTAAATAAAAAAAAAAAATGTATGTAAATAAGAAGAGCATGAAGGTTTGATTGATAAATGGGGCTTAACGTCTCATATTTGTGCAACAATGGCTAATCGAGACGATGAACTGGTGATAGTGATGATGAGGAAGATGATTGATTGATTGATGGGGCTTAACGTCTCATATTTATGCAACGATGGCTAATCGAGACGATGAGCGGATGATAATGAAGATGAGAAAGATGATAATGAAGAATAAAGCCACATCCGAATCAGATACATTGTACGTCGCGTGAGTCGTCATACGGGAGTCCAGCAAGGGAGGGCTGGGCCAAGTGGGAGGAGCGACCTACAGTGGGACATAGGGGGGGAGGGGGAAGGGACACTCGTAAGAGGCGACTATCGTCGCCTCTTACGAGTAGCAGAGTCACTCTGGGCCTATTCTGCCCCGGGCCCAGACGGGCCAAGAGCATGAAGAAAAATGTGAAAACATAAATATATATATATATATATATATATACAAGTGAAAGAAAAAGAAGAAAAAACATCGAAAAAAGAAAAGAAAAAAGTGATTTTTAACGGTCCCAGCTCAAACGAAAATGAGGATCGCAAAAAATCAAAACTGCAATCTGGAAAAAATAAAATTTCACGTAAAAGCAACCTATCACGTCCTTCTCATTCAAGAGCCAAACGTCAACTGACAATTGCAAGCCGAGGCGCGCGTTGTCTGTATACCCACTGCTGTAGAAGGTGGAGGTGCGGGGCGGCGCGGTTCTTTTGTTAATTTTGAGGGCTGGGTCATGTTGCATGAAGAAAGCACTGGTGCGGGGGCGTTAGTTTTTTACTAAAGGTGCAACTGAAGTACAATTTGGGTTTCGTTTGAGTGGTTTGATGACTTAAGATGAAACCGTTGAGTGAGAAATATATTACGTGTTGATTCATATTGTCATGAATATTGGTTACTCATGTTTGGACCAGTACAGTGGACAAGATTTATAATCTTTAGTCAAGCTACACGCGCAAAGACGGCCGGACACGACATCGTCAAGTTACACATGTTACGTCTCATGTTTCGCAAGGCATCGCGAGCACACTCAGCATGAGTGAGAGAGACAACGATATAGGTTACTCGGGTACAGAGCGCAAAAACCGAAAATTCAGCAAGAATAAAAGGCGATGCGAGTAACTCGGGGACGAGACGGGAAGAGAGAGCGATCCAGGACGAGACATCGAGGGGTCGACGTGGTGTGTGGTTTGTGTGTGTGTGTGGGCGGGTACCGAGAAAAAGGAGGTCATGTGGAAGACGCTGGAGGGGTCCTGGAAGCGGGGACTTCGTGCCCAGCAGCGGTCTGAATCGCGAGTTGTCCACTTCTGTAATTGTTTTAAAAATGGAGATAACGGTAAGCAGACATAATTTTCTCTAACCCACGCATATGCCAGTCAGAACCATAACACGCGCTCGGCCTACTGTGTGTTGCATAATAAACAATGGTTGTCTTTTTGCCTGTATACGGTGAAGTGTCTCTCAAGAGAACCTAAATCACCCTCTGTTTTCCCACTCACTCCAATCCCGGCATGTACGGTATTGCAACTGGGATTGTTGCTACGTTTCCCCCATTGCTATGGTTTTTTGGTTAATTTCAAAGTCCAAATTTATCCAGTTACAATATCGATTACATGACAATATAACATATTATGTAAGATATTTATTATATATCTCGCTCAACGGGTGAAACTCTTCCCTAGGAATTGCAATCTATGCAGCCAATGTTCCTGTGTCCATCCCAGCTACCGACCTGTGAGGTTCACCGCGGTTCACCATCGTGATCGGGGAAACCGTTTTACCACGAGGTCTTGGAACCTTCAAGAAACGGACCGCGCGTCAGCCAGCAGCTTCCACGCCGTGCCAGAGTCAATTACTTGGGAAACTTAACAGCACGAAAACTAAAGAGGACGACGCTAACAAGACTTAGTTTTATTCTCACTCCACTTAATGATTGATTGATATTTGGGCTTAACGTCTTATATTTTTGCAACTTGGCTAATCAAGACGATGAATGGGTGATAATGAAGATTAAATTGGGGGCTCTTTGGAGGAAAGGGGCAAGTAGGAGGGCGCGTGAGCAATGGGGAAAGGGGAGGAAAGGGGATTGGGGCGTGGACTGCACTTCGTCTGACTTCTCCTCGACCAGTCCGGCTTTGGTGGCCCTACCAGAAGCATACGCTTCCGCCGGCATAGCTCACGGGATCACCAAAGCATTCAAACCAGCCCACCACGATAAGGTAGCAGTCCCTGGGCAGGCTTATGGGATGGGAGTCGATTGTGCCCCACCAATTTCATATATTACAATCTATATTCCTGCCTTATTGTTGCCGAAGTTTTCTTAATTGAATGCCATAAATAATGTGTTTGATACTGCTAGTGGTAACATGTTTGATGCAGTGCATACTCCATTTCTACTTGATCAATATGTAGTTAAAGAGGCGAATATGATCAAACCAGAAACAGTTACTCTTGGTACAGAATGGTTGTGGGCTAGTAAACCTACACTACATCTTGTTCAAAAATCTCACCAGTGTCACATTGTTCCCTTTAAACAGTCATTAGAACAATTACTCAATAATGATGATGTGTTAGCTTGCGTGCAGAATCCACGAATTAATGTCATAAATAATGATTATATCAAAGATTTTAGAGATGGAGAGTACATAAAACAAGCAAAACATATTTGGTAATGACGATAGAACCCTACAAATAATTATTTATTATGATGTAGAACTGATAAATCCCCTCGGCTCAAAAACTAAGACTCACAAAGTAGCAATATTTTACTGGTTGTTGGGGAACATTTACCCAGAACTGCGATCTTCGCTAAAAGCCGTTAACCCATGAACTATTGCAAAATAAGTTCATATGCGCAAATATGGAGTACATAAGGTTCTTGAATCATTCTTGGGCGACATAGAGTTACTAGAACAAGTAGACGGCTTAAAGGTAGGCTCCAGTGATGGTTTTTTAATTTTCACGGATTCAATTCACGGACCGCGGGCGATCTCCAGCTCGTAGAAAAGCGTGGTTGATAAAAATAAACAGAGACAACTTCATCCCGGGATCTGTAGCTGTTGTGTGCTCCGTTCACTTTGATGAGAACGATTTTGAATTAGTATCGAGGCTAAAAAACGAGTGTGAGGTGTATACTAAAACGTCCAACAGATATTTGAAGAAAACTGCTGTACCTTCCATGAACTTGAATGGTAAGCCTAGTGTTTTGATACCATCAGCACTAATCTCTGCACTAACTACTAACAGGCTACAAATAAGACACTTCAGATCTCAACTCCATCATCTAAAGCCACTGGAAATGTTAAGATGTGTTCCATAAGAAAACCAAGAACATTATATTGGCAACATGAGCTTGATTGATTACAGATCATCACCAGATATGTTGCATTGCTACACAACAAGACGTTTAATTACATATCCTGAAACCGAGATACTTGACTATAGGAGACCAATAAACTGGACAGTTAAGTTGAGAACGGGAACTGTGCAATCTATTCCTTTTCCAAACTAATGAATTAGACACTGGCACAGTAGACCTAATATTGTTGTTAAGTTTTGAAATGTACTTGAAGAAATGGCCACACAGAATATAGACACAGTTGTGTTTAAATAGGCAAATGGATGAATTGCTTATTGAGTCACAGCTAAACTAATGAATTGAAAAATGATTGAACGGAATGAAGACCACGTAAAACGTTTTGTAACTTGTCTTTTGCCCTCCCAACTAGACGTTGTTACTACACGCCGTGCGACCACTTCACCCGTAAACCGAACAGACTACAAATAGCAACATTCGATTACCGTACTCATCGCGTATAGGCCACACAAAGATATATTACAAAAGTGCACGGTATTTTCCTCAACAAATAAGTGCACTTAACGCCAACGACTATTTACAAAACTCCAAGGGACCTAGATGCGAGTAAATACGGTAGGTAGTAGCCACACACAAGTCTACTGTAAATGAAATCACGCACGGGTACCAAACGTCTTCATTAGATATTCTTAATTTGTCAGTGTCACACCACAACAAGTAGGTAAAGGTAGTCCATGATCTCGTGCGGGTCTAGGATGCCGGGCACGCAACTTGACGGCGGCCACCTGTTGGAGCTGTTGCTCCCGCTCGTCCAGGTAGAGGTCGTAGTCGTCCTCGCGAATCTGGACCAGGAAGTCTCTCAGGTGGTCCACGAAGGCGTACAGGTTCTCGTCGAGGTCAAACAGACCCTGGACCACCACCTGCGATAACAATCACAAGAACATTATCAAGCTTGTTATATTTCTGTCATGTAAGCTTCAAACAACCTTTAGGCAGATATCGAGACAACAACAATGAGCGGTTCCAAAGGCCGACATAAATTTAAATTCAATTGTTTACATTACTGTAGGTAGACAAAACACTGTAAGCACTCATTAGCAAGTATGATAACAGGAGGTGGGGAGGGGGGGGGGGGTGGGGGCAACGACCTGCGATACAGTGGAGGGCTGCGGGGGCCAGCATTAAGCTGATGACGTCACACACACAACAGGCCACGACTGAGCTAGTTCTCGGTCAGGGGAGGAGGCTACGGGGGTTAGGATGGTCGGGGGCGTTGCTGGTGGGGGGTGCCTGCTCTGTATTTCTGGGGCAGGTAGTCTCCGCGAGTAGGGCTCACTAGCTGTCCTGCCTTTACGGGTCTTTACTCTCTTAGCCCATGGTTCACCTTCACGTGGTGTGGCTGTTAAGGTCGACAGCGAGGGAGGCGGGGGTGATTGTTGGTTAGTGCATATGATCCCCCAATTCCTTACGTCGACTGAGCTAAGAACCGGGTGGGGCTTGCCTTAACTGGCTGGTCCTAGCAGAAGGAAAACTGCTTGGTTAAACCCACCAAACCTAATAGGTTGGGAACTAGGCCTAGAGGTTCATTGTCCGAAGGTGTAATTTTGCGGTCTTACTAGCCTAACCCCGGATACTTGGCGCCTCCGGTGGGACACTCAGCCTAGCTTGTATAAGGCGCACTGTGCAAGCTAAGAGATATCGTCCAATTTTCGTGGGATCTATAATGATACAAACAACCAAAACCAAAAAACAAGGAAGATCGATGATTAACAGTGATGAAGACCCGGCTACGGAACGAGGATATGATGAGGAATCCGAAGGAAGTTCGAGTGACACAGATACAAGCCAGAAGTCTACAAGGAACCCGTTCAGGAAGAGCACGGCAACGCCAAGGACGCCGAAAAGTGATGCAAAACGGACGACAGCGAAACCAGAAGAAGACATGGCAAGAAAGAAGACCCAGAAGGACGTACATCCAGAAAAGAAGAAAACTACGGACAAAGCCAGCACCATTCAAGAGGACCTCTACGCAGAAGCTACAAACAGAGTACACGAGCTACTCACCGCCATAGAGGCTGAAGACAGAATCACGATCAAAGCGAAACATGACATTCGGAAGAAAGCAATTGCGGAATTCGCACGGAAGATTGTCAACATCAATATGCAGCTTATGGCGGAGATTAAAGGTATGAGGACAGGCTGCACTATCAATGAAGAAAGAATCGAAGAATTACATAAAGAAGTGACATCAATCCAGGATAACACCAAAGAAACAAGGAAGAACATGGAAATCGTTAGCACTGGAATGAGCGACATCATCAAGAAGAATACTGAAGAAAACAGCGATACGACACGGACCAGCTCCGAGATAAAGCAGATCACGATGACCAAGATGCGCCAAGAACTATCCGCACTACGGATAAGAAACCTACGAGAAACACGAGATAACGGAGGACGTCAACGCGATTATAAACAGTCAGAAGCTTATCGAAAATGGACTTCGAGCAGAAACACATAGGAAAACACCCAAGAATTCTAATCTATGATATCCTTTCGGACGCAACAAACGAAAATATTATACACGAAATGTATACGAGGAATTATCAACATGAACTGACCATCGAAGAATTTAAAAATGAAACAAAAGTATGCTTCTCAAGAAACGCAGCAGGACAAGAACAGAAGAAGAGCACAATCATTGAACTAAGCCCTAGGCTCTTTGACAAGGCTATGGGAGACGGTAGACTCTATATGGGATATAGATCACATAAAGTCATCGAGTACCTTATTCCCACCAGATGCTTCAAGTGCCTCGGATACGGACATGTAGCAGCGTATTGCGAACAGGAAGAGAAGACCTGCGGACATTGCGGGAACTCGGGACATAGTTACAAAGACTGCGAAAGAAAGAATAAACCAGAACGTTGTATAAACTGCCATGAAATGAAGGCAAACGACAAACACAGCTACCGAGATACAAACTGTCCTGAATATAAGAAAGCCTTAGAGACATTAAAAAGAAGAATTGAATATGGCTAGACACCAAACCCGTAGAATACAAGAAGAAAGAACCAAAGTAGTACGTATCTTACAAATAAACGCCCAAAGATCCAAGGATGTTCCAAGTCAACTACTTACACATGCTAACGAAAATGATATAGATGTCTTAATCATACAAGAACCATATAACTACAAAACCACAGTTAAAGGTTATGGAACAAGATGCAGAGTAATTACGGATAACTCCAATGAAAATAAGAACGCCGCAGTGGTAATACGGAATAGGAACTACACTGTCACAAGGATGAATGCTCTGTGTAATCCGCATATGGCCTGCTGCATGGTAAATGGAACCTTCGGTGAATTAGTCATCGCGTCTATATACTTTCAAGCATCGGATACTATACACAAATACATAGCATACCTGGAACTACTAGCAAACACCCTGAGAAATAAGAATCTCAAAGTAGGAATAGATGCGAACGCGGGATCAACACTATGGTATAGTAAAGTCCAAGACGAGCGCGGAGACCTACTGGAAAACTCTACGCCCGACTCAATATTATCAATACACCAAGTGACATCTTTACTTTTAGCACCGCTAACGGAGAATCGAACATTGACATTACCCTTACGAACAACCTAAGGAATGGAAATATTCAAAACTGGACAGTCAGCGAAACAGGATGTACCAGCGACCATAACGTCATCACATATCAATATAATGGGAACACTGCAGCACCCCCAAAAGAAGAAACCACACGCTTCAACATCAAAAAGGCTGACTGGGTGACTTATAGATCGGAATTAACTAACAAACTAAGAAACTGGCGCCAAGACCTAACTGGAAGTGCCCAAGAGATAGTACAAAAGGTATCTGAAATTATACTAACTGCAACCACTAAATCCATGAAGCTAAGGAAGAGATGTACTAGAGCCGTACCTTGGTGGTGCGAAGAACTGACGGACCTCAGGAAAACTCTTCTAAAGACCAGGAAAATATATCAGAATACACGCAGGAAATTCAAGAATGATACAAACAATCCTGAACTTATACAATGTAAAGCCTCCGAAAAACAAGCTAGGAAAGCTTATCAAAAGGAAATACGTACAAGGAAGCAAAAGTCATGGACGGAACTAGTAACAACATGCGGCAACGAAGACCCATGGGGACTAGTCTACAAGCTGACAAGAGGCAAAATTCACGGGGATGAAATTTCTAACACAGTTATCAATACACACGGATCTGAAACAGAAGACTGGACTGAATCAATAGAAACCCTACTAGACAAAATGATACCAACGGATAACATTGAAGAGGACACACCCGTGCAGCAAATCATCAGGCTAGAGACAAGCTCTTACATAGGAGATGACACTACTACCGACTTCACCTTGGAGGACGTTGGCACAGCAATATACCAGCTAAAAAACGGAAAAGCTCCTGGCTTGGATGGAATTGAAAAAGAAATGCTAACAGAACTATGGACTGCCTACCCTGAAGTGGTAAGATATATGTATAATAAATGCTGGAACGAGGGAGTCTTCCCACCACAGTGGAAAAAAGGCAAGATTAAAATTCTCAAGAAGTCTGAAGACAAGCCCAATAATAGAGTAGAAAGCTATAGACCTATTACACTTCTACCTATAATGGGCAAAGTACTGGAACGCATGATTGCGGTTAAACTAAATGATATATACCTACAATCCAATCTATGTGCTGAATCACAATATGGATTCAGAAAAGGCAAATCAACAGAAGATGCGGTGAATAAACTTATCAACGAAGTTCAAACTAGCACCAGCAAATATGTACTATCCATTTTCATAGACATAAACGGCGCCTTTGACAACGTGTGGTGGCCTAGCATCTTGCGAAGACTAGTCAGTTAGGAATCTCAAACCAGATGTATAAGATTATAAATAACTACTTCTCAGAACGCTCCGCAGAAGTAGCTACAGAGTACAACAAATCCACACGACAAGTTACCAGAGGATGCCCCCAAGGATCAGTGCTTGGGCCGATCCTATGGAACTTAGTGTTTGACGAAGATACTAACCTTATAACAGAGGGAACAAAAACCATAGCATATGCTGACGTTGACCATAGCATATGCCTACATGAAGCATACACAAGATCTCGCATAAGCGAGAGTTTCTAGGACCATTGGGGTTGAGATTTTTATCTCCGCTACGGCGTCATCTAGCTTGGAAGGTACAACTTTTGTATAGGCGTAGCCCATTTCTTTATTTATCGTCCTAGGGCCTAGGCTTCCTAGCCCCTAGTACTAGTGCCAAGTTGGTTTGCAGCTCAATAAGCAGAAGCAGTGCAGACGGAAAGAAAAGTGAAGAACTGCCTCCTAGGCTCTAGCCTTCACCAGTGGTGAATTTTGCCTACCTAGCCTAGGCCAAGGCTAGGCCTGCCGCCGCTTAGATCAAGGTAAGCTACAATGCTATACGTACTTTTTTTTTTTACATAGTGCGGAAATGATTCAGGTAAAAAAGTTACCAGCGTTATTATTATATTGACAACTTTCTTTGATCCATGTTTATATTAAATTCATTTTTTGTTATATAATACAATGCCACGTTATATAATCAAGAAATATATATCAAAAGTCTCCACTTTATATATAATATTGTTCACCATTTTCTGGGTTTCGTCACACGAAATAAATTGAGAAGGTGGTTGTGCAGGGGTGGCCGCACGAGAAACAACGCATCGAAACAACGCATCCTTCCAACTAATAGCGGTACCGTTATATTTTATGGTTAAACCTGTCTACGTCAACAAACAAGACCCCATAGATAGTTGAGACCGTGGCGAGGTTATGGGGCTTCTCACTAACATCAACTTGCAAGTATATAATATTAATGTGTAGTTAATTACGTTTAAAGATTGTGTCTGCGAAAAACTTATTAAACTATATCAAACGTGTAGTATTTAGATGTAGTATACAGAATAGGAACCTTAGAAGGCAGTGTGTCTCTAGCCAAGATGGCTGATCGTAGCAGGCCTCTGTGACTGTACGTGTATTAAACAATAAATAGCTGCTATACTGGAATATTCTGAGTAATGATTTATACCTATACGTATAAAAGTACAAGATCTTAACATGGTGTCAGAAGTGAGAAAACTGCATGAGAAAACTGCCAGAGAAGTCATTAATAAACTAAAAGAAATATTTGCAAGGAACGGCATTCCAAACACATTTATTTCTGACAATATGCCATACGGAAGTGCAGAATTTCGTAAGTTTGCTGAAGAGTGGGACTTTGTCGTCACAACCTCCAGTCCGAGGTATGCTCAGTCAAATGGGATGGCAGAGAGAGGAGTGCAAATTGCAAAGAACATTCTAAAAAAAGCTCACTACGGAAACACGGATGTATATACGGCTCTCCTGGAATACCGGAATACTCCGTCGAAGATTGATAAGTCACCTGCGCAGTTACTTATGAGTCGTAAGCTACGAACAAAACTGCCAGTCACTACCCGAGCTCTACAACCTAGTGTTGAAGTGGGTGTGGTTCCAAAAATACATGCACAACAAAATCTACAGATGACGTACTACAATCAACATGCAAAGGAACTTCCACCACTATCTGTGGGAGACTCTGTATTGATACAACAGAAGGGAGTATGGAACAGGGCTAAAGTGACAGATACACATCAGTCACCCCGTTCTTATATAGTCCAGACAGCAGACCAGACCGAGTATAGGAGAAACCGGCGAGATCTTCGGTTGTCGCATAACCCTCCACCTGTCATGCAGCTGCCTGAGGAGCAATACCCGCAAACGCAGGAAGAACCTGATCCAGCCATAGAATCAGCCGAGCCAGGTTCCAGCCCAGCGAACGTTGCAAGATCTCCAAGGCCCAAGAGAGAAATCAGAATGCCAGCTAGATATAGAGATTAATGTTAGATCCAGATTGTTAATTAGATTAATGTTAGATCAAGTAAGAAGAATGACTAGACATTACGTTAGTTCATTAGAAGTTAGTGCTTAGTACAACATGTAGCAGAAGTAGCATTGTCAGTAAATCAGTGTAAGTGATTTCATCTTGGTTTGAGTTTAACAAGTTAGCCTAGATCTAGTAACCCTGTGTTCTTTAACATAAAGTAAAGGAGATGTAGTATTTAGATGTAGTATCCAGAATAGGAACCTTAGAAGGCAGTGTGTCTCTAGCCAAGATGGCTGATCGTAGCAGGCCTCTGTGACTGTACGTGTATTAAACAATAAATAGCTGCTATACTGGAATATTCTGAGTAATGATTTATACCTATACGTATAAAAGTACAAGATCTTAACAAAACGTATTCTTGAATAATAGTAGTAGGCTGCAAGCCTTTATAGTATAGTTATGTGTTATGTTTTTACACACACATGACTATTTCTGCAAGGATAATCGGAGGGACGAAATACAACGACACATTTAGCTGGACGCCATTACAAGACAACGTTTATTATCCCCGCCACCAGAGTGCATACATGAGCATTAAGATAAGGCGCACTATTTGAATGTGATAACTAGCAATACATAACACTCCTTTCCCTTCAAAAGAGTGTTGACATACATTTCTTCATGTAATGAATAACTAGACTACTACAGATTTGAAACACAGGTTACTTTTTTTTGTTTTATATTTACAAATCTAATCTTTGAGGAGCCTTGCGGTTCCGCCCAGACCTTCTTATGTCCGGTTCCGTAGGACTTACATATGTGTCCGTAGGAGACTCACTCACTAGATTCGGATTCACAGATGTGTTTTCCGGCTCCGGATTCACACTTGAACCTACCGGACTTGGTTTATTAAAAACACAGGGTGAATTAAGTACACTCTTGGGTAACCCAGGTTTCAGTGTTTGATCCACCAAGGGTAATTGTGAGCGCCTCAGATGATCGGCATGTACCAATCTGATTTTATCCCGCACCCACACTAGGTACGTTACAGAGCTGATTCTCTGTTTCACCTCACCTACCAACCAATTCAATCCTCTTTCCTTAGTTGGTCCTACCGACTTTACTAGGACTTGTTCACCTTCCTCAAATTCTGTTGGTTTATACATCTGTTTATGTGAACCATTGCTCTGGGTCATTATGTTGGTACTATGTTTTTGCAACGTAACACTTAGATTGGGTTTGAGCATATCCAACTTGGTTCGGGGTTTATACTTTAACATGATATCTACAGGTGATAGATTTGTGGCAGTATTAGGGGTGTTCCTGAAACTGAATAGGAAATTGTCAATTTTATGTTGGAGTGACATGTCACGCCCTTGATCAAATTTGTCAACATTTACATTAAACTTGTTCAGGACATGTTTAAGGGTTTGCACGCCTCGTTCTGCAGCACCGTTCGAAGCTGGGTGGTAAGGCGGACTATGCAGCACACTGATACCATTCCTTCCACAAAAATCATTGAATTCTGATGAAGTAAAGGGTGGACCATTGTCAGTGACAATGGTTTCCGGGAACCCGAAGACAGAAATCACCTTCCTAAGCTTACTTATCACCTGAGCTGCATTAGTTGACTTCATTATCCATACTTCAATCCACTTAGAATAGCTGTCAACTAACACTAGAAACGTCACATTATCCTTTTGAGCAAAATCCAAATGGATTCGCTGCCAGTGTTTGACAGGTGTTGGCCAGTTTGTCAAAGGGACAGCTGTGTTTGTGGAACGAGTGACTACACAAGCTTCGCATTCGGATATATTTCGTTCAATATCCGCGTCTAAGCCCGGCCACCACACATGGCTTCTTGCCAACATTTTAGATCGAACCACACCAGGGTGATTTTCATGTAACAAGGAGAGTACATGATCACGCAACTTTACAGGAATGATTACCCTATTTCCCCACAACACACAGTTTCCGTCTAGTGACAGTTCATGTCTTCGAATAAAGTAGGGTTTTAAGCCTGGAATCTCAACATGCATCGGCCAGCCTTGTTGAGTGAGTGTATACACACGGGACAACATGGGATCTTGCCTAGTAGCATTTGCAATATCTTTTGCACTACAGGGACGCTGCTGGAATGTTGAGGTTAAAGATTCACAAATCAACTTCACTGGACAAGAAATACTTTTGAACTCTTCTACGCCGTCACTTTGCATTGGTAAGCGGGACATAGCATCAGCTGAGGAAAGCTCTTTGCCTCTCCTGTACTCAATATCGTACTGGTAAGAAGACAATATAATCGCCCACCTTTGGAGACGTGCAGCTGCGAGGGTTGGAATTTCCTTTTTACTGCCAAGTATCGCCTTTAAAGGCTGGTGATCCGTTACTAGACGGAACTTACGCCCATAAAGATACTTATGGAAACGCTTGACAGCGAAGATAAGTCTCAAAGCCTCCTTCTCCACCTGTGCATATCCCTGCTCTGCATGGTTTAAGGTTGAGGACGCAAACATTACAGGTCGCTCTTCACCATCCACAAGGTGCGACAGGACAGCGCCTACTCCATATTGTGAAGCATCACTCGATACTACAATGGGTTTTTGGGGATCATATGGCACAAGAACCTGATTCTCTAGCAGCAATTGCTTGCTAAGCTCAAAAGCTTCTTTACAATCCTTGGACCAATGCCAAGTTACACCCTTTTCCAGTAGCCGGTGTAATGGTTTGATTTTCATCGACAGGTTTGGCAAAAATCTGTTGTAAACATTTAACAACCCTAGAAAAGACTGTAGCTGTGTGACATTTGATGGTTCAGGGGCTTGCGAAATAGCTCTAATTTTCTCAGGGGTGGGATGGATACCACACTGATCAATTAGATGACCTAGGAATTCGATACTGGATTTGAAGAACCGACATTTAGAAGCGTTAACTCTGATGGAATACCTTTCCAACCTTTGGAGAACTAACAACAAGATTCTTTTGTTTTCTTCCAAAGTCTCTCCCAGAATTAGTATATCATCTAAATAAGCGAGGACATTGGGTATGCCCTTTAACACCTGATCGATCACTGATTGGAATATGGCTGGGGCACTCGTTACTCCAAAAGGTAACCTTGTAAACTGGTACAAGCCCAAATGGGTATTGATGGTAAGAATGTGTTGAGACCGTTTTGTTAACTTCAATTGAAGATAAGCACTTGAAAGGTCTAACACGGTGAACACCTTTGCTTTTGCCAGTGAGGCCAGAATATCATCCACGCGTGGCAGTGGGTAATGTTCCGTGTCTATGCACCTGTTCACCGTGACCTTGTAGTCAACACATAAGCGAATTTTATCCGAATCTTTCTTGGGGACAACTACTACAGGAGAAGCCCATTCGCTCCGTTTGACAGGTCTAAGGGTACCGGTTTCCACTAGCCGCTCAATTTCATCGTTAACCTTTTCTCTCAGGGCATAGGGAACATTGTACGCTTTATGAAAAATTGGAATTGCATCATCTTTAAGGACAACATCAGCCACAAATTCTTTAATGGACGACGCCTCACTCCCCTTGAAAACGTTTGAAAACTTCTTCTGAAGCTGACTAACATCCTCAAAACTATCGAGACATTGCAAAGAATTTACCGCAGTACAACTTCCTGCCAACTGTTTCCTCCAATCGGGATATAGAACATTCAACCAAGATCTTCCCATCAGGGGTGTAAAATCGTGCACCTGCGCAACGATTAAGGGTAAACTATGAACTACCTGATTGGAACTATGAGAGTTTGCTACCGACACTTGTATCTCACCATAGATTTTTAGGTTTTCACCAAGAACTGATTTCAGTTTCAACTCAGACTGCGTACATGGCACATCAGAGAAAAACTCATGATACATCTCATCTGAGATTATCGATTTTGCAGAACCACTGTCTACCTCCATTTTGACAATCTTATTATTGACAGACACTGGAATCAACAACGGTTCTTCCCTTACCTTATCAACTGTGTTTGAGGAACACTTGACATTATGTTTTGACACAATATTGACATTTTCGACATTACTATCACTTGATTTGACATCAACATCACTTTGACTTGACATGACATTGACACTTTCACTTTGACTTGACATGACATTGACACTATCGCTTGACTTGACATCAATATCACTTTGACTTGACACGACATTGACATTATCGCTTGACATAACATTGACACTTTCACTTTGACTTGACATGACATTGACACTTTCACTTTGACTTGACATGACATTGACACTTTCACTTTGACTTGACATGACATTGACACTATCGCTTGACTTGACATCAATATCACTTTGACTTGACACGACATTGACACTATCGCTTGACATAACATTGACACTTTCACTTTGACTTGTCACAACAGAGACATTCTTAATGGCACACGAATCGTCACTTTCACACTCGGTGGTTGACGACTCTGCAGACCGATCTTGACATGATTCATTTTTGACGTTCTTGACGTTCTTTCGACGGTGGCACATGCGTGATGTATGACCAATCGCGTTGCACTTGTAACATGTCCACTCCTTGGCTGGACACTTGTCCTCCGAATGGAAACGTCCACACCTTCGACATTGAAGATTTGACTTGGAACTGGACTCTTCCTTACTTGAGTTGGATTGCGACTGGGCCGACTTCGTCTCCTTAGCCTTGGCTTTTCCTTGCTTGGAGCGGGACTTTTCTCCCTTGGAATACTGTCCACGGCTCTTAGACACTTTCTTTACCTCCTCCTGACTAGGGTGAAGGAGCTTGGCATGACTCATTGCCAGTTCTAAACCGCGAGCGATTTTGCATGCTTTTTCAAAAGATAGCTCATCCTCACAGTTCAATAGCTGTCGCTGAGTTTCCTCGTCCTTGATCCCACACACAAATCTATCACGGAGTGCCCGATCAAGATAGGAACCGAAATTGCAAGTGATGGCGAGACGCTTTAATTCAACTATGTAGTTGTCGACTGATTCGCCCTCCAATTGGTTGCGCTTTCCGAATTTGAAAACCTCAGCAATGACAGACTTGGCTGGCGCAAAATGTGCCTGTAGAGCGGACACTAGTGCCGTGTACGACTTCCCTTGGGGGGTATCTGGACTTAAAATGGACTTTAACGTCGAATAGAGTTTAGCTCCCATAAGCGTTAAAAATATAGAAGCCTTCTTTACCTCAGTGGAAACTTCGTTTGCCTTGAAAAACTCTTCTAGGCGTTCCGCGTATGACTGAAAATCTTCCAACTGGGGATCGAACTCGTCAACTTTTCCGATAAAACCCATCTTGGCACTGGACAATGTAGACAGACAACCTCAGACAGACACTTTCCAAGACGGTATAACTTGTACTTGGTCCTAGGCCGAAACACGATCGGACAGGCTAGGCCTAAGGTTACTGCCCTTGGAACAATCTCGAACCGACGCGATGACGCCCCCGTGGCTTGGGCCTACCTGTTGCATCATTTCACTGGACACAACTGAGTACTGACATTGAACCTCGCCGACGGACAAAAATGTATTCACGAGCACTGTGGGTTTTTTTAAAGACTACTCGTCGCCAAACTGTTATGTTTTTACACACACATGACTATTTCTGCAAGGATAATCGGAGGGACGAAATACAACGACACATTTAGCTGGACGCCATTACAAGACAACGTTTATTATCCCCGCCACCAGAGTGCATACATGAGCATTAAGATAAGGCGAGCTATTTGAATGTGATAACTAGCAATACATAACATTATGTTTTGAAAAAGTTCTTAAACCTTCTGCCACACTAATGGAGTGTTTTTTTCTCATTTGCAAGCCTTCTAGCTACAGTTTGTTGTTGATATAGGTTTTAAGTGGGAGAAAACGGATAACCGAAGAGTATTAATGGAAAGTTACAATATTGCGCTGCAGAGGATCAACTTTTAAACAAAGTATAGGCTATACAAAACATTGATAGTATATATCTTGTCCTCGGCAGCCAAATATTGAAGACAAAACGTGGATTTTCTAGAGGGGAACGTTGGGCAAGACATGGAAAGATAAAGATACAAGAAGTGCAAAGCGAGGTAACATGAATGATGGAAGGAGATTTATTGTGTTGCATGGATGCGTAGGGGGGGGGGGGGGGTAGAGGTGGTTTTTTCCCTGAATCCAGTTTACTCTTTGCTTCTGGTAGTAACACTGGTGACTACCATGGTGAAATGAATAGCAACAACTAAGATACAATTAAAACTAAAAAAAAAATTCAACTTCAATACACCAGCTACCGAATAACTTTCTTACTCACCGGAGGGACAGGGAAGTTTTGTTTTGTTCCCTAAATCCCAATTCCAATCGGTTTTTTGTTCTCCTCGAGCGAGAAGGCTCTTAGGCCAAAAGCTCTTAGGATGAGGCTTGATAATAGATATCAAGGATGCCATGATAGTCTTCTCTCTGGCCGCTGCTTAGTACTCGATAAGTAACTACCATACGGAGCAACGTGACACTGCATTGTGCAGAAGATCAATATTGAGGCACATATTTGACTGATACATTGTATGAAACGCTGGGTACCAATTTGAGTTTCGTTTGATTGGTTTGATGACTAAAGATAGAACCGTTGAGTGAGAAATATATTACGTGTTGATTAATATAACATATTATGTAAGATTAGATATTTATTATATTTCTCGCTTAAACGGGTGAAACTCTTCCCTAGAGTTGCAATCCATGCAGCCAATGTTCCTATGATGGCAGGTGAACGTGACGCAATGCCGAGCGGCATGAAGAGCGCCCATCACCTTCATCAAAATAACAAATGAAATTTCCATGTGTTATTTCATCCTTGAACTTATTTTTCATCTTTTGTTTCATACTCTGCAACTCTTCGTCGTATTTTTTTCTTAGCAGATCACATTTTGCCAGAAAATCACCTCTTGTGTAATGAGATTTTATTTCTTTATCCAGGAGTTGATTTTCCTCTTCTTTTGCAGGTAATAGTGCATTTACCTTGGCAAGATCCTCGCGCACTTAGTTATTTTCGTCGTTCGGGTTAGATAAGCTTCTTGAAGACGTGTTTCTTCTTTATCTTGCTGGGTAAGACACAGCTTCAAAAAGCTGATCACTTGCAATGCTGCATTCTGTTGGTTTGGTTTGGTTTATTGGGTTTAAGGGCGCTTCAACCAGTTAGGTCATTTTGCGCCACCAAGATAATGTAACTCGTTACTTAATGTTTTATTGCATGATTGATTAATGGGGCTTAACGTCTCATATTTATGCAACGATAGCTAATCGAGACGATGAGCGGGTGATAATGTAGATGAGAAAGATGATAATGAAGAATAAAGCCACATCCGAATTAGATCCATTGTACGTCGCGTGAGTCGTCATACGGGAGTCCAGCAAGGGAGAGCAGGGCCAAGTGGGAGGACAAATATTCAATGGGACAGTGGGGGGAAAGGGGATGGGGGTGTGGATTGCACTTCGTCTGACTTCTCCTCCTCGACCAGTCCGGCTAGGGTAGCCCTACCAGAAGCATACGCTTCCGCCGGCATAGCTCTCGGGATCAACAAAGCACGCAAACCTGCCCACCACGATAAGGTGCAGGCCCTGGGCAGGAGAGGGCGCGTGAGGAAAGGGGAACACCACCAGGGTGCGGCGGTCGGTATGATTACCATCATGCCGTCAACCAAAATCAACTCGCCGCGATACTTTGCCCAGAACTGCCAGGACGCGATGACGGTGATGCTCAAGTACGGCAGACCCGACTACATGATCACCATGAGTTCCAACCCCAGCTGTCCGGAGATCAAACATAACCTTAACCATAACCATAACCGAGGGCTAAATGTGGTCCCTCAAACATGGTTGACATAAAAAAGAACTCACACATTCTGGCCCAATTCGTGGCCACACCATTTTCCCTCCGTTTTTGACCATCATAGATATATTGAAAGATAAGCTACCCCGGGATTTCTCGTTTTCCTAGAACGATCGGACCTCATCGCCTTGAAGAATGTGATGTGTGTATTCAGTCATCTGAATTCCTCATCGTTTGGTCGAGTTTGAATGGAGATAATTTCTCCACTGGACTTTGCTCTAGGGGCGTACCAAGAAAACAACCTAAAACGTTGGTGTAAACTCCCGCGGAACTCTACTATAGATAACAATCGGGTGACACATATGATGTAGGATATTTTACAATTTAGGTAAACCTACAAATGAATATATATTTTGTTTCACTTAATAATTTTTACTGTGTATTTAGGCCTAGAAAGTTAATCGACATAAAAGTTAGATACAAGTTCAAAATATATAGGCCTATGGCCTACTTGAATTTAACTTGAGAATAGAAATATAGATTAATAGTTGGGCTTAACGTCTTTTATTTTTGCAACTTGGCTAATCAAGACGATGAGTGGGTGATAATGAAGATGAAATTGGGGGCTCTTAAGAGGAAAGGGGCAAGTAGGAGGGCGCGTGAGAAAAGGGGAAAGAGGAGGATAGGGGATTGGGGTGTGGACTGCACTTCGTCTGACTTCTCCTCGACCAGTCCGGCTAGGGTGGCCCTACCAGAAGCATACGCTTCCACCGGCATAGCTCTCGGGATCAACAAAGCACGCAAACCTGCCCACCACGATAAGGTAGCAGTCCCTGGGCAGGTTTAAAAGAGAAAACCTTTTAAACTGTTCATGAGTCCTAATTTCTCCATTATTTATGCTTATCGTGTATTGATATGGAAGGAATTAATTAATGTAATGTATTTGAATTGAACCCTTCTTTAATGCATGTACAAAACTTAACGATTTTTGGAAGTTGTAAAGTTAGTTGATCGATGACCAGTTTTTGAGCTCACGCAACAAGCAGTCTGTCGCAGATTATCCCGTCCAGACGGCTGTGGTTTTTCCTTCTTTTTTGGAAAGATCTAGTTTTTAATCATTAAAAATGAAGTAATGATAAAAGGTTTGTGTTTCGATTCGTCTGATTTACATTGGTCAATCTCCGGGCCGGATATGTTATTATTCATCATCATTTCGCCTTTAGTCTATCAATTACGTGAGTACTAAACAATGCATAATACAGTCCACTTTTTATAGTAAACATGTCTCGAGCTAATAAGTAGGAAAAATTGATTCAGCTTGATGAGTTCATGGCTGTACTAACAATGTACCTTAATTTAATGAGTGAATTGTGTTGCCTTGCTCATAAAGACGATGCTTGTTCACTCACGCAATTCCAAGCACGCAGAACCGAGCACCAGGAATTGAAAGTGTTTTCCTTACAAGTCTGTCGCAGATTGAGGCGATTGTGTCAGAAGGACACAATTGCAAATTCTAGAGTGCCTGCTATGAACGCAGTAGACAGTCTGAAAATGCTGCCATGGATAATTTATTTACACCTTGTTATTCTTTTGATAGTCTAGTAATTTTATTTATATATATGTGTGTGGATTTGTGTTCTTCCGGTATATTCCGCCACTTTTGTGAGTATACTGGTGCAGACCGAAGTCTGTCACCCATTGCTCGACGTTTCGCCAGAATTCCATCTGGAATGATCACGAGTCCCTATCACGTCCTTCCCATTCAAGAGCCTAACGTCGACTGACTATTGTCAGCCGAGGCGCGCGGTGTCTGTATCCCCACTGCTGTAGAAGGTGGAGGTGCGGGGCGGCGCGGTTCTATTGTTAATTTTGAAAGCCGGGCCATGTTGTCCGGGGAAAGCAATGCGGTGGCGTTCAGTTATTTCTGATTGTGGTGTTTGCCTTTGTTTCACACGAAATGAGGTCAGGATTGGCTTCCATCCTATTGGGAGTCTTTGTGCATCATCTCGTTTGTTGATAGCCTCGCATCTCCACCTTCTATACAGACGCGGTCAATTGATTGATTGATTGAATGATTAATTGATTGATGGGATAAGGCTAAACGTCTCATTTTTTTTGCAAAAATTGCTAATCGAGACAAAGAGCCTCGCTTTAAGAACGCGCGCCTCGGCTGACAATCAGGGTTGCCAGACTGGGCGATTTTTCGCTATTTGGGCGATGTGGAATGTGTTTTGGCGACCGACTTATCTGATGGATGGATGGATGGATATTGGATAAGGATATAGGTAAGCATTGGATATAGGTAAGCATGTAAAGTTAAATGCAAAAAACGGGATGCTTCTATGGCATCTGATTGATTGATTGATTAATGGGGCACAACGTCTCACATGTGTGCAACAATAGCTAATCGAGACGATGAGCGGGTGATAATGAAGATGAGAAAGATGATGATGAAGAATAAGTCACATCTGAATCAGATCCATTGTACGTCGCGTGGGTCGCCATACGGGAGCCCAGCAAGGGAGGGCAGGGCCAAGTGGGAGGGCAAATATTCAGTGGGACAGTGGGGGGGAAAGGGACAGGGTCTCCTTTTGTCGCCTCTTACGACTAGCAGAGTCACTCTGGGCCTATTTTACCCCGGGCCAAGACGGGTCATCTTTGGCATTAGAAGTAAATAAATAATGTATGTACGTAGTAACTAATGTATTACTGTATATAGCAGGCCGCAACTAAGGTAAAACCAAACAATGTATTTTCTATCAAAAAGTATTTAACAAGAAAATGACTCATATACAACAGACGATCTACAATCTACACCGGGAAGTCCACAGTATACGGAAGTAGAGTATCTCATGGATACTGGTAGTGATACAGAGAGTACGTTTTGTATGGAAAGAACAAGTTGAAAAATAGTGTTGTTGCCGGCAGCGTTGAGAAGGAACTAAGTGGAATTAACACATTACGTCATTTTACTACCAGCTATGCTATCTCCAGCTCAGCCATCTCCAGCTCAGCCACCTCCAGCTAAACACCACAAATACAGCGACGAAGAAGAAGGTAATTTATTCCGCAGACATATATTATTTACTATTGAGCGAACATATAAACATGGCCTACCCCAATACAGTAGGCTACATCTTTTCTATAAGTTCTATCTTTATTTGCATGTTTGATTGTCTATATTTATAAGTTTTAACTTTAGTTCTTGGTGTTTAGCCTACTAAGTAGCCAAACATTTTTTCTTGCATAATTATTATACAGGATGGTTTGAAAGTTTCTGTACCCTATATTGTTTATTAGGTTACAGTTGTGGAAATAGAACAGAACAACAAACCATTTCCACTCATCTCCCAGACTCCAGAGACGCCACGGCCAGCTACGGAATCTGCTGGAACTGCTTCTTCCTCTCGCAGCTCTAGCAGATGTCGGAGTCGGCTGGCCGTAATCAGCGAAGAGCATGAAGAGAGGATGTCGCAGCTCACGTGTGATGATACAAGGCAGACAAGCCTACACGAGCTGCGCATCCTGGAGTCGAGGGCTGCGACTGAATTCAGAGCCCAGCGGGAGGAGTTCCTACTCGAGATAGATAGATATTTTGGGCTTAACGTCTCATATTTTTGCCCAAAATATCGAGGATTCTCGGAGGCAAGCCCTAGCAGAGTAAGCCTTCGAGAAAGAGCGTCGCTGTCTGGTGCTTAAGCAAATGCGGGAAAAGCATGACCTTGAGTGCAAGCGGTTGGGGAAGTGAGAGGTGGATGCACCAAGCAGCAGTGAAGGAGAATCAGATTATTTGGGCTTAACGTCTCATATTTTTGCAACCAGGCTAATCGAGACAATGAGTGGGTGATATATGAAGATGAAATAGGGGGGCTGTTTGGAGGAAAGGGGCTAATAGGAGGGCCGGGTGGAAAGGGGAAGGGGGAGGAAAGGGGATTGGGGTGTGGACTGCATTTCGTCTGACTCCTCCTCCTCGACCAGTCCGGCTAGGGTGACCCTACCAGAAGCATACGCTTCCGCCGGCATAGCTCTCGGGATCATCAAAGCACACAAACCTGCCCACCACGATTGATTATTTGGGCTTAACGTCTTATATTTTTGCAACTAGGCTAATCAAGACAATGAGTGGGTGATAATGAAGATGAAATTGGGGGCTCTTTGGAGGAAAGGGGCAAGTAGGAGGGCGCGTGAAGAAAGGGGAAAGGGGAGGAAAGGGGATTGGGGTGTGGACTGCACTTCGTCTGACTTCTCCTCCTCGACCAGTCCGGCTAGGGTGGCCCTACCAGAAGCATACGCTTCCGCCGGCATAGCTCTCGGGATCAACAAAGCACACAAACCTGCCCACCACGATAAGGTAGCAGTCCCTGGGCAGGAAGGAGAATCAGGTTCTTCCCAAAGCGACTAATATTAAACGTACTACTGACTAACTTACACTATTACTAAAATAACAGTATATAAATATTGTTATTTTTTATTATATTATTAACATGCAACCAATAAACATGTAAAATAACTTACACAGCTTCACTTATTTTTAATCATCGATTCCTTCCATCTCCCCTTTCCCCCACTTAGTGAAATGTACATAACTTGTTGGCCTAGAACACGACCATTCCTCATTGCACTCGTGCCTACAATGCCAGTCATTTTACGAATCATTTGTACAACTTACATCATCACAAATTAAAAAAATACAAGAAATAACCACTCAACAATCCGAGTCAGTCGAATGGCAGTCCAGTCGACTAGTCCGAATAACCTCGTCCACAGCCCAAGTTCCAAAAATGAATACTACCAGACCAGATTCATACATCAACACCCGAATATTTAAACCGTTCAAGGGAAACTTTCAAACAAAGAGAGGTAAGTTAACAAATCAAATATTTCTTTTAAGACAAGTTAATTATTTTGAAAATATAGCTTATTTATAACTCACTATCATTTTAGTATAGCACGTGTCACAATGTGTTTTACAATGTGTATTGTGTAGGGCTCTTACCTTACTCTTTATCAAAATACAAAGTTGTGGGGGGTGACCATTACTGGGTTGTAATAATGGACAGTTTTGCAGTAGTGGACATTTGAGGTGTCCACTACTGGATTATGAGATTGAGAATTGATTGATATTTGGGCCAGGGTTCAGGACCCGGAATCTGCAATACTCCACGGAACCGGAGGCTGCAAAAGGCCCGGATCCTGTTTCCGTTGATTGTCAGAGCCCCCCGAGTGCGACCGAGTAGCCCATCAAAACCCTCCAGTTGGTCGACTCCCAGCCACTCGTTCCCAACAAGGAGGTCTCCCAACGTTGTGCATCCCAGTGAAGACCAGGTCGGAATAAACGGAGAGGTGGCTGTGGGGATAAGTGACGTCAGCGTTAGCGGTACGTCGCGCAGACCCCAGATGGTGGAGGGAAAATGTCTAGGCTTTATTTGCAGGGAGAACCAAGCCACCAGAACCGTCCGGAGAAAATCGGACGTGCTTCGGGCTGCTGGTCCACCGATTTGCGGATGAAACAATACCTGCCACCCAAGACCAAGACGTCGGAACTTTCCGAGGAAGTGTCGGGTCATGGCGTGACAGGGATGGTCGTCGAAGTTCGATAAGTATCGGTGGGCATAGAGAACCCGAAACATCGCTACCTTGGACGCAAGGTGAACCAGACCGATTGATTGATTAATGGGGCTTAACGTCTCATATTTATGCAACGCTGGCTAATCGAGACGGTGAGCGGGTGATAATGAAGATGAGAAAGATGATAATGAAGAATAAAGCCACATCCGAATCAGATCCATTGTACGTCGCGTGAGTCGTCAAACGGGAGTCCAGCAAGGGAGGGCAGGGCCAAGTGGGAGGAGAAATATTCAATGGGACAGTGGGGGGGAAAGGGGATTGGGGTGTGGACTGCACTTCGTCTGACTTCTCCTCCTCGACCAGTTCGGCTTGGATGGCCCTACCAGAAGCATACGCTTCCGCCGGCATAGCTCTCGGGATCAACAAAGCACGCAAACCTGCCCACCACGATAAGGTGGCAGTCCCTGGGCAGGAGCTTCTTTTCAGTTTCTAGTTTTCGAAATCTTTGTTTCCATATTATGCACTGTTTGCAGTTATTCTGGTTTACAGGAGGCCTAGACCTAAGGTCGCTACTAGATGGTTCTGGGTCGAAGGGCCTCGAGCCCCCCCAGATGAAGAGGAGCGCAAAGTTCTCGTAGGCGAGTCCAATGTCTCCTGCCCGCCCAAACGAAGTTGGCCAGTTTTCCCTGCAACCGATTAATAAGAGCCAGAGGGGGAGGAATTATTTAGAAGGTGTACCATAGCCTGGGGGCCAGGAACTGATTTGCCACCAGGACGCGGCCACGAAGCGACATTACCGACGACCTGAAACGCCACCTGTGAACTGCTGCCATGAACTTAGTGAGCAATTCCTCCGAGCTCCTGGCCACCACGCCGGGCGTGTTTCCTAACACGACTCCCAAAACTTTGGCGCCCTCGTTGGACCACGCAAACCCGAGTGGGGCGTCAAGCCGGCCGATCCAACTGCCCGCCCACAGTCCCGTGGACTTCTCGGCATTTAGCTTCGCTCCCGACTGTGCAGAGTAGACATCGTACACTTCTCAGAGGCGATCCAAATCTTGGTTGTTGGCAATGAATGCCGAGAAGTCGTCGGCATAGCCGGATACCACGAGCCTGCGTTCGGGCATTCCTGGCAGAGAGAAACCCTCGAGTTTTGTTCTGCACAGACGGAGAAACGGCTCAGCCGTCAAGGAGAAGAGTAACCCTGACAGCGGGCAACCCTGTCGGATGCCACGGCCAAAAACAAAGGGTGCCGTGAGGCATGCCCGTGCGGGCCCCACATGCTGGGGGGTATGACATATTTTTCAGGTTGCCATTACGACATAAGTTTTTGAGCCCGCACTGGCGAGGTGCGGGCGGAGGGTATGGGCAGAATGCGCGCGACAAGATTTGTGTTTGCTGGGAATGCATATCGACTTCGGGTAGCTATGCGGCCTACACCAACGCCATACATAAACATTTTATACAGTACCTATTACCTAAGCTAAAAGCGCTAGGGTATACAATATAAGCCACCATACATGAAGAATGAAATATAGGGCCTAGGTCTATACCTACCGACATACCTAATATTATGTAGGTGTATCGTTCGGCCTTATTTCTGAAGTATTATTGACATACTTTTTTCAGTTACGGATCACACCAACATTGCTGAGCAGGTGCACCTTGGAGGATGCCTCCAAATTCACTGCGGATATACTGACAGGGCTGTTTTCCCATGAATACCTGAAGACGCACTCCCTAACTGGAGGGAAGTCATCCCGTGCCGTAGATGGGGGCAAAATAAAAGAGCCGATGGACCAAGAAGCCCTTCAGAACATAATCCGTAAGTTTTGTGTTATAGTTGTGTTCACAGAGAGCTATGTACTGTATAATACAATCAATTTTTCGATGGTTTTAAATAATGTCTTGTTCTCATATGTAGGTACTGTAGAGGTGGTTGCCTTGCGTGAATAATTTTTACTCACTTCACGTCACATTAACTCATTTTTCCACTCACACACGACTATTTCATGTTCAGTCACGAACACACACGATAAGTCAATCATGCACACTCACGCACGAATCATGATTTGCTTACTCACCACGCGCACTCACAGCAATCCTTCAGTAAAAAAAAAAGAAAAAGTGAAACAAGTAACCCTAGGTAGGTTTCTGGTGTCACATTTTTATTGTTTGTTTCAGGTGCTGTACAGGATAAATTTCCAAGTGAGAAAAGTTCTGCCATCAGGGCATATATCAGATCCAAGCTAAACAATACTCGGTCTGCCAGCAAAAAACCAATGCCAGTTGCTGGTACAATTGCGGTTCCTGCAACAATTGTTCCAGCTCAAATAGAAATGGATCAAGAAAATAAGTAGCTTCTAAAGGCGGATTCACAATTGAAATAAGAGTTGAAATAGTGAAATAGCAATAAGGTTTAAGCGAAATGGAACATGCAATAACAATGCTAAAGAAATAATTCAATTCCATTTCTTATTTCAACTTCTTATGACGAACCAGTCAAAGCTCGAGACGAGAAGGCTTCCGCCGGCATAGCTCTCGGGATCAACAAAGCACGCAAAGCTGCCCACCACGATAAGGTAGCAGTCCCTGGGCAGGTGTTATAGATCATGAAAAATCCATCAACTGGCATCAACACCGACGATAATGTTCCTACCCCCATCACTAGGCCATATTTTGTGCCGATCGACGAGTTGTTTTCCTCCCGACACACCATAAACCCGCTTTATCTCAAGAATTCATCAAGATCTTTGAGTGCTTCATCCTCTTCATCCTCCATTCCATGTTCCCCTTCATCGTCAAACTCTTCCCTGAGAGCCAGCATGCCAGATTTACACAAATTCATATATTTAAACGCAAAGAATGTCAAAAACGTTCAAAGAGGATCCGATTTTCACATTTCTAAGAGAGCATGCTGTTCAGGACCAGCGAAATACTAACAAACTTCTCATTGTATTAGATAATTTCTTAAAATATAAAAAGACGCCTAACACCGACAAACTTTATAAAAGTTTTTTTTGATTTCGTATTCCAGATTCCTTAAATACCTTATTACAATATCGGGCCGTGTTTTCATTATTCCGTTGTAACGACGCCACTGGTGCCACTGCGGCAAGCTGCTCCACAGGTGGTGAATTAGTTTTATATCGTGTAAGATCCTTAAACTCCGATTCTCAATTGACCATGGGCCATCAATTACTTTAATACTAAAGGAGTTGGAACTTCCTATGGGTTAGAACCTCGCTTACATTACTCGTTTGATTGATCAATGGAGCTTAACGTCTCATATTTGTGCTACGATGGCTAAGCGAGACGATGAGCGGGTGGTTATGAAGATGATGATGATGAAGAATAAAGCCACATCCGAATCAGATCTATTGCAGGTCACGTGGGTCGTCAAACGGAAGTCCAACGAGGGAGGGCAGGGCCAAGTGGGAGGATAATTAATCAGTTGGACAGGGGGGGGGGAAGGGACAGGGTCTCCTTTCGTCGCCTCTTACGACTAACAGAGTCACTCTGGGTAAATTCTTCCCCAGGCTCAGACGGGCTGTAGCCTATGGTTACTATGGCCGTTTTCAGTTAAATTTAAACTTATGCTTGTAACTCTAGTTCCACTGTGGTTGCTAGAGTAACGTAATTAAACTAGTTCTTAGGCCTAAGTTTAAATGCACTAACCTATGTAATATGTTAGTACATAGGGCCTACTACCAAACAAAGCTACCATAACATTATTGGGTGGAACGGAGAACACACAGTGGAAAACACAAAAAGAGTTTGCGAGGGTGCCCCAGAGGCCATAACGGCAGCGGAATGGTCAAACCGAGTCGACAACTGTGAAAAACTGATGAGAGACTTGGGCCACAGAAGTGGGCATGGATACCCGGGGAGTTGGGCCAATAATCATAAACCTTCATGCAAGTGATGACTGACAGCGACGAGACAGACGAGGATGATGACGAGCTTTGGCGGTTCCGTTATAAAGCTAGAACACACTGACATTTTTAAATAGAACAGTCTGCAAATGCTGCCATGAATAATTTATTTACACCTTGTTATTCTTTTGATAGTCTACTAATTTTATTTGTATTTATATGGATTTGTTGTCTGCCGGGATATTCCGCCGCTTGTGATTGATTATTTGGGCTTAACGTCTCATATTTTTGCAACGAGGCTAATCGAGACAATGAGTGGGTGATATATGAAGATGAAATAGGGGGCTTTTTGAGAAAAGGGGCCAATAGGAGGGCGGGGTGGAAAGGGGAAGGGGGAGGAAAGGGGATTGGGGTGGGGACTGCACTTCGTCTGACTTCTCCTCCTCGACCAGTCCGGCTAGGGTGGCCCTACCAGAAGCATACGCTTCCGCCGGCATAGCTCTCGGGATCAACAAAGCACGCAAACCTGCCCACCACGATAAGGTGGCAGTCCCTGGGCAGGTCCGCCGCTTGTGTGAGTATACTGGTGCAGACTAAGTCGGTCACCCATTGCTCGACGTTTCGCCAGAATTGCATCTGGCATGTTCACGAGTCCCTATCACGTCCTTCTCATTCAAGAGCCTAACGTCGACTGACTATTGTCAGCCGAGGCGCGCGGTGTCTGTATACCCACTGCTGTAGAAGGTGGAGGTGCGGGGCGGCGCGGTTCTATTGTTAATTTTGAGGGCTGGGCCATGCCTTGCCTTGGTTTCACAAGAAATGGGGTCAGATTGATTGAATGATGTATGGGGCTTAACATCTCATATTTTTGCACCAATGGCTAATCGAGACGATGAGCGGGTGATAATGAAGATGAGAAATATGACGATGAAAAATAAAGCCACACCCGAGTCAGACCCATTGTACGTCGCGTGGGTCGGCATACGGGAGTCCAGCAAGGGTGGGCAGGGCCAAGTGGGAAAAGAAATATTCAGTGGGACAGTGGGAGGGAAGGGACAGGGTCTCTTTTCGAACAGCGCCCCCGGACCTGACAACTTGCATAATGAAATGTTCAAACATCTATCTACAGCTTCACACCAATACTTACTTAAGATGTTGAATCGCCCACTGGTGGGCTGTTTACCACCATGTAAGGTAATGAATAAGTTTAGCCCAACCAAGGCTAAGCCCGCTAGGGGTGAGCTCCCTTGGTTATTTATATTCGGATAGGCCCTACTCTTGGCCCTTGCTAAAAGTCCTTAAATAAATCACCCTCTCAGGCTCTAGGGACTTGTCCCTCCCCTGCCCACCTTCCCACGGTCCAGTTCGTGTCGGAGATACTGCCAGTAACTGCGAGAGGGGTTCTGTCCCCCGTCATGACCTTCACGGGTTAACTACGAAATCCCGACTTTGGAGGCGCCGGGTCCCGACTGCTCCCACTGCTGACAATGAAAACCCCCAGACGCAAGACAAGGGCGCAAAAGGAAAAAAATAGACAAACAAAACTGCCAAGAAACAGCAAGGTCAAGAATCAGTAGCGCAAATCCCCACGAGCAACAGATACCAGGCGCTCGAGAATCACGGCGAAGATACTGAATCAAGCAACCAAGGCCCACAGGAAGATCTAAACCGAGAGCCGCAAACCACCAACAACGCACTAAGGCCGCCCCCGATAATCCTAAGAAACATCGAATCGTTCGAAAATATAGCTAAAGGAGTGAAGGACTTGTGCAAAGAAGAATTCGCCTTTCAATCAAGAGCTGTAACCACCAAGCTCCAAGTCAATAGCCCCAGCGACTTCAGAGCAGTTGTGAAATTTCTAACCGAGGTCAAGGCTGAATTTCACACCTTCACTCCAATCAGCGAGCGCGCTATCAGATACGTAATAAGGGGCATCGACAAGACTGCAGGAGAAGCTTGGGTCAAAGAAGACTTAGAAAATCAAGACATTGAATGTGAAGTCACGCAGCTCAGAAGTAACAGAGAACCGAAGCCTCTCCTGCCACTGTATGTGGTCAAAGTCGAACCGACGCACACAAAGAAGCTCTTGGAAATCACCAAGATATGTTTTTCGAACATCTCAATCGAAAAATATCATGCTCCAGGAGGACCATCACAGTGCTACCGCTGTCAGAAATTCGGACACGTCGCAAGATATTGCACGAACAAGCACAAATGTGTGAAGTGCGGTCTCCAGCACCCAACTCAAGAATGCGGGAAAACAAGGAGCGTACAGCCAACTTGCGCCAACTGCAATGGATCCCACACTGCTAACTGGAAGGGGTGCCCAGCCTTCCAGGAAGCAAAGAGACGCCAAGGCGGGAGCGTGGCAAGACAAGGCCCACCCAGACAACACGAGAGACGCCCCGCTGAACGCAGCTAGCTAAGCCCGTCTCCCGAAGAAAAATGTCTGGTTTAGGCGACCGACTCCTAACCACAGCAACGACAATCCTGGTCCCTCTTCGGCCCCCGACGATACTACTAATTCCCCCCCCCCCCCCCCAGACCAGCCGCCCAGCTCGTACCGGAAAGGTTTACACGGTACCACAAGAAAGCCAAGAATCACGAATACGAGTACAACAGCGACGTCTCCAACTACTCATCTACTGACTCAGACTCGGAAGAGGACGAGCGTCAACTGCCTAACAAACAGCCAAGACAACCCACTCAAGATTGATTAATGGGGCTTAAAGTCTCATATTTTCGCAACTAAGGCCAATCGAGACGATGAGCGGGTGATAATGAAGATGAGAAAGATGGTTATGAAGAATAAAAGCCACATCCGAATCAGGTCCATTGTACGTCGCGTGGGTCGTCATACGGGAGTCCAGCTGGGGAGGGGCCGGTCCATGTGGGAGGAGAAATCTTCAGTGGGACAGTGGGGGGGGGGGCAATATTGACCAAGTCACCAGCTGGGCTAACAAACTGCTCAGCGCTCTCATTGACGCCTCCTCCAACCAAAACAGACTCGAAATAATAATCTCTATGGCCATGCCCATGTTTTTAGTAAAGTCCCTCAGCCAACATGGCCCATAAACCACCTCGCCCTCAGACCAACCTCAAGAGTCTTTCCTGGAACACCAGCGCGGTAACTAACAAAAAAGAGGAGCTCTTTTATCACTTAAAGAAAGAGCAAACACACATATGCCTACTACAAGAAACTTTCCTTAAAGAGAATATGAAATTCCGGTACCACAGATATACAACATATCGCCATGATCGCCAAGGGAAGAGAGGAGGAGGAACAGCCATATTAGTCAGATCCGACATTCAACACCACCCGATGGTTTTCCCCAACTAGAATCAATGGAGGCCACCGGCGTTATAATTAAACTAAATAACGAACACATCAAACTTATCTCAGCTTATAAACCCCCAGGCGCCGTGTTAAACACCACAGATATTGACAAGCTAATAAGCGACTCAATGCCCTCTATCATGGGAGGCGATTTCAATGCCAAGCACACAGCTTGGCATTCAAGATTAACCACTGTCTCTGGACGTGCCCTACTACATCATGTAACTCTGCGAGGATTAGAAGTGCATAGCCCACTTACCCCAACGCACTTTCCCCCAACTGGAGCTAGGCCAGACATCCTAGACATAGTAATCACCCGTAACGTCACTAAATCCATAGAAGTTAGTTCACCATCAATATTAAGTTCCGACCACAACCCCTTATGTATCATCTATGGGGATACCCCAACCACAAACACAGCGCCACCAAGAATAAATGCTAACAAAACAGACTGGCCCTCTTACAATAAATTGCTCAATGAACGGATCTCAGATTACACGGCAGCCCCACCCCTCAGTACCGCGCAGGAGGTAGATGAATGCCTGGATAACCTAATAAATGCAATAACCACGTCACTGTCTAACAGCACCCCTCCTCCACGGCCAGTCAACACTCAGGACCCCTATTCATTGCCGCCCGAACTGATAAAATCCATTCAAGCCAAAAATAAAGTACGAAGACTCTGGCAAAAACATCGCACACCCCATATCAAATCACTACTAAACAAAATGGAGGGAAATATCAAAACTAGAATATCAGATCATAAAAATTACCTATGGAAAACTAAGCTTGAAAGCTTAGCAACCACAGACAAATCTCTTTGGGAAATGACGAGGAGAATGACCAGACCGCGTAGGGGAAACCCTCCACTCCATGGGAGAAATGGCATGGCATTTTCCGACGAGCAGAAAGCCACGGCCATGGTGGACACGTTAGAAGAAACTTTCACCCCTAATAACGACCCAGCTTCCCAGTCACACATTAGACGTGTAGAAAACACAATACGACAATATCTCACAGATGAAAACAATAGCGATAGAATCATACCCCCCCAAGCAATAATTTTACCGGCTGAACTGAAGGCCCACATTTATTGTCTAAAAAATAGGAAAGCCCCAGGCATGGATGGGATCCCGAATATTGCACTAAAACACCTGTTAGATAGAGTAATTATGCTGATCACTAACGTTTTCAATGCCATGACTAGACTTGCTCATTTTTCACCAAAGCTAAAAATATCCAATGTAATCATGTTCCCGAAACCAGGGAAAGACCCGACTTTCCCACAAAACTATAGACCTATCAGCTTACTAACAGGTATCTCTAAGTTATACGAGAAAGTTATATACACCCGTCTCCTCAAACATACCTATAATAATAATAACATTCTAATAAACGAGCAATTTGGTTTCCGAAAAGGCCACTCCACCACCCAGCAGCTTGCTAGAGTAGTGGACGAGATAACAGATGGATTCAATTCTAATCGAGTCACTGCAGCTGTGTTCCTTGACATAGCTACTGCATTTGACAAGGTCTGGCACAACGGTTTATATTATAAGCTGCTACAACTGAAATTCCCCCCGTACATCATAAATTTATTAATATCTTATCTATCAGGAAGGCAATTTCAAGTTTCTCAGGGCAATAGTACATCCACACTACGACCAGTACACGCAGGCGTCCCCCAAGGGTCCATCCTGGGGCCCATCCTATTCTCAATTTATATTATGGTGTTTTCCAATGGGTGCACTGGACTGCACTGAGTGCGCACCGCTACCCACAATCGTATTCCAATGGACTTTTCGGTGCGCACTCAGTGCAATATTTCGTATTCCAATGGAGCACTGCACTCATCGAGTGCCGCACTGAGTCGCACTCAGTTCAGAGGCAAGTGCAATCAAGTCAGTGCAAAGATGGCGGCATTAGACGCGGGAGATATATACTTGCTGATGGAATTACTTGAGTCCTCGGACAGCAGCGATGACGAGATGATACTGTTCCAAATGTTGCAACCTAATAAGGAAGTTAAACCAAAAATTCAGGGCTACATTTCTGATGTAGTTAACAACTATTCGGAAATTGAGGTTAGTGCATCGCAAGGCTATGGCTATTGCAAGCTTTAGGCCTAGGCCTAGGCCTAGGCCCTAGGCGTATAATTTCTTTATTTTTGGTTTTATCATTGAATGATTTTACGTTTCAGTTTCGGAAAAACTTCCGCCTACAACGAGCTACTTGTGAGAAACTAATTGACGATTTCAGACATTCAATGCATTGCCCAACCGATACTGCCCACGGTGGGGTTCCATTAATTTCAGCGGAGACACACATACTTTCATTCTTGTGGTTAGCAGCCCAGTCTAGCTACAGCTGTTAAGTAATGTACCTATAGTAATAGTAATAATGTTTCGTAGGAATCCCTGTTATAGGGTTTGCATAGACTCACTAGGCCTAGGCCTAGGTAGGCTAGGCCTATTGGTAAGCTCAAATTTGCCTTAAAGCTTCTTATCAACTTCTTGATAATAACATACTCTTTTTTGACTCGATCATCAGGTTTGCAGGGAACAAAAGTTGCATTAGAGATGTCAGCAGCAGATTTGGGATTGGCGAATCATCTTTTCATAGAGTTCTTCATCGGGTGATGGACTTTTTTCTGGAGCTAGCCCCAAGTATAATTAAATTTCCCAATACACATGAGGCCAAGGCAAAACTTGCAGATGACTTCAAGAAGGTTTGATTACCATTACAATACGAAATACAATATTTTGCCTTCTGGCTAACACTGAAAATTATTGTCTAAATATTTTTTACCAGGTTTCCGGTTTTCCAAATGTACTTGGGTGCATTGATGGAACATACTTACCTATCAGGACACCAGCATATAAAATAAGGTCTACGTACATAAACCGCCATGACCAAATATCAATAACACTGCAGGGCATCTGCGATGTTAATCGTAAATCCTTGGACGTTTTTACTGGTACGCCGAGCAAAATACATGATTCTCGTGTGTTTAAATTGTCATTTATACATCACGAGATTCCACAGATATGTGCCAACACATGGCACATACTGGGAGATGCGGCATACCCAATCGCAGAATGGCTGTTGACTTCTTACAGAGACTATGGTAACTTAGATGAGGCCAGAAAAAACTACAACTATACACTGTCAGCAACTCGTGTTCTAATAGAAAATGCTTTTGGGATTTTGAAAGCTAGATTTCGTCGTACGAACAGATTTCATTTATATTCGGATAGGCCCTACTCTTGGCCCTTGCTAAAAGTCCTTAAATAAATCACCCTCTCAGGCTCTAGGGACTTGTCCCTCCCCTGCCCACCTTCCCACGGTCCAGTTCGTGTCGGAGATACTGCCAGTAACTGCGAGAGGGGTTCTGTCCCCCGTCATGACCTTCACGGGTTAACTACGAAATCCCGACTTTGGAGGCGCCGGGTCCCGACTGCTCCCACTGCTGACAATGAAAACCCCCAGACGCAAGACAAGGGCGCAAAAGGAAAAAAATAGACAAACAAAACTGCCAAGAAACAGCAAGGTCAAGAATCAGTAGCGCAAATCCCCACGAGCAACAGATACCAGGCGCTCGAGAATCACGGCGAAGATACTGAATCAAGCAACCAAGGCCCACAGGAAGATCTAAACCGAGAGCCGCAAACCACCAACAACGCACTAAGGCCGCCCCCGATAATCCTAAGAAACATCGAATCGTTCGAAAATATAGCTAAAGGAGTGAAGGACTTGTGCAAAGAAGAATTCGCCTTTCAATCAAGAGCTGTAACCACCAAGCTCCAAGTCAATAGCCCCAGCGACTTCAGAGCAGTTGTGAAATTTCTAACCGAGGTCAAGGCTGAATTTCACACCTTCACTCCAATCAGCGAGCGCGCTATCAGATACGTAATAAGGGGCATCGACAAGACTGCAGGAGAAGCTTGGGTCAAAGAAGACTTAGAAAATCAAGACATTGAATGTGAAGTCACGCAGCTCAGAAGTAACAGAGAACCGAAGCCTCTCCTGCCACTGTATGTGGTCAAAGTCGAACCGACGCACACAAAGAAGCTCTTGGAAATCACCAAGATATGTTTTTCGAACATCTCAATCGAAAAATATCATGCTCCAGGAGGACCATCACAGTGCTACCGCTGTCAGAAATTCGGACACGTCGCAAGATATTGCACGAACAAGCACAAATGTGTGAAGTGCGGTCTCCAGCACCCAACTCAAGAATGCGGGAAAACAAGGAGCGTACAGCCAACTTGCGCCAACTGCAATGGATCCCACACTGCTAACTGGAAGGGGTGCCCAGCCTTCCAGGAAGCAAAGAGACGCCAAGGCGGGAGCGTGGCAAGACAAGGCCCACCCAGACAACACGAGAGACGCCCCGCTGAACGCAGCTACGTTGAAGCCCGTCTCCCGAAGAAAAATGTCTGGTTTAGGCGACCGACTCCTAACCACAGCAACGACAATCCTGGTCCCTCTTCGGCCCCCGACGATACTACTAATTCCCCCCCCCCCCCCAGACCAGCCGCCCAGCTCGTACCGGAAAGGTTTACACGGTACCACAAGAAAGCCAAGAATCACGAATACGAGTACAACAGCGACGTCTCCAACTACTCATCTACTGACTCAGACTCGGAAGAGGACGAGCGTCAACTGCCTAACAAACAGCCAAGACAACCCACTCAAGATTGATTAATGGGGCTTAAAGTCTCATATTTTCGCAACTAAGGCCAATCGAGACGATGAGCGGGTGATAATGAAGATGAGAAAGATGGTTATGAAGAATAAAAGCCACATCCGAATCAGGTCCATTGTACGTCGCGTGGGTCGTCATACGGGAGTCCAGCTGGGGAGGGGCCGGTCCATGTGGGAGGAGAAATCTTCAGTGGGACAGTGGGGGGGGGGGGCAATATTGACCAAGTCACCAGCTGGGCTAACAAACTGCTCAGCGCTCTCATTGACGCCTCCTCCAACCAAAACAGACTCGAAATAATAATCTCTATGGCCATGCCCATGTTTTTAGTAAAGTCCCTCAGCCAACATGGCCCATAAACCACCTCGCCCTCAGACCAACCTCAAGAGTCTTTCCTGGAACACCAGCGCGGTAACTAACAAAAAAGAGGAGCTCTTTTATCACTTAAAGAAAGAGCAAACACACATATGCCTACTACAAGAAACTTTCCTTAAAGAGAATATGAAATTCCGGTACCACAGATATACAACATATCGCCATGATCGCCAAGGGAAGAGAGGAGGAGGAACAGCCATATTAGTCAGATCCGACATTCAACACCACCCGATGGTTTTCCCCAACTAGAATCAATGGAGGCCACCGGCGTTATAATTAAACTAAATAACGAACACATCAAACTTATCTCAGCTTATAAACCCCCAGGCGCCGTGTTAAACACCACAGATATTGACAAGCTAATAAGCGACTCAATGCCCTCTATCATGGGAGGCGATTTCAATGCCAAGCACACAGCTTGGCATTCAAGATTAACCACTGTCTCTGGACGTGCCCTACTACATCATGTAACTCTGCGAGGATTAGAAGTGCATAGCCCACTTACCCCAACGCACTTTCCCCCAACTGGAGCTAGGCCAGACATCCTAGACATAGTAATCACCCGTAACGTCACTAAATCCATAGAAGTTAGTTCACCATCAATATTAAGTTCCGACCACAACCCCTTATGTATCATCTATGGGGATACCCCAACCACAAACACAGCGCCACCAAGAATAAATGCTAACAAAACAGACTGGCCCTCTTACAATAAATTGCTCAATGAACGGATCTCAGATTACACGGCAGCCCCACCCCTCAGTACCGCGCAGGAGGTAGATGAATGCCTGGATAACCTAATAAATGCAATAACCACGTCACTGTCTAACAGCACCCCTCCTCCACGGCCAGTCAACACTCAGGACCCCTATTCATTGCCGCCCGAACTGATAAAATCCATTCAAGCCAAAAATAAAGTACGAAGACTCTGGCAAAAACATCGCACACCCCATATCAAATCACTACTAAACAAAATGGAGGGAAATATCAAAACTAGAATATCAGATCATAAAAATTACCTATGGAAAACTAAGCTTGAAAGCTTAGCAACCACAGACAAATCTCTTTGGGAAATGACGAGGAGAATGACCAGACCGCGTAGGGGAAACCCTCCACTCCATGGGAGAAATGGCATGGCATTTTCCGACGAGCAGAAAGCCACGGCCATGGTGGACACGTTAGAAGAAACTTTCACCCCTAATAACGACCCAGCTTCCCAGTCACACATTAGACGTGTAGAAAACACAATACGACAATATCTCACAGATGAAAACAATAGCGATAGAATCATACCCCCCCAAGCAATAATTTTACCGGCTGAACTGAAGGCCCACATTTATTGTCTAAAAAATAGGAAAGCCCCAGGCATGGATGGGATCCCGAATATTGCACTAAAACACCTGTTAGATAGAGTAATTATGCTGATCACTAACGTTTTCAATGCCATGACTAGACTTGCTCATTTTTCACCAAAGCTAAAAATATCCAATGTAATCATGTTCCCGAAACCAGGGAAAGACCCGACTTTCCCACAAAACTATAGACCTATCAGCTTACTAACAGGTATCTCTAAGTTATACGAGAAAGTTATATACACCCGTCTCCTCAAACATACCTATAATAATAATAACATTCTAATAAACGAGCAATTTGGTTTCCGAAAAGGCCACTCCACCACCCAGCAGCTTGCTAGAGTAGTGGACGAGATAACAGATGGATTCAATTCTAATCGAGTCACTGCAGCTGTGTTCCTTGACATAGCTACTGCATTTGACAAGGTCTGGCACAACGGTTTATATTATAAGCTGCTACAACTGAAATTCCCCCCGTACATCATAAATTTATTAATATCTTATCTATCAGGAAGGCAATTTCAAGTTTCTCAGGGCAATAGTACATCCACACTACGACCAGTACACGCAGGCGTCCCCCAAGGGTCCATCCTGGGGCCCATCCTATTCTCAATTTATATTATGGTGTTTTCCAATGGGTGCACTGGACTGCACTGAGTGCGCACCGCTACCCACAATCGTATTCCAATGGACTTTTCGGTGCGCACTCAGTGCAATATTTCGTATTCCAATGGAGCACTGCACTCATCGAGTGCCGCACTGAGTCGCACTCAGTTCAGAGGCAAGTGCAATCAAGTCAGTGCAAAGATGGCGGCATTAGACGCGGGAGATATATACTTGCTGATGGAATTACTTGAGTCCTCGGACAGCAGCGATGACGAGATGATACTGTTCCAAATGTTGCAACCTAATAAGGAAGTTAAACCAAAAATTCAGGGCTACATTTCTGATGTAGTTAACAACTATTCGGAAATTGAGGTTAGTGCATCGCAAGGCTATGGCTATTGCAAGCTTTAGGCCTAGGCCTAGGCCTAGGCCCTAGGCGTATAATTTCTTTATTTTTGGTTTTATCATTGAATGATTTTACGTTTCAGTTTCGGAAAAACTTCCGCCTACAACGAGCTACTTGTGAGAAACTAATTGACGATTTCAGACATTCAATGCATTGCCCAACCGATACTGCCCACGGTGGGGTTCCATTAATTTCAGCGGAGACACACATACTTTCATTCTTGTGGTTAGCAGCCCAGTCTAGCTACAGCTGTTAAGTAATGTACCTATAGTAATAGTAATAATGTTTCGTAGGAATCCCTGTTATAGGGTTTGCATAGACTCACTAGGCCTAGGCCTAGGTAGGCTAGGCCTATTGGTAAGCTCAAATTTGCCTTAAAGCTTCTTATCAACTTCTTGATAATAACATACTCTTTTTTGACTCGATCATCAGGTTTGCAGGGAACAAAAGTTGCATTAGAGATGTCAGCAGCAGATTTGGGATTGGCGAATCATCTTTTCATAGAGTTCTTCATCGGGTGATGGACTTTTTTCTGGAGCTAGCCCCAAGTATAATTAAATTTCCCAATACACATGAGGCCAAGGCAAAACTTGCAGATGACTTCAAGAAGGTTTGATTACCATTACAATACGAAATACAATATTTTGCCTTCTGGCTAACACTGAAAATTATTGTCTAAATATTTTTTACCAGGTTTCCGGTTTTCCAAATGTACTTGGGTGCATTGATGGAACATACTTACCTATCAGGACACCAGCATATAAAATAAGGTCTACGTACATAAACCGCCATGACCAAATATCAATAACACTGCAGGGCATCTGCGATGTTAATCGTAAATCCTTGGACGTTTTTACTGGTACGCCGAGCAAAATACATGATTCTCGTGTGTTTAAATTGTCATTTATACATCACGAGATTCCACAGATATGTGCCAACACATGGCACATACTGGGAGATGCGGCATACCCAATCGCAGAATGGCTGTTGACTTCTTACAGAGACTATGGTAACTTAGATGAGGCCAGAAAAAACTACAACTATACACTGTCAGCAACTCGTGTTCTAATAGAAAATGCTTTTGGGATTTTGAAAGCTAGATTTCGTCGTACGAACAGATTTCCATTCTGTTGACACAACAACAAAGTTCGCTGTCACATGTTGTGTCTTGCACAACCTGTGTATTGATGAAGGCGACTTATGGGAAGAGGATGGAGAAGACACAAGTGATATGGGCGAAATAAACCAGTGTGCACCCCTGCCGTTACGTTTGGTTAAAAGTTTTGATAAAATTGTTTGAATTTTAACAATCAATGGGTGCCTAGCATATACTTCTGAAAGTGCCTGAAGAGAGCTCAGAGAGTCGGTGCATATTAAAAACTTTGATGTCTTGCTTCGACAGGCATATAAAAGACTTTGCATCATTGCGAAGAGTTCCGCGTTAAAAATGCTAAAAAGTGAGTCTAGGTGGAATAAAAACTTTTCACTGTCAGTAATAAAAGCGCAGCCGACCTAATCCTCGAGTCTCAACCCATCTGTAAAAATGCGTGAACGGAAAATGCGATTATTGCGCAAAAGTCATTTACACGTACATTTACTAAAATATTGGGAGAAATGGCCCGTAAATAATTATTTGTGGCCGAACTGAGAGGTATATGATAAAAATAGTAATAATAACAAATACTACACTGTTTAAGAGCTGTCATTTAAAAAAAATAAAAATGAAAATCGGACGAACGGGAATCGAGTTATAAGCAGTTTATGGATTTTACCCCATCTTGGAAGATGGCGTATTTCTGACCAAACCGACAGGTATATGATAAAAATAGTAATGTTAACAAATAACATCCTGTTTTAGAGCTATAATTTAAAAATATTAAAATTAATGTCTGACGAAAGTGAACAGAGTTATAAGCAGTTCATGGTTTTAGACGCCATCTTGGAAAATGGCGTCCTGCATGGAATGCCAGCGTGTCTTCTCATCTTAAATCAATCTTTATGCTCTAAAGAATAACTGTGCAAAGCGGCACCTTCTTATCCAGATTTGCAGTATTTTTTGGTGAACCGCTGCAACTACTACACTTGTTATTCTTCATAACGTTGCAATTTTGTTATTTTGACAGCTAGTTGTTTGTCCAACAGTTACTACTGTACAGTACTAACACTACTGACAATGAAGAGTTTTTATTCCACCTAGACTCACTTTTTATTATTTTTAACACGGAGCTCTTCGCTATCATGCAAAGTCTTTTATATGCCGTTCGAAGCAAGACGTCAAAGTTTTTAATATGCACCGACTCCCTGAGCTCTCTTCAGGCATTTTCAGAAGTACATGCTAGGCACCCATTGATTGTTAAAATTCAAACAATTTTATCGAAACTTATAACCAAACGTAAGTCCATAGTTTTTTGTTAAGTTCCTGGTCATGCAGGCATTCTTGGTAACGAGAAGGCAGATCGATGTGCCAAAGAAGCCTGTACCACTGATAGCAACGACTGTCAATTAGTTATAACTGCGGACCTGAAAGCGTCTTTTAAACTTAAATCAAAGAAGCTATGGCATGAAGAGTGGCAGAGCATACGAAACAACAAACTAAGAGAAATGAAAGCCTCTGTAACTCCGTGGCTATCCTCCCGGCGCTCGTGTCGCCGTGAGGAAGTTGTTTTAACTCGCATCCTGTTGAGAGTTGTTAAGTATAGAAGGCGGTGTATGAAGTTTGGAGGTTGCTAGGATACGAGATGTTTGGTTAGATAGTTTTTATGTGATGAGATGGAAGAGCAGTGCTGAGTCTACGAAAGTGGTGTAATATTAAGTGTGTTTTGTTGTAAGTTCTTTTAACATTTTGTCAACCCTGTTGACCAAGAGGGATGGTGTGACGTACCACCCCCGTCTCCTCTTCAAGATTTCCCGTCAGTCGAGTCGAGGCTCCTAACTGTATCGGACTGGTGGGAACACATCCGCTCCAGCGATCTTTTAGTGTCATCAATTGTAATTGTAATATAAATACAATATTAATAGGAACCATCACACTCGTAATTAGCCTAGTCTAGTGATGTGAACTAGCTCGATTGTTTTTACTGTTCATAATCTGTTTTATTATTAATCTTTATACAAGTAAAGTGGTCCTCCCGTATTTAAATTATTGTTTATGTTTTAACCTGTGTGCTCCAACACATCCAAATCGGTCACACCTATTATACTCAGAGCTATCTTCTAAAAAGTGAACCCCAACCAGTGTGTGATGCTTGTAATGTGACATTGACTGTCAAACACATAATTTTAGATTGTGCTAAGTATTTAGCCGAACGACAAAGATATAAGGTAAAATCCACACTAATAGAATACTTGTCAGATAAAACTGACGCAACCGACAACGTTTTAAGTTCCTTAAATCAATAAACCTCATAAACAAGATTTAAATAGGAAAATTAGGCACTGATAACCCAGATGTTTTGTGCCTTTAAATCACTAATAATAATAATAATTATAATAATAATAATAATAAAATAATAATAATATTAGGAGACCCCGCCAATGAGGCAACATAGCTATAGTCCTCCCAACGAAACTATTCTTCGCGGACGGTTTACTGCCTGTGTTCATGCGCGCACTATTGCCGAATACTAAGATGGCGCACGACGAAATTAGCAGCTCCCCCACTGCAATCATGTAACTTTGATCGCTAACGTTGAAATCTACTTGATCTCCGCCCGAGTTCGACGAGCCTCTGCTAGGTGGAGATCAAGTAGACCTTGTTGTGTACCCAATGAGAGTTCGAGAATTCGAAGAAAATCACAGGAACTATCAAAATCCAGCAAGCTGTGAGCAACATTGGCAGTCTTTTGTTTTTATTGAAAGCCTGTTAAAATGTATAAAAATTCACACTTTACTGTATGATCCATAAAGTAACTACTCGCAGCAAGTATTTATTCTAATATTCCACTGTGTTCTAGAGGTAGGTCTAAACTGTAAAGGTATAGTCCGTCCTACTTTAGTTTTATGAAATAAAGTCGTTTGAACACCGGCGTTTCCGCCATTTCTTGGTATCGAAAGCTGTGAATGGCTGGGTGCCCGGGATCTATTTTCAATTATCAATTCTCTTCAAACATGACTTATTGGTTTTGTTACTACAAACTTATATTTGTATTTTATTTTTAAAAATATTCATCGTGTAATATTATTAATAGCAACTTACACAAATGAGAGAATTACCATTTATCAACATCGGACAAGTTGGCCAACTCACGAACTGAGAACAATCCAACGCAATCTTCCATCGAGCACACAGAGGAATGACAAGTTAGTTGCCATTCTGGACATGGCCTGTGATGAAAGCATGAGAATAGTTTCGTTGGGAGGACTAGTAATAGATAGTGTGAGTATATTGGTGCAGACCGAAATCTGTCACTCATTGCTCCTGCCCAGGGACTGCTACCTTAACGTGGTGGGCAGGTTTGCGTGCTTTGTTGATCCCGAGTGCTATGCCGGCGGAAGCGTATGCTTCTGGTAGGGCCACCCTAGCCGGACTGGTCGAGGTGGAGAAGTCAGACGAAGTGCAGTCCACACCCCAATCCCCTTTCCGCCCTTCCCCCTTTCCTCACGCTCCCTCCTACTTGCCCCTTTCCTCCAAATAGAAGTCAGACGAAATGCAGTCCACAACCTCCCCCTCCCTTTTCCTCCCCCTTCCTCTTTTTCACCCCGCCCTCCTACTTGCCTCTTTCCTCCAAACAGCCCCCTATTGCATCTTCATCTATCACCCACTCATTGTCTCGATTAGCCTCGTTGCAAAAATATGAGACGTTAAGCCCAAATATCCATGTCACTCATTGCTCGACGTTTCGCCAGAATCTGGCATGTTCACGAGTCCCTATCACGTCCTACTCATTCAAGAGTCTAACGAAGGACTATTGGTACATGTAGTTGCCCCCTACAGTCTTGTGGCGTTGACACTGCTGTTTTACAGTTAATTATCAAAATTATATTTTTGTATACATTTTGTATATCTTATGTATCTTGTATATCTTATAATAATTTCTATGTATCGTCATATTATTTAAACACTAACTTAAATGTTTACTTTTTTGTATTTTGTTTCGTTGCTATATTAAGGCCTAAAAGACCTTAAAGCACCTGGCTATACGCTCCACGTGCTGACAGCGAAACGCCCCAAGAAGAAAATTGTTTGCGGCCTGATTATTGGCGTAAAAAGCAGCCTTGTGTCCACTTTTAAGGTGGTCCACACGATGGGGGAGCAGACAGACTTGATCGCGATTGCCTGCATCGAGGTTTGGATGGAAGGCAAGAAGACCACAATCTACATGATTTACAACCCGCCCAATAATATACCTGCATGAGGCACTCGAGACTCTGCTCATAACCCACAAGACAATCATCCTCGGAGACTTCAATGCGCCAAACAAAGATTGAAACTACACCAGCAGAACCAAAGTCGGACAACTGGTTGAGGAGTTCACGGCCGCCAACTCGCTAATATTGCTGGACCCTGAGGATGACCCGTGGACAAACCTGACTACCAATGGAATCAAGTCGCGTCCGGACTTGGCCTTCCTGCATAACAACAGTAATGATAGAAATATTTGAAATTTTGTTAATCCAGATTGTAGCTCTTACGAAACCAAGTTTGGCTTTATCATCACTTTTCCAATATTGTGTAGTGTTCTCAAAATATAAATTAAAAACGTTAATTTGGCGCGGTTTTTACAGCGAGACTACCCTTTACCGTTAAGGATGTGCGATTTTACACAAATCCGCGAAAACGAAAAATAGGAATAATCAGCTACTTGCGCTTCTGTTGAAAAAAAGGACGATTATATCAACAATGTTAATTGTTAATACATATACGTGGTGTAAACAAAGAAAGAAGAAGACCTAGAAGATGGGGTACCTGCGCAATCTTTCGAAGCCGAAAAAGATTTGGGAATTACTACAATTTGATCCCACAAATGTGGTTAGAAGATGAAGACTCTCATAATAACTTCTTTCGGATGTCAACTGAATGTTTTGATGAGTTATTAGGTTTGGTGATTGATGATTGATTAATGGGACTTAACGTCTCATATTTATGCAACGATGGCTAATCGAGACGATGAGCGGGTGATAATGAAGATGAGAAAGATGATAATGAAGAAAAAAGCCACATCCGAATCAGATCCATTGTACGTCGCGTGAGTCGTCCTACGGGAGTACAGCAAGGGAGGGCAGGGCCAAGTGGGAGGAGAAATATTCAATGGGACAGTGGGGGGGAAAGGGGATTGGGGTGTGGACTGCACTTCGTCTGACTTCTCCTCCTCGACCAGTCCGGCTAGGGTGGCCCTACCAGAAGCAAACGCTTCCACCGGCATAGCTCTCGGGATCAACAAAGCACGCAAACCTGCCCACCACGATAAGGTGGCAGTCCCTGGGCAGGTCTAATCTCTCGGTACAGATCCAAATTCAATTAACGGCACTGCTCGTGGTCCACTGACCCGAGCTGCTGAGAGATTGAACCGGTTGCGTAATGTTGCTTCCAGTTCGAGCGGGTCAGGGGATCCTGACGGGGGCGGGGGGGGGGGGGTGGGGGGTTCGCTCGGCCCCCACCCCTGGGAGCTGCGTCGGTCTCGGGATCGGCCACTTTGCGGGCTGTGTCGGTCGCAAGACTGGCCGCTCTCGGAGCTGCGTTGGTTTCGGGGCTGGCCGCCCCGGGAGGGGGGTTTCACACACATTACACACACACTTATCACATCACATTATTACATCACTTATCTCATTACATTACACTTATTGCCTCTTTGTTAGTAGGCCTAGATTGATTGAGATTGATATTTGGGCTTAACGTCTTATATTTTTGCAACTTGGCTAATCAAGACGATGAGTGGGTGATAATGAATGATGAAAGGAGATTTATTGTGTTAAATGGATGCGAGGGGGGGGGGGGTTTGTCACTGAATCCATTTACTCTTTGCTTCTGGTAGTAACACTGGTGACTACCATGGGGAAATGAATAGCGATAACTTTGAACAATGGCTGTAAAATATGTAACGTTATCTCTCCGAACCTAGTCTCATTGTCATGGACAATGCGCCCTACCACAGCGTCAAAGAAAACAAACAACTAACTTCTGCATTGGGAAAAGGATGAAATCATCAACTGGCTCCATTTATTTATTCATTTATACACATTCGTGCATCCAGCTTTTCAAGCTTATCGAAGGGCCGGCCAAAAATCAAAGTTATTATTAAAACATGGCTGTCGGGTCTCGCCGCGTCCATCGATAAAAAGTCTTGACGTTTCGGGCCGATCGTTCGCCAGACAAGACAGGTTTTAAAAATCAAAGTTATTGCTAACTTCCTCAACCTTGTTGTATGGGAATATGTATAGTGTGAATTGTATATTTTATATTGTGACTTCTGTTATTAAAGAAATAAATAATTGTTATGCTTATGACTTAATTTGATTCTAAAACATGTATGTAATCTCTTTATTTCAGCAGGTCAGCAGTAACAAGTGTAGTAGCCTGCATAAACCTGTTTGATAGAGAGCTAAGAAAATAAGTTTGTCTACCAGAAATTGGCAAAACAATTTTTGTAATACCATCTATCTCAGGCAATAGTTATGGCTTAAAGTGAAAATAAAACCTAAGATTTATTGATTTTTTTGCAGTAAAACGATGCAAGGTTTAGACACTATATTCATAATTCTGCATTGTAATATATTAAATGAAGATTGCAAAGTTATGTGAGGTTTAAGTCAAGTGAAGCTTTATAATAAGATTTAAAAACATGTTCATAATGCAGTTCGCCTAGTATCATCAACCTTTTTTCATTACTTGTAATTATATATTTATTGTGTGTGTTGTGTGAAAAACTTATTACTAGTAAGTTAGAACAAGGATTGACTGAAATTCGTTCAAGCTCTTATTGCTTCCACCTGGACCCGAATTCATAGTGATCCCTTGCTAAATAGCGTCGGTATAGCGTGGTTGTTGGACAGAACCAAGGTAGGTGAACAGCCCACCGCGATAAGGTTGCAGTCCCCGGGCAGGCAAACAGTCTGATTTCTGTTAGATACTCTTCTTCTTTTACCGGTTTTTATTTGTAGATTCCCTCTTGAATTAGACCGAAGTTATCTTGACATTCTTCCAGCCACTTAAAAGTCCATTCCAGCCCGCTATTAAATATGCACACTGTTGATATGCTGTTGATATATGACGCAATGTGACCTCACTAACCTCCCCCCACCCCGCCGAGCCGAGGTACCAGCCGAAATCGATCATGATTCAGTCAGTCAGTCTCGTTAAATTGGTTGAAGCAAGAAGATCTCTGGCAACTGTTATCCTGCCTACCCAGGTAAGACTGAATTCCCGTTGCTGACACCAGAGTTGCTAAGTTGCAGAGTTGCTGACACCAGAGGGCTCTGTTCGGCGCAATCGCGGTAGCAGCCAGCCGGCCGCTGGAGTACATTTGGCAACATGCACATACGCGCCCGACTCAGTGCCGAGCAGAGCGGAGCACAGCCGAAGGGCGGCAGAGGGGAAGGTGACAAGCCTTCCTCAGCGACGGCTCTCACCCGACTGACGTCGCACCCTGCCGTGCAGGGTACTTCATCGTAGTGGAAAAGTGTAGGGGGGGGGGGTAAAGTAGGGGTACACTCGACTCACTTATTAAGTTTGAAGGCAATTCGCGTTATGACCGAAAATAGGCTTCTAGGGATTCGTTTTAATGAACCGCAGTGGTCTGCACTTGTCGCCACGAGGAGTGCAGTTGCTGGTAGTTAGTTTGTGTAAGCTTGTACCAGAACTAAGTATGTTTTAAAACAACAACAGCAAGAGATTTAAAAACATATTATTGAAATGGTCATTGTGGCCTTGTTCCCACCTGGCATTAGTAACTTTTTCATGTGACCGGGTCTGGTTTTATAAGAGGTCCAAATTTTGGCCGGTCTTAAAGTTAAGACCAGAAAAAACTTAGAACCTCTTGTGAACGTATTATAAGTATTTAAAGTTTCTGTAGTTCCCTGTATTATTAGTTTGTTTTCTTTATTATAAAAAGATACGTAGTTGTAAACAGTTGTAGAAAACAATCAGCTGCTTCAGATAGTCAGATAAAATAAATGATAACAATTACCTTTACCACCAGAATAGGGCTAGCTTTGCAACTTTAAAAAATCAGGAACCATCTCTTACAGAGTCTGTTTTTAAGAGTAAAGTAATCAGTTAATGACTTGCATGAAGTAATTAATTATTTCATTCACGACATTGGTCTTAAGTCGCTTCTGACAGGCAAAGCTACCCTGGACTATTTCTACCCTGCGGCCCAGATGGGGATCGTTAAACATAAAATTTCTTTTAGCCACATTGCAACTAAATTGTTTTTGTTGAGTCAGGATATGCTAACTACGAATATCCCGCCCGGCAGGGAGTCCGCCCACAGATCAAACAGACGCATCCGCAGCTAACCGCAGGGAGAATCGAAGCACAACAACGCCCAGTCATTTCCGCAACGGTTAAAACACCACCACATGTCACACCCGCTACACTCAAACACACCATTCCTGCACCGCATGTCACACCCGCTACACTCAAACACACCATTCCTGCACCATGTCACACCCGCTACACTCAAACACACCATTCCTGCACCATGTCACACCCGCTACACTTAAATACACCATTAGTACAACATGTCACACCCGCTACACTTAAACACACCATTTCTGCACCATGTCACACCCGCTACACTTAAACACACCATTTCTGCACACATGATGCTACACACAAACGTAAAGAAGGTAAGATGACAAAGTTTCAACAGGAACGGAAGCAGATGAGATAATTAGATGCAGAGCAGAATGCAGGTACTTTAATTGGTGGTGGCCCTCTGGAATTTAAAGCAGGTAGTACTTTTGACACTTTCCAGGAATTGCATGAATCTTTTCAAAATTGGTGTGCTCTAGGGAACCATCCAGTGTCCATTTCCAAATCTTTAAAACTTGAATGTGCTAAAGATTCTGCTCGTCCATATTCTGACTTGACATATCGGTGCTAACACCACGGAAATCCTAGAATAAGGGGCAAACAAGTGCGACCACACCAATGCTACTATGGCAAAAATTGTCCTGTAATGATGAATGTTGCTTTAAGGAAACGCATTGTGATTGTGCATTAATGGGTTACTCCATATCCCACCCCAGAACTGCTCAATCTCTGTCTTCGATGGTATACCATTTCCTACTATTTCTTCTTTATTCTTAATTTGCTGATAAAATTCTTTTTCTTTTTCTTTAAACATTTCGTTTTGTTCTTTTCTATCACTACACTCTTTATATCTTCGTAGTCGTTTGGCTAATGCACTTACTTTTTGCTTTAGAGTATCCAAATATTCGTTTGTAGCCTCGTTCGGTGTTTCATGTATAGTACGGATTTTAAACATTTCAAATATGTGTTGGCAATATTTTAATATCTTTTTAGATCTATTACCCATCTTGAATTGTTCTAATCTCCCAATATCTCTCCTTAACTCGTTGATGCGTTTGACTAATCTTCGTTCCCATTTTGGAGTCTTATTTGGTTTTATGTTCCGAGAATGTACCAACTGTATTTTTAATCCTAATTGTCTGACCACTGCTACGGCTCCACAATATATTGCTGCATGCACTTCCTCAAACGACAATTCTTTCTTCGCGTAATCTAACAATATATGTGCGTTCATTACGTGCATTACTATGTCCATTTGCTTAGACTGTTTAGGTTTAGGAATTCTAGGTCTCTTGTTCAGTTCTATATGTGCAAATTCTGACAAAGCATTTTCAAAAGCTAGATGTAATATGTTCTTTAACTCGTATATTTCTTGTGTGTTCCCTCTTGTATTCTCTTCTTGTTCAATGCTATTTATAGGTGGATGTTGATGATGTACCTCTTGTGTGTTCTGACCTTCTGGTAGATCTACTTGTTCCATTAATTCTTGTCGTAGATGGTCATCGTTTCTTGATGTTTCAATCACTACGTTTATCAAGCGGACTGGGTTCGGACTGACTTCAGTACGCACCGAGTTCGGAGCCCGTTTAGCAAGCATACTAAGAGCGTATCTCAAATCTCTATTTTAGCCTGCTTCGCCTACCTCGCCAACTAAAACAACAATTACCAATTGTTATAAATAATTGTTACTAATTGTTAGGTTAGTCGGCTACGCTAGTCGACTAGCAAAAAACATCGATTTGAGACACAGCCTTAAATCCGGCTCTTCCTATATTAGGTTGGAATTCATAGTCGGCCCCTACACCTAGGGGCACCCATTGTTGCTATGGATTTGTTTTGTTTATGGGAAATAACATGCAAACAATTGTTACCTTGGTAACAATGGGCGCCCCTAGGTGTAGGGGCCGACTATGAATTCCAACCATAGACTCTATCCCTGTCCTATTAAACCGGGCTGGATCGGCTTCTAAACAGAACTGAAATAAGCTCGAGCTGAGGTGTTTATCAGTCGAACTCGGTGCGCATTCTTCCTCTACTTCATGTCTTATTACGTTCAATAGATTAAATGGTAGCATACCATTACTTACAATTATTCTCCTTTTGTCTGCTACTCTTTGTTCGGTTACATCTACTAACGGGTATTCACGTGTAAACGCTCGGTGCAGTTCTTGTCGATATCCAACTAATCTAGTTTCTAATAACGTAATTCTATAGTAGTTGCGCATCACACAAATGTTCATATTATCTGACCATTTGATACGCTGCCTCACTCTTCCAGATTTGGTGGTCTGTTGCGATAATACATCAGAAGCATCCATAATCTGCTTGTTTATTTACTTAATGTCAAATGTTCATTGTCCTGTCAAACTAAGTTCTTTGTCACAGAAAGTTAATATTGTTTTTCAAAGAAATCAAAGCACTTAATGTCACACTTTTCTTTACACTCACAACTTGGCCGTGCCCCGTCAATAAATAACACACGCAATTACAAGGCGCTGAGTTGGAGTTGAATGACAGTTTCAAATTTCACAGATTTTGAAGACGAAATCATCTTAATTCTGGAAACAAATAAATAGTGCTTACATACAACCGTAAAACATATATCTAGTTACAATATTATCGAATCAAATTATAAGTACAAGACCTTGAAGTGTCCAGATTCAGCTTCAATCTGTCAAAATCAACACTAAATTCAACTGTTCCTATTTTTCTCAAGCAAGGCCCTGGACTAAAATGTAAGCCTACAATGATTGATTGATGGGGCTTAACGTCTCATATTTATGCAACGATGGCTAATCGAGACGATGAGCGGGTGATAATGAAGATGAGAAAGATGATCATGAAGAATAAAGCCAAATCCGAATCAGATCCATTGTACGTCGCGTGAGTCGTCATACGGGAGTCCAGCAAGGGAGGGCAGGGCCAGGTGGGAGGAGAAATATTCAATGGGACAGTGGGGGAAAAGGGGATTGGGGTGTGGACTGCACTTCGTCTGACTTCTCCTCCTCGACCAGTCCGGCTTGGGTGGCCCTACCAGAAGCATACGCTTCCGCCGGCATAGCTCTCGGGATCAACAAAGCACGCAAACCTGCCCACCACGATAAGGTGGCAGTCCCTGGGCAGGGTAAGCCTACAAAATTAAACTTCTATTTATATACAAAGTAATGGATACTGGTACTTCCCTTTATGTCTTCTTGTAGTAAATCACTCGTAGATCTCAATGCCGTGAAAATTGTTTGTTGATAACAGCTTTTTCCCTTTGATTGCGATATATTATCAGCAGCGACTGGGAACGTGTAGACTTTTAGGGGTTATGGCATATAGGAAGCAGGTGTCCACATTAGGTAATGATACCAATACTAGGATTAAGAGTCATCCAAAAACTGAAGGCTCTCATTAGACATACATATCATTTGCATGAAGCCGTTTAGAAGCTTGTATATTTTGTTCGCACTTTGGAAACAGCAGGCATTTATATTTTTTGCATACATTTATAATTACCAAACACACTGATGAGTTACATACAGAAATATCAGAAGTGTGTACTCAAAAGTATCAAAAATAGTTGTTTACCAAATTGATAAGTTAAAGACAAATACTTACAGTTTTAACATTTCAACATCATGTGTCATTGTCAACAATAAAAGTTATGTTATTAATGAAGACTTCACGAAATGTTCTTGCACGTTTTAATGCAGCATTCTTTGCAATGTGCACACTTGCTTTATGCTCGTCGGGAAAGCGATATTGCCATGTTCAATCCTTCTTTGATTCAAGAACACTAGAGGAAGGAAACTTACAGGGAAATTATTGAAATGCCTCAAGGAATTTCTTGTGCATCAGTGAATTTCATTCCCCAAGCATATTTTCAAAACAAGTGAGTAGCAATAAGAAATTTAAAACTGCAATCAAAATGTTTAAACCAATAGCTTCTTTTATGTCTATATGTGGCACTTTAGAATGAAATGAGTTGGCAAACACATTTGGGGAATTTTATGAAAAGATGAGGTCCAAAGACTTTTCAAAAATCCAAAGCTCCTCTTTCCATTCGGAACATATTGGCTTGTGCAAGTCTTCACACGTTAATACTACTACCAGTACCTACAACGTAGGCGATGAAGCACAAGGCCGTGATCGTTCCACAGAGCGCATTTCTAAACTACAGACAACTACACAAATAATGACTTTAACTCTTCTTTACCTATGTATTCGGACTCACATGCCACTCTACAAAATGACCACATTCAGTCTTCATAACCCTTAAATTCTGAATTGCATAGGCCAACCACTCTATAAGATAATCCTGCTCATTCCTCAGTACCATTAAATTTAACTTTATCGGGACAAGATCAACTAATTCAGAGTACTAATTGATTTTGACTATTTGGGCTTAAAGTCTTATATTTTTGCAACTTGGCTAATCAAGACGATGAGTGGGTGATAATGAAGATGAAATTGGGGGCTCTTTGGAGGAAAGGGGCAAGTAGGAGGGCGCGTGAGGAAAGGGGACAGGGGAGGAAAGGGGATTGGGTTTTGGACTGCATTTCGTCTGACTTCTCCTCCTCGACCTGTCCGGCTAGGGTGGCCCTACCAGAAGCATACGCTTCCGCCGGCATAGCTCTCGGGATCAACAAAGCACGCAAACCTGCCCACCACGATAAGGTAGCAGTCCCTAGGCAGGTCAGAGTACTAATGTCAGTGCTTTTTTGTTTGAATGATGTTCCTCTTAACTTATGTAAAAAAAGAGGTATCAAGTTTAGAAGTTAGAGAACAATTAGATGTGACACTGCAACGAGATCCCTCTTTAATAATGGATTCAGATTCAACGTTTACAAGTGAACTAGCTCTAGATCAGCCACGTGATAACACATTGTGTTGAGCAGTACCTAAGAATTTTACAAACTTCACAGGGACCATTATTAGAGACCAATTTACATACTATTAGGGATGGTTTCAATTTTTCAAAAATTACTAATCCTCGAGGCCGTCCAAACGGATCAAAGAAAGGTTTATCTAATTTCTCCAAAGACAGAATGATGTATACAACAGTGTGCTAGATTGCAACGTGGGACGGGAGACCGTATTAACGTTCTTGCGAAAACACCCACTCCCCAAAATTGGGCCAACTTTATGAAATTGGATGAAAATAAAGCGGAACTTTTTAACTTCTTATCGCATCGACTGGTGTGAGTTGATACTCGTGAGCAGATCACTCTTGTGTGCACTGTTGGAATAAGCTTACATGTGATTTCAAGCAACGACTCCATTGATACAACAGTGGATCCGTGTACTAACGAAGAAGCTGATGGTCGTCTTTTGTTGAATGCAAAACATTCCAGTTTGTTTAATCATCAAAACATCATGATAAGCACCGAAGTGTAATAGACCTCTCTATATTAAAATACCTATTTTTAGGAGTGAAACAAGGTTGCAAATACAACAATATAACACTGTTTAAACTAATATATTATGAAATACAAAATATGTTATTACAAAATATGAAATTACAGTTGGTTATTGGCAGTTTGACTTTTATTATGATAGTTCTTTAGTTCTTGAATTCTTTGGATAGTTCATTGTTGAGTTGTAATTATAGTTCGTAAGTTTTGATCGTTGGTACATGTTTAATCATAGTTAAATGCACGTTCACACGTTTGTTCGTCATTGTTTGTTTTGAGTTTTAAGTTTTGAATTGTAGATCATGATCGGTTCAAACACAATGGTTATACGTTACGGTTTTTAGTAGTTCTAGTTGTAGTTGTTGTTGTTGTTGACTCGGTGGATTCGATGAATGCCTAGGCTTGAGGCATGTTGAACCGGCCCGTGACCAGCCTCCCTGGTCCTGGAGAAGCATCACCGCTGCTTCTGACAGACACGTCTGTCCTCGGATGTTACTGTTGGTCGACTGTTTTTGTGTCTTTGTCCGTTCTGGAATCTTCGGTGTGAAATGGGGTGGGGGGTAACTGATTTTCGTTGGTTTGTCGCGTTCTTGCTATGCAAAGTTGCGTAATGCGATCACACACGCGTGAGCTGGAAGGCTTGCTACGCACTTGGTGCACTTGATATTTCCTGTTTCACAATCTTTAGGATTTAATTACTTGTGTGGTCACTGTTCGATTTGAGGGTACTTTTATTTGAACACATACGCATCGGCACACGTGCACTGTCTGTAAAGTTCATTCTAAAAACATGTGTCATAACTGGTTCAATCATTTATAAAAACATTTGTCAAAACTGCCGGAATGTGAAATGTCAAACTTGCCGATAACTATAACTAATTTAATTACTAATAATATTAATAACTAATGTAATGGGATGTCAGGTTGGCACACTGTACTGCCAAAGTAGATTCGGACGTGGTCATTATCACACTGCACGCCTATCCCCAATTGATTGCGGATGAACTTTGGATTAAATTTGGCGTTGGTAAGCATAGACGCGTACTTATCACGCATTCAGTGGATGCGACACAGTGTCGTCATTCCCCGGGAAAGGTAAGAAAACAGTGATGGATTATTTCTCCAAACACAAAACGTTTCATACCATTCATACCATACTGTATCCAACGAAGCCCTGACGATAAAGTTTGTCAGGACATACAAATGCCGGTAAATGCCAGATGATAAATGGAAGGACATGTGCATCAACACCAGTGCTCAGTCAGTGGCGTGCAGACTATGGTTTTACGGCGCGACCTGCGCCGGTGGAAAATTTCAGGGGGTGTACCCACCCCTTGGGGTGCTTACACCCCCTAGAGCGGTATGGGTTAGTTTAAAAAATTAACAACATAGTATATCTCACACTTCAACAATCAGGACACCGCTGTTTCTCTGCCTTCATATAACATGAGGGATCTTCTTCAACTTTTAAGCTCGTATGATTTGCAAACAGCGTTTCCGAACGTTTTCACCACCTACAAGGCAGCCAGCACAATTCCGACTTCTTCTGCGTCAGCAGAGCGAACATTTTCGAAATTGAAATTAATCAAAAACCGCCTTCGCACAACAATTGAGGAGGAGAGACTCGAGGATCTAATGATCTTAGCGTGCGAGATGGACATAAACGTAGATATAACCGCAGCAGTGGATAAGTTTGCTGCTTCTTCAGAAGTATTCAAAACTCATTTAGTTTACCATTAGTTTCCGACTTTGGAAATCGGAACTAGTATCTACAGTGTCAAATATGTTCAATTTATTTATTTCCATCACTAAGAAAACCCTGTGTGAGGCGTTAAAAACGAGCTGTACTCAAAAGTTTTCAAAACTACCGCCATTGTTTTCGCCAGTTTTATTATTTACTACCCTACCCCTTACAACATATACAAAACATTGTAACTCCTTTAGTAATTTCCTCTTTGAGCATTAAAATTCACAAAATAACTTTGATTACGTGAAAAAATTTTGCGCCTTCGGCGATAAGGCCTCCGGCGGCTGGGGCTACGCCCCAGACCCCTAACAACTCGCGCTTCGCGCTCGTCACACGCGGATGGGTCGGTGTACCCCTAAATGTTCTATGCACTCGCGCCGGTCCTGTTCGTACCTCTGCACGCCACTGTGCTCAGTCCCTCAGTCATGTTTGGGGAGAAGACCTTAAACACAAGAGAGATTGATTTCATGATCGCGTTAAACAGCGTTAAACGGCTTGAAATTATGTAATCAGGTTTTTTTATTTGTCTTTCTATGACGAAAACAACCGGACCTAAAACAGTAATGTACCAATATTAGCAAATAATATTGAAGTCTTACAAAGAAAATCAGAGTAAAGAAGTAACAAATAGTCAAAAAATACTCAAGTTAATATTCAATCTTATTATACTGATTGTTATTTTACTGATCAGTTTTATTGTACTAGATTATTGCCTTTGTAATCTTTGGTAAGACTACTGTTTCCTTTAATCCACGAACAAACATTATTTATCTACTGATATTAATTCATTAGTAAGTATAATTGTATCGGTAATAGAAACACAAATAAAAAACCAGTGATTATATAATTTCCAGCTCTTTATAGCGCAATGTAAACCGCGGTTTACTAGACCAACACCTACTCGATCTCGGCCAACTGCGCCGGCAGATCAACAACAAAATTGGTACTATGTTACTATGCAGTGAAAAAAGCAGTTGTTTGGTTACGTTCGGCGATATTGGTTCGACGTTGTGACGCCTGAACGGTTTTCGGTACACAACGCCCCGAAAACAGCCAACAACAATTCCGAGTCCTTCAACAGAAACCTGTTGGGAGTTCACCTCTCGCGTTGACTGAACTTTTTACCATTGTACTTGCTTCCTTGGACTTTTTCTACTGTCTTAGTGTTACAAATCCAGTCAGTGTTCAGTGATCTATCCAAGAGAGAAGACCCTGACCAGTCGAAATGGAAGACGATAGTGCTTTTGTGCATAATGAGTTCATCGGCGACAGCGTGATAGTAAGATTTCTAAATCATGTGTGGAAAAAAGAATCACCACGCGATCATGAGTATATAATTTATTAATGAGAGAAGACGTAAGCATAGGTCTTTCCCTTTTCTTGAATCAGGGGTTGAAATCAACGCATGAATATGAAACTAACTGCTAACAACTAACAGCTACCCTGTTCAAACAGGTGATGAATCATGGAAGAGTATATCTAGGATATCGCTCTCATAAGGTTATTGAATATTTGGTAGCAACTTAGTGCTATAAATGCATGGGCTATGGCCATATAGCTAAGCACTGTAATGAAGAAGACATTATTTGCGGTCACTGTGGTAAAATGGGTCATGAAACTAAAGATTGTGATAGGAAAGTCAAGTTATAGAACTGTCTAGTTATTCTATGACGATGTATAAATTGCAATGTCGCTAAGAAAAATGATAAACAAAGTCATAGAGACCTTAAGTGTCCAGTACATATGAGAGCTTTAGAGATAGAACGAAACAGAATCGATTATGGATAGGAAGAGTACAAGTTCAAAGTTGCGCATAATACAAATAAATGGGCAACGGTCTATAGCTGTTGCGTGATATACGGCACAAAAGTGACTTGTGTCAGCTGCAGCGTTAGGGGGGCTATTGGGGGGGGGGGGGGGGTTGCTAAAAAAACAGCTTCAGTTATGTCATAGCGGAAATATTAGTTAAAAAGCGCGAGTGAAAAACGCGTTCTGCTCTCCTTTAGATTAACGTTATACATTAATATGTCTAATAATTTATAATTATAATAAAAATAAACACGTTATCATGAAACTATGTATATAATTGAAAGTTTCAATATTCATTTAGCCTATGTTAGTAAATTTGATTAATAAAATGCTTTTAAAAAATTTCCTCGTAGCAGTTGGAAAACAATACGCATATTGCACATTCAGGTCAACAAGACACGATGTCCCATCAGAATCAATTTTAAGTGTTGGTATATGGTATACAAAACCCGATTTGTACCGGCAAATTAAAAAAATTGTACCCAAAACATGAATTAAGACACACAATTTTCAGACTACTCATTCTGAAGATAAAGAAATGTTGAAACATTACCACAATAGTGTTCACTCCTGTCCTGTTATCCAAAAGAATCGATAAAATGAGAGATATTATTATTGGTGATATTGAGGCAATTCCACGTCAAAAAAAAAGAAAAAATGGGTATGCTACTGAAATGTACTTTCATTCAGCCAATTTCGTGAATATCAGAAATCATTGGGTTGGAAAAATAGCTTTAATGATGAAAATGACAGAAAATATTTTTTTTAAATAGGTATCTAATTAGTAATTACCCTAAGGGCTTTTTTCGGCTGGTAGGCGTCCTGGCTAACAATCCGGACTACTGATAAAAATTATAAACTTCTCTGTATAAGCGGTACACTATTTTTGTTTATAATTAGCACCTGTAGAGATCAAGTAACATATGTCATCATTTATACGTAAATTACAAAGAAATTTGTTTGCTGATTGATTGATTAATGGGGCTTAACGTCTCATATTTATGCAACTATGGCTAATCGAGACGATGAGCGGGTGATAATGAAGATGAGAAAGATTATAATGAAGAATAAAGCCACATCCGAATCAGATCCATTGTACGTCGCGTGGGTCGTCATACGGGAGTCCAGCAAGGGAGGGCAGGGCCAAGTGGGAGGAGAAGAAATATGCAGTGGGACAGTGGGGGGGAAAGGGACAGGGTCTCCTTTTGTCGCCTCTTACGACTAGCAGAGTCACTCTGGGCCTATTCTACCCCGGACCGAGACGGGTCGAAATTTGTTTGCGATAGCGTATCGGTAAACTTTGTTTTAGGAAAAAACGCCCTGCTTAGACCTATGGTGCCAATAAAATCAAATCCCTGCGTTCACAATCATTGTATAAATATCTTCATCCAGTAGGGTATACAACAAGAAAGCTAATGCCTCAAGTTAAGTTTACTGCACACAGTTTTAAAAACTTATTTCATAGCCTAACCTTCATTGATTTGATTGATTGATTAATGGGGCTTAACGTCTCATATTTATGCAACGATGGCTAATCGAGACGATGAGCGGGTGATAATGAAGATGAGAAAGATGCTAATGAAGAATAAAGCAACATCCGAATCAGATCCATTGTACGTCGCGTGAGTCGTCATACGGGAGTCCAGCAAGGGAGGGCAGGGCCAAGTGGGAGGAGAAATATTCAATGGGACAGTGGGGGGGAAAGGGGATTGGGGTATGGACTGCACTTCGTCTGACTTCTCTTCCTCGACCACTCCGGCTTGGGTGGCCCTACCAGAAGCATACGCTTCCGCCGGCATAGCTCTCGGGATCAACAAAGCACGCAAACCTGCCCACCACGATAAGGTGGCAGTCCCTGGGCAGGTTTCAGCAATTGATTCGGCCATAGTAAACATCCACTGCTGGACCAATTGATTGATTATTTGTGGACCAAGTATGGCTGTTAGTGAAGCTAATGAGAGGTACTGTAAACTCAAATCGTCTAGATCAGTAACATGTTGGCATTCTTAATTTATCCTTGCACATAACATTTATCTAACTGTTACACATTTGCCTAGTACTTTATAAGTATGTATACACAATGTGAGCAGCTATGAAACGGTGGAAGACAGAAAGAACCCAGCGGAGACGCAACCGCAAGGCAGTTGACCAGTGTATGAAACTCATTGCCGGTGTTAGCAGCGTTGCTAGTTATGTCACTAATTCTGAGCTTAAGGTTCAAAATGAAGCATGTGCAGTAGCTTCTGTTCTGCCCACACCAGTGAAAACAAACATATTTCTGAGTCTGGAGGTGATTGCTGTACAAGCATTTGTCTACCTAATTCAAGTTCCCATATAAATGTAGAAATACATGAACAACCTGGACCTTCGCAAGGACGATCTGTCCTTGCTAGTTCTGACAGTGATGAGTGTCCTACAACTTCGTTTGAAAAATACTTGTCTAATCATGAACAGGAGGAAGATTTGCCTGACGAAAACTTTGAATATGTCCTTACAGATTCTGACAGTGACCAATGTCTTACAAATTCTAGTAGATTATCATACTTATCTGAACATGACCACAAAGCAGATTTACATACAGAATCGACTACAGGAGTAAACAATAATTCAATTGGGCATAGCCCCAACTTCACTTTGAATTTGTTCCTTAGGGACTGGGCATTAAAACATAACATTACGCACACTGCACTCAGTAGCTTGTTGCGTGGCTTAAACAACTACCATCCTGATTTACCATTAGATGCTCGAACGATCCTCAAAACTCCCAGAAGCGTAGCTGTTGAGCCAATGGGTAATGGAGAGTATTTTAACTTCGGCATGATTAACACGTTAATTGACGTTGTGAACAGATTTCCTCCAGACTGTGACACATTACATTTAAATTTTAATGTTGATGGTATACCACTATTTAAGAGCTCACAGAAAGAGTTTTGGCCTATTCTCTGCACAATAAGTGAGATAAATATTGTTAAGCCATTCACCATAGCAGTATTTTGTGGTTCAGGGAAACCTCCTGTGGATACATATTTTAAAGATTTTATTGCCGACCTTAGAATATTGCTTCTTGACGGGCTGTCATTTAATGGAAAAACCTACATTGTAAAAGTAGAGCTTTCGTTGCTGATGCACCAGCAAAAGCGCACATCAGATGTGTCAAATTGTTTAGTGGCTACTCCTCTTGTGACAGATGTGAAACGCGTGGAGAGTACGTTGGGCGAATGACATTTCCACAGGTAGATGCTTTTAAATTGTAATAATAAATTTTAATAAATTAATAATTAAAATAACAATCGTAACACACAACTATTTAAAAACTTTTTAACCCCATTGTGTAGCTGATACAAAACCAAACGGTGCTCAAATATCACTTTTTCAATATTTGGAAGCGTTCTCAAGATATTAATAAAAAAACGTTAATTTCGCGTGGTTTCCATAGCGAGACTATCCTTTCCCGTTAAGGCAATTGTAAAATAAATAAAAATAAAAATAAATTCGTATTTATAGCCTACTTACTAAATACCAGACTGATTTTCAGTGGGGGACTTTAACTTAAAGCGAGTAAAGCAACCCTGTAGGCTCCGAACACTGTCGACGAGTGAGCGATAACCAATCAAAGATCTATATTTCACATATGAAACACATGAATCAGTACATACAATGCACAGGTAGATGTGACACATAAATAACATACATGCCTGTAACAGTCAACACGTAACATCAATGAAGTCATTCATAGTTAGCATTTATGATTGAAAAATATCTCAATATTATCTGAGAAGGCTTGAGACGAGTGCAAGTCCCTAAGCTGTTGACTTCAAATACTGAAGATGCACACAATTACATATTAAAATTAACTTTCTCATCCTTTGGTTGGAAAAGATTGATATGAGCCATTTGGTTTGTTTACATGTTTGCAGATAAAAAATATTATATTTATATACCATATGGTCTTCTTTTCTAATACATCATAAGTATTACCTATGAGAGTTGTATAATATATATATATATATATATATATATATATATATATATATATATATATATATGATAGGTAGAAGGATAGACCCCAACAGCTTACCTGAATTGTAGACCGTGGTGGTATAGAGATAAAGACAACATATATAAAGGACAACACAAGTTTTCCTTGTGAAACTTGTGTTGTCCTTTATATATGTTGTTATTTAATCTCTCTACCACAACGGTCTACAATTCAGGTAAGTTGTTGGGGTTATCTTTCTACATACCATATATATAGTCATGAGTTGCACTACAATACAGCCTTGTTTTCTCATCATATGTTATATATATACTATACTCTCCAAATAGTTAACTTCCATAATCTATTTCTCCTGACTTGGTATAGATTGATGGTATAGATTAGAATATGTTGAATTATAAATGTCACGGAAATATCAGTTTAAATTCAGTTCAAGTTTTAGTGAATGGTGTTTTAAATAATAATTGTGTTCAAATTACATAACAAGTATGTATGTTTGTGTTATGTATTACAGTGTATGTGTTTTATGTATTTTTTTGAATTGGCATTTATATAGAATAGATGTTCTAACTGTAAGCATAATATTATAAAAATATAAAGGCCCACTATGGATTCTTGGGCTAATTGTAGTATAAGAGTCGCATATTATTTCTTGTAATAACTGTAAATAAAAAGTGCCATATTACAAGAAACATGACGTTGCTGTAAATGTATATGTATGTAATGAAAACATTACAGTGTCTGTCTACTCATACTTACAGCTAAGTTTGTATAACTGTTTATAATAGCAAAGTGTAACGTCCAAATTTAAGATTTTGGGATGAGCGAATTATTTGTGTATATCTATATTAATTCGTGCTAACAGTTAAACAAGTATGAACCTTTCGTAATTATTTTTGTAATAACCTATGTAGGCTTACTGTACATGGACACATATGATAATCCATATTAAGATTATTATTATTACATACCCAGATATAGAACAAAGCTAAACTAGGGGTAAAAGAAAAAGCACTCCTGCTTCATTTCTGAAATGACACAGTTAATTGTTCACGAAACCCCAGCCAAGGTTTAATATTCAAAGTTGTTTCTATAATTTGTTTTTCTAAATTCATCATTGTAAATTTGAAGGTAATGGCTGCCTAAACCAGGCAGCTGGTATTGTTGTAAACTTTCGAATTATTACAACATTGTATTAAATTAATATATTTGCATTTATAATTGCTGAACATTTTTCAATGAATTGTGCCCAATTACAGTGATTTGAATACAGAGGCACAATTGCAAGGATCAGGCAGCACCTTGTTTCATCAACACCGTTCATCAAACAGGGAGAAAACTTTAAATTAATTACAGTTGTGTCCTTCTGATTTGTTGTAACATATTATTATGAATTTAGTTTTGTGTTAATTCAATAAAAAATAGAATGTTATATAATCACACAATTACCTTTTACTTGAATCCTGTTTCATTACCTTGCACAGCATGTGCACCTTTGTGCCATGCATGGTAATTGCAAGTTGAGTACCTGCATGCCATGCATGGCAGATCCAAGTACGAGCACCTTTGAGCCATGCATGGTAAATCCAAGTGTGAGTACCTTTGTGCCATGTATGGTAATTGCAAGTTTAAGTACCTACATGCCATGCATGGTAATTGCAAGTTTAAGTACCTACATGCCATGCATGGCGAATCTAAGTATGAGCACCTTTGAGCCATGCATGGTAAATCCAAGTGTGAGTACCTTTGTGCCATGTATGGTAATTGCAAGTTTAAGTACCTACATGCCATGCATGGTAATTGCAAGTTTAAGTACCTACATGCCATGCATGGCGAATCTAAGTATGAGCACCTTTGAGCCATGCATGGTAAATCCAAGTGTGAGTACCTTTGTGCCATGTATGGTAATTGCAAGTTTAAGTACCTACATGCCATGCATGGCGAATCTAAGTATGAGCACCTTTCTGCCATGCATGGTAAATCCAAGTGTGAGTACCTTTGTGCCATGTATGGTAATTGCAAGTTTAAGTACCTACATGCCATGCATGGCGAATCTAAGTATGAGCACCTTTCTGCCATGCATGGTAATTGCAAGTATGAGCACCTCTGTGCCATGCATGGCAAATCCAAGTATGAGTACCTTTGTGCCATGCATGGCAAATAACAAGTATGAGCACCTTTGTGCCATGTGTGGCAAATACAAGTACGAGTACATGCATGCCATGCATGGCAATTGCAAGTATGAGAGGTTAATACCATGCATGGCGAATCTAATTGTAAGTAACGTCATGCCACGTATGGCAATTGCAAGTATGAAATCCTTGATCCCATGTCTGGTGATTGATAGTATGAGCATCTTCGCGCCATGCAAGGCATATCCAAGGGTAAATAGCTTCTGGCCATGCATGGTAAATCCAAGTGCAAGTACCTTTCTACCATGCATGGCAATTGTTCCAATGTTTTGTATCGTCATGCCATGTGTGGCAATTGTAAGTACAAAATCTTTCTTGCCGTGCATGGCAAATCAGTGCGTGAGAACTGTTACGCCAGACATGGCAATTACAAGTATTAACACCTTCATACCGTGCATGGCAGTTGTAAGTATGAGTAACTCGCACCATGCATGGAAAATCCAAGTGCAAATACCTTTATGCCGTGCATGGCAAATCTATGAAGAAGAAACGGCATGCCATGCATGGTAATTACAAGTTGAATAACTTCACGCCATGTTTGGCAATTGCAAGTATAAACACCTTCATGCCATGCATGGCAATTGCCAGTTTAAGCACTTTCATACCATGCGTGGCAATTGCAAGTATAAGCACTTTCATACCATGCGTGGCAATTGCAAGTATAAGCACTTTCATACCATGCGTGGCAATTGCAAGTATAAGCACTTTCATACCATGCGTGGCAATTGCAAGTATGAGTATCCTCGCCCCATGCATGGTAGTACTGCGCTACACATGCAAGTGCCATGAGCAGTTATCGTGCATGGCACTTGCTTGGCCTCACGGACAAAACGTGGCATGGCCCATGTGTGGACGTCGTCCATGGCCCATGTGTGGACATGAAGAATATCGTACATGGCCCAAGTGGGGCCCATGGCGGCGTGCTTATAGGGTACCCACGGAGGTAGAGGAAGCCGCTCCAGGACAGGATGGCCAGGAACATCGCCAAGACGGAGTCGCAGAGGATTCCATCCAGGAGGATCGCCAGCTACAGGGGCGGGAGCCACCTTTGGAAAGAACCCTCCAGGAGCCGCCAAGGACACCACCACTTGAGGAGGCGTTTGGCCAGAGTCTGACACCGGATTACACAACCCAGAGGACGGCATCTTCCACTCATCTAGACTCACCAGCCAGCCCGGACACGAGCGATGAGGAGCCAGGTGCAGCCTCCACCGATCGGCCCTCCAGGGCACGGGGAATGACAACCACAAGGTCACTGGGAGCGGTGACTGAAGAAGAAAAGTCCTGCGGTTCCAGTTACGAAGGTCGATGGCAGCGTCAGGAGGAAGGTGCTGGACGCGATATGTCGCAAGAACATCGACGACGACATCCTACATGCCAAGATGAGGGTGGCGTTACAACATTTGGACCTAACGCTGGCGTTGTGCCTGCGGGATCCCCTTACAACACTCAGGGGCCGGAAGAGGAGGGAGTGGCACTGCTCACGACCACGCTCCTGGAGTTGGACCAGGAAAAGACCAAGGACGATCCCAAGACCCGCCCTGGCAAGCCGCTAAGACATCGCGCAGGCAAGAACGGTGGAACAACGGACAAGAAGAAGGGAAGAGCATCGAGGCGCAAGAAGGGGCAGCCACAACGCCACCGGGAGAGGAGACGCACGACATATGCTCTGACCCAAGAGCTGTACAAGAGCGCGCCGGCAACGTTGAGCGGTCTAATAATAGGTGACCAGATGGCTCAATGCACCAGTGAAAGGGTGACCCCACCATCAGAGGGTATAAGAACCTTATACGCAGATCTTTGGGAAGCGACCAGAGGTTCGCCAGCAGAAGCACAAACCATGTACGAGGTCTCCACACCAGGGGCACCATGGGAAATCGGGCCAGTAACTCAAGCAGACATCTGCGCACGAGTCCGAAGCACCAAGAAGAAAGGGGCGGCGGGTCCCGATGGCATCCAGTACAAGCACCTTACCTCTCATGGGGCGATCGACGGCCTCCTCAAGATTTACACACTGATGGACGTACTGCAAATCTATCCGGAGGCATGGAAGAGCAACAGAACAGTATTACTTCCTAAACCACGACGAGATCTGCGGAACACGGCCAACTGGAGACCCATTACCATCGGGTCCCTCCTGGGTAGGATATACTCAGGCGTCGTGGATGCCAAGCTGCGTTTCTACATAGATTTCCACCACAGCCAAAAGGGCTTCACCACAGCGAATGGCTGTGCATACAACACTGTAGTTCTGAAGAGTGTGTTGGCCATGGCTAAGACCAATACCGGAGTGTGCACAGTGCAGACAGATGTCACCAAGGCGTTTGACACGGTCCCGCACTGGGCCATTCCTGCGGCGCTTCAAGCAAAGGGTGTTGGTCCGATAACCATAGCGACGATGATGCGGAAGTATAGGGGGATCTCAACAAACATCAAATGCGGCAGGGAGGAGGTTGAAATCAAGATAAATAGAGGCGTAAAACAGGGCGATCCCCTCAGTCCCCTCATATTTAACTGTATCCTCGATCCCATTTTGGCAAGACTGGAGGAACAACATCGAGGCTTCAAGTTCGGCGGGGAAGAAATCACCGTGCTAGCATTTGATGATGATGTGGTAGTTATATCCGAAGACCAGGAAGGTGCACAAGCACTGCTGGAGGTCCTTGACCACGGTCTAACAACGCTCGGCATGCAACTGGACATCGGTAAATGCAGCGCCTACACGATCACGGCGGGGAGGAAGACTTGGTCCACAGCGAAGCCACGGATTAAGTGCCGAGGGATGCTGATACCAGAACTTTTGGAGACAGCAGGAAGCACTTACCTAAGACTCAAATGGACCTCGTTCGGGGGCCTCACCGGCGCAGAGAACCTTCACGATGACAAGAGGGCATGAAGAGGCTGCAGCGAGCTAAATTTAAGCCAGATCAGAAACTGGATCTATGGGACAAGTATATGGCACCCCATTACCTGTACTCCCTTACACACGGGGGGGAATCGCTGTCTGCGATTTGGCGGGCCGACGCTTGTCTCAAAGGTAGATTTAAAGAGATACTACACCTTCCCAGAGCACTGCCAGATGGGGTCCTTTACACCAAGGTAAAAGACGGCGGGTTAGGACTACATGAGCTCGCACCCATAGTCCAGCGGGCCAGAGCATCAGCTATCGGGAGGATTTGGGAGGCTCCTGATAAATTCGCCCATCACACCATCACTAGAGCCGGGTGGTTTCAACGGGGTAAACAGCAAACAACAGCATTGGGCGTGTCATGGCCCCCAACCAAGGCGGAACTCGATCGATCCAAGCGGGAAACCCAAGATGTGCATCGGGCGAAGTGGGAGACCATGCCCATGCACGGTAAAGCGGTCAGTGATTTCAAAGGGGACGCCGTGGGGAACAGGTGGCTATGGAGCGGGAGAAGCCGAATACTAAACAACAACAGAAAGATAAATGCGCTGCTGATGAGAGCTAATATGATGCCAACCAAGGTTACCATGAGAGCCGCTGGATATCACACCGAGGGTGTACAATGCCGGAGGTGTGCCTCAGCAGAGCATATCGAAACCTTAGCTCACGTACTCGGCAAGTGTACCAGCCAGAAGACTCGTATTATAAGGCGACACAACGAGGCCCGTGACTTCATACTGGAGCGTACAGTATCCAAAGGGGGCTGGGTCTGTGCCAAAGAGCAACCCTTCCTACTAAAAGGGGAACCTCGGAGGCCAGACCTGGTCTTCCTGAACCAAGCAACGAAGAACATCATCATTGCAGACGTTACGATACGCTTCGAGGAGCGCGAATGGGAGAGAAGAGCAAGAGCAAAGAAGAAGGAAAAATACGAACCCTATATTCGGGTCGTAGAAGAAGAAATGAACGGCAGATCTGGTGCTGTAGCGCCACTGGTGTTCGGAAGCCGGGGACGCCTTCCTAAAGCTACTAAGGAATGGCTAACGAAACTGGGGCTCACCACCAGTGAACTGGAGATAGTATGCGCTAATATACTAAGATCTTCACTGGAGATATCGTCTCACTTCTTCGACAATACATAAGGAAAATAGCACCTTTGAATAGCCCCGCAGACCATCGCGGGGTGGATTTCTGAGGTTGACCCATGTCCTCTAAGGGAAAGACGTGTGATGACGCACGAGAAATGAACACAGGCAGACGAGCCTGGGCTAGTCCCGACTACGGGTAAATAGGAAGAGCTGGCCAGCGATGGCCTTCAAACTAGCCAAATGCCTCGTCATCTAATTAGTGACGCGCATGAATGGATTAACGAGATTCCCACTGTCCCTATCTACTATCTACCAGTTTTTGTACTTTTAGTGCTAAAATGTTAAATTATTAGTATACGTTATCACATTACATTATAAGTAGTCACTATTTTTTTGCAGTAAAGCCTAAAAATGTTTGCTTTAATGTTTTGAGATTTATTATTTTCGTAGCACTGCATACCCCACTTTGAGAACCACAGCTCTATCTAGGTCCATTATCAATCTTTAAAGTTTGTAACTTACTATCATAATATTTATATTTATAAAAATCCAAAAGACATATATACATTTATATAAGTATTGCAAATAAACTATGATACATAACTTGATAACATTGTATTGTGTTTTTATTATGTCATTGTTGTAATTGTATAATACAGTTGAACTTCATTTATGTATATATAATTTGTTTTATAATTTGTAGGCCAATTGTTTTTCATTCAGCTGTTAGCTGCACAGTAAATGTACTGTAAGCTCTTTACTTGCCATGTACGTGTGTCCGCTATTGTCTAGCTTTTCATGTACGACAACGATCACTCGATCAGTTAAGATTTGTTTTTAAATGAAATTCGACTGTATGCACTTTCACATTTTAGTGTGGGAAAGCCTTATTTTTTCCAGGACTCCTTGACTCAAGTATGCATTACAAATCCCATCCAATGCCAATGCCCATCCAAGTTGCAAGCAGTGATGCCTTAATTTTAATGCATATTATTCTGATTGATGGTCAATTAAATTAAAATTCCTCTCAAATTCCAAGTTCAAACTCGATTGATTGATTGATATTTGGGCTACACGTCTCATATATTTGCAACGAGGCTAATCGAGACCATGAGTGGGTGATATATGAAGATGAACTAGGGGGGTGTTTGGAGGAAAGGGTCAAGTAGGAGGGCGGGGAATAAAAAGGGAAGGGGAGGAAAGGGGATTGGGGTGTGGACTGCATTTCGTCTGACTTCTCCTCCTCGACCAGTCCGGCTAGGGTGGCCCTACCAGAAGCATACGCTTCCACCGGCATAGCTCTCGGGATCAACAAAGCACGCAAACCTGCCCACCACGATAAGGTAGCAGTCCCTGGGCAGGAGAGGCTTAACAGAGACGTTGTAACGGTTACCAAATGACGTTGCTTTGGATAATAATTCGGATTGTTTATCAGAAGTAGTTTCCACTAGAATAGTGCCATTACGTAGTTTTCTAGCATTTTTCACGGTGCCTGCAATACATTGAAGAGCTTTGACGATTACGAATTTGATTATTTGGCCTTAACGTCTCATATTTTTGCAACGAGGCTAATCGAGACAATGAGTGGGTGATATATGAAGAAATATGGGGCTGTTTGGAGGAAAAGGGCAAGTAGGAGGGAGCGTGAGGAAAGGGGAAAGGGGATTGGGGTGTGGACTGCACTTCGTCTGACTTCTCCTCCTCGACCAGTCCGGTTAGGGTGGCCCTACCAGAAGCATACGCTTTTGCCGGCATAGCTCTAGGAATCATTAAAGCACGCAAACCTGCCCACCGCGATAAGGTAGCAGTCTCTGGGCAGGTTGACGATTACGAAAGGCGACTCTGTAAGAAAGGGTTTATCGTCCTCTCGTTGAATAACAAAAAATCGTGGCTGAGTTTCAGTAGAAGTAAATGATTTGAGAACGGTATCTAGCGTGATCGGGGTGTCAAACAAAGATCGGGGACGTTTGTTGCTTTTATTAGCGTGGGTGTATGATATTGAAGGGGGAGGGGGGTTCCCAGGGGCGTGGTTTGTGCTGGAAGCCATAGTTGAATGGGGACAACCTACAAAAGTTTCCCGGAATGACAGACTCAACTAACCCGTGTTGGTTCTACCACATAGGCCCTTGTAAACGGAACAGGGTCTATTTCATGGGGCAGCTAGACATGACAACATACACCGTTCATGAAGTAGAGCCAGTTAACGATTTCTGCGTGCATCAGGAGGTATGTAGGAAAGTGCTAATTTCACGTCCGGATGGGACACAGACGCAATCGCCCTTCTAACAGTGCAGTTGGCCCCCGGCCCTGGGACGGTACCTAGAGGGACCTCCTGCACTGGGCATACAACCGACGCAATCTGTGCCCAAGCCCAAGTGCTGTCAAATCAATCAGAGAGTCGAATCATAACCTGATCATTGCTGGGGTCGTCATCAGGGGAACAAGCCGTAAACAAACCATTTCGGTAGGGGGGGGACTGGTGGGCGTTTGGATCGCAAAGAGGGCCGGCACGGATGAGGAAGAAGGTGATGAAAGTAAGAAAAGAGAAAAGATGATGAAGACAGAAATGAAAAAAGGGATAATTAAAGAAGTGCACGAGAGCCCTCTTTGCGGGCACCGGTCACCACGAGGAGGGACCCACCTCGACCGGTTCGTTGCTTTTTAAGTGGATGATATCGTCCTTGATGTAGGTAAGCCTAAAAATTATTTTATTTACAAATGTTAATTAACATTATGTTGCCTACACATTTTTGTTGTACGTACGTTTAGTCTTGCATTAACTCAACGGATCTCTCATTTTCTTTTGCTGAAGGTTCAGTTTCCTTACCAAAAACATAAACCCTCAGTAGTCTTACGTTTTGAGACAAATCGGGGACAATTGGGTGTTCCGAAAGCTTTTTTTTTAGACACTAGGGGCAGAAATCTGGGACAATCCCGGTTTTCTGGGACGGATGGTCACCCTACCCCAAATTGAACAATATGATATTTCATTAGATTCCAAGCCCTAATAATAACAGTAATAATATTATTCTGTAACTCATTTCCAACTTTGTCATGTTAAGTGGTTGTTGTCTACCCTTGTCTAGGTCATGAAACTGTCAGTGATTAATAATAATAAGAACAATAATTTAATAATAATATGTAGGCCTGTCTGTAGGCTAAGTAATCATGTAGCTTACATGTTTGTTTTTCGAATAGGATTCGGCCTCAAACACAACGCGAGATCAACATGTGGCGTATATGCACGACAGTTACCGCAAACAAGCCACAAGTAACCATAAGTGGTCACAGGTCATGTACTTATGACTATGTCTTTGACATGCCTGTGACACAACAAGAAATATATGAAGCATGCGTGTCAAATTTATTCAATGGTGCTCTGGAGGGTACAATGCAACTGTTCTTGCGTACGGGCAAACAGGTTCCGGAAAGACGTAGGCTATACTATGGGCACAGGGTTTCAATGGAAGAAATCTGAAGTATAAGTAAAAGTATATAAGTATAAGTATTCAAGGGGCGGCTCTAGTTCATTCATATTGACGGCTAGATTGGGAAGAACAGCACAAGCAACTATCACGTGCTGGACAGTCGTTAGTGCCAGACCAATCAGTACGTCAAACTCCCGACTGTGGATGGGGTAACTTTTTGAGGGGGGTGGGGGAGCTCCTCAATAGCGCTTGGCAAATCATTAACCCTATTGATTGAAACCCCACAAATAAAGATCGATCGAGTAGAATCGTCAACTTTTTCTACCATCTTACTACGATTATCCTTATTGAGCGTGATAAACACACGCTGTCACCACCACTGTGTTATTTACAGCGATCGATCCTTATTTGTTTTGGCATAAGAATTTGAAGCTGAAGGCATTGAATTGAAATAAACAAATTTAAACTAAAAATACCGGTTTGTTACGAATCTAACTTCAGCAACCTTTTTGGTTTTGTGTTTAATACACTCCGAGGGACACCAAATGTTGGTGAACGGCTCGTATGCTGGCCGCGTTCCAATGTTTGCCCAGCAGCCCAGTATAAAAAAAAATTGTCCTCAAGTCATTTGCCATGACATCCTTTCCCCATTACATTGATCCCTAGGCTAGGTATATACTAGGCCTAAGCATTCGTGTCCTACATTCGTGCAATACGTGTCCTACGTGCCACGCCATTTGGGATATAGCAAGGATAAACGCCACCAAAACGCCCCAAATAATCCTGCTGACTCTGTCCCTTATATTATGTCGTACCACGCCGGAAGACATAAAGCGGCTAAACATGTACAACCGCTACATATTAAAATTGGGGGAAAAACGTAAATATGCACTTTTTACTCATTTATTATCACCTTTGACAGATGATTTTCCTTTCGTGTAATCTGCATATATAACTTGCAGACGACAATGTACGAGCTATAAGTAAAACGTGCACAAGCTCTTTCTAACGCCAAGCGATACGCCGAACGAGGCCTACTATGAGATGTAAGGAACCATGACAAATAAGTATATACATACAAGTTTGAGTTTGAGATAATTGGGTTTAAGGGCGCTTCAACCAGTTAGGTCATTTTGCGCCACCAAGATAATGTAACTCGTTACTTATTGTTTTATTGCATGATTGATTAATGGGGCTTAACGTCTCATATTTATGCAAACAAATAATGTAAGGGTGAAATTCAAGAATGAAGGCCTACAACAAAATGTTTTATTTCATTCATATTGAGCACGGGAGCAACCGGCGGCCAGATGGCAAACATTGGAACGCGGCCAGCATAAGAGCACTTCACCAACATTTGGTGTCCCTCGAAGTGTATTAAACACAAAACCAAAAAGGTTGCTGAAGTTAGATTCGTAACAAACCGGTATTTTTAGTATAAATTTGTTAATTTCAATTCAACGCCTTCAGCTTCAAATTGTTATGCCAAAACAAATAAGGATCGATCGCTGTAAATAACACGGTGGTGGTGACAGCGTGTGTTTATCACGCTCAATAAAGATAATCGTAGTAAGATGGTAGAAAAAGTTGACGATTCTACTCGATCGATCTTTATTTGTGGGGTTTCAATCAATAGGGTTAATGATTTGCCAAGCGCTATTGAGAAGCTCCCCCCCCCCCACCCCCCTCAAAAAGTTACCCCATCCACAGTCGGGAGTTTGACGTACTGATTGGTCTGGCACTAACGACTGTCCAGCACGTGATAGTTGCTTGTGCTGTTCTTCCCAATCTGGCGGTCAATATGAATGAACCAGAGCCGCCCCTTGAATACTTATATACTTTTACTTATATTTCAGATTTCGTGCATTGAAACCCTGTGCCCATAGTATACGTCTTTCCGGAACCTGTTTGCCCGTACGCAAGAACAGTTGCATTGTACCCTTCCAGAGCACCATTGACTAAATTTGACATGCATGCTTCATATATTTCTTGTTGTGTCACAGGCATGTCAAAGACATAGTCATGAGTACATGACCTGTGACCACTTATGGTAACTTGTTGCTTGTTTGCGGTAACTGTCGTGCATATACGACACATGTTGATCTCGCGTTGTGTTTGACGCCGAATCCTATTCGAAAAACAAACATGTAAGCTACATTATTATTTAGCCTACAAATAGGCCTACATATTATTATTATTAAATTATTGTTATTATTATTATTAATCACTGACAGTTTCATGACCTAGACAAGGGTGGGCAACAACCACTCAACATGACACAGTTGGAAATGAGTTACAGAATAATATTATTACTGTTATAGGGCTAGGAATTTAATGAAATATCATATTGTTCAATTGGGAGTAAGGTGACCATCCGTCCCAGAAAACCGGGATTGTCCCAGATTTCTGCCCCTAGTGTCTAAAAAAAAGCTTTCGGAACACCCAATTGTCCCCTATTTGTCTCAAAACGTAAGACTACCGAGGTTTTCTGTTTTCGGTAAGGAAACTGAACCTTCAGCAAAAGAAAATGAGAGATCCGTTGAGTTAATGCAAGACTAAACGGACGTACAGCAAAAATGTGTAGGCAACATAATGTTAATTAACATTTCTAAATAAAATAATTTTTAGGCTTACCTACATCAAGGACGATATCATCCAATTAAAAAGCAACGAATATCATTAAATAACCTCCAAAACAACCTCCATGATGATTGATTAATGGGGCTTTACGTCTCATATTTATGCAACGATGGCTAATCGAGACGATGAGCGGGTGATAATGAAGATGAGAAAGATGAAGCCACATCCGAATCAGATCCATTGTACGTCGCGTGAGTCGTCATACGGGAGTCCAGCAAGGGAGGGCAGGGCCAAGTGGGAGGAGAAATATTCAATGGGACAGTGGGGGGAAAGGGGATTGAGGGTGTGGACTGCACTTCGTCTGACTTCTCCTCCTCGACCAGTCCGACTTGGGTGGCCCTACCAGAAGCATACGCTTCCGCCGGCATAGCTCTCGGGATCAACAAAGCACGCAAACCTGCCCACCACGATAAGGTGGCAGTCCCTGGGCAGGAACAACCTCCAGAGTAGCGGTAGTTCTTTTAAATGTAGCTTCGCTACATTTGCACTACACAGAAAATGAAGCGCGCTATTTTAACACTACATCATCTTTTTATTGCTTTTATATTATGAACCCATTTTCTCATTATACTAGGAATTACAAAATAGGAGTAAACAACTCCAGCTTGGCAGCTAGTCACTCTCATCACCATCACTATCAACGTCGGATAAATATACTTAAATAAATTATAAGAAATTTGTTATACATAGCACTCTTGAAATATTAATAGCACAGGAAACTGAAGACAAAACACGCAAAATCAAACACGACCACTTACGTTACTACAAGATGAGTGTCAACTAGTTGCAAGTCAATCCTGCGTGATACAAGAATATGGGATCGGCTAGACGCTTTTTGTTGAAACGCCAAACCACCTCGGAATCTAAGCCTAAGGATGGTGGGCGAGCTAAGCCTTTCCAGTTGACCCGGTCGTTGGACCATTGGCCCTCTGCCGAACCGTCTATACCGAGCCCCTTGAGCATGTTGTCTAGCAGGATCGACCGCCTATTGGTCTCGGGAAGAAGGGGCACCCTCTTGCCGGAAAGCGGGCGGCGGTAGAAAAGCGCCGGTGGCCAGGGTTCAGGACCCAAAATCTGCATTTCCCCACGGAACCGGAGGCTGCAAAATGCCTGGATCCTGTTTCCGTTGATTTTCAGGGCCCCCTGAGTGCGACCGAGAAGCCCATCAAAACCCTCCAGTTGGTCGACTCCCAGCCACTCGGTCCCAACAAGGAGGTCTCCCAACGTTTAATTAATAATAATATATATAATAATATAAAAATACATTATAATAATAGTAATAATAATAATAATAATAATAATAATAATAATAATAATAATAATAATAATTCGAAAATAAAAACTACTCCAAACGGCATGCGTGGCCGGGTTGTGGAAAGCACTGTTGTGCTAGGGGATTGTGTCATTGCCAGTTCATCCTCTAGCACATTCAGTTTCAGCTTCAGTGAGGGAAGTGTCTCAAACGTGCCCGATGCAGACGGCTGTGGCAATATGGTGCAGTCATCTTCCTCCCCCTAAACCACCATTGGCACCGCCACTGGTAACTCAGCTCTCTGCTCAGCGAAAGTGCTTTATTATTGCAATAGTTTATTTCTGTTGTCTGAAGAACATGTCTCTTGCAACAAACCATGGGAAGAATATTAAAAACATTATTGCTTGTGCTGTTTAATCTATGTCAGGTTGCTGTCTACATGAAGCAATACACATAATATAGGAAATTATAGAGATGAGGTCTAAAGCTAGTACACATAAGAGGGAAAGAAGGATAGGAGTCAACAGCTTACCTGAAACCCTTAGGCAGGCCGCGTTCTCTGGTGACCAACACGGTGTTCGAAACGTCCAGAACATTATTTTTATACTCGTGTGTTTGTTTGTGTTTTTCTTTTCTACGTGGCCCGCCTTAGGGTTTCAGGTAAGCTGTTAGCTCTTAACCATCTTTCCCTCTCATGTACATATCAAAGCTTACCTGAATAGTAGAAAGATTAAATAACAACATTTATAAAGGACAACACAAGGTAATCTATTTCGGAGGCTTTTACGGCCGCAGTTAACTATACTATTGTGGTTTTCCGGGTACAACCGTGTCAAAAGGTGGAACGAATGATCTATTCTGTTTTAAGAGAATGTCGGCCGAATGTTCACTGTGCAACGTCGTGTCGTCGTAATATGGGATGAAGTAGACGCGGCTAATCCAGCCTCATTATTCGCCTGTATTACCGTAAGTGAGCAGCTAATCCCTGTTAATGACACAAGTGATCCGTTGGACTATTTCGAATCCCAAACCGGACGGATCTGCCACCTTTCCAGATCACGTATTAAAACAAGTAAAACTAATCTAGAACTTCGCCCAAATGAAGTCTGTAGAATTGATGTCGAACCTCATCAATCAAGGTACATCAGCTTTGTATCTGCAAGCTATTGCCAGCGAAGCGCAAACATTCTCAAGAGCGTAGAATGACTACCAACGCCACGCAGGTGACCTGGCTCACTATGGTAGACTCCGTGGAATCCCTGGAATTGAAGACCTAAATAACAGGAAGTAAGCCAATCTGTACAACGCAGCGTATCTCTGGGGAACGGCCACGCAACACATTAACGACAACTTTGTTCAAACTGCTGTTCCTCTAGCTACAAGCAAATGCTACAGCTACAGCTACAACTACAAATACAGCAGCTACAGCAGAGGCATTGAAGGGGCTGGGGATAACCCTACCCTCACAGGAGAACATGAAAAGAGAGGTAGACAGAGACACCGACTTGGACAGTGATGATGATTCTGTTGACTCTCGACCCAGGAGGAAAAGACGCAAGAATCACTGAGGAGGAAGAGATCTACATCCACGACCAACAAGATAATCTCTAAAAAAATATACATATATATATATTATTGTCGATCTGGTCGTGGTCGAGAAGAATCGTTACGCGGATCAATTTTTAGTGAAGGAGAGGGGAAGACTCACTGCTAAAAAAAGTCGCGCATGTCAAACTGGACCACTACGTCATTGATTGATTGATATTTGATTTTAACGTCTTATATTAATGCAACTTGGCTAATCAAGACGCCAACGAGATAGGGGTTCTCCTGTCACTATACTTGCTGATAGATGTGGTGTCAAAACCAAATATAAAAATGTATTTTACACGAAACCGCATGGTGGAAACGCCTTTTTCCCAATGTCATAAGTGAAGAGGGGTTCTCATTGCTCACAAAGTTTCTCCACTTTGAAAATAATAATAATCAGGCTGCAATTGACAGGGAACCTAAACTTTACAAAATTATGCGAATAATATCACGTCTACGTACACGATTTCGCCCAACATATGTTCCAGGCCGCAAGATTTCAGTCGATGTATCATTGTTGTTGTGGAAAGGGAGGCTTTCATGGCGGTGTTGTCCCGACAAGTAGATTGATTACCAGTCAATTCATTATCGACACGAGGAGCTTGATTTACTTACTGATATCGGGACTGAGAGGAAAGGATTTTAAGTCATAAGCCTTTTAAAAGTTAACTAAGATTTAATAAACCAATTAAAACTGTTATTTACAAAGGACTTTAACTTGAATTATCCCTAACATCCTAAATCGTGTCAGAACACCTTATCAGCTAGGCCGCCAGATAACAAGAGCGTGATTGCAAGATCATGCTGCAAGGAGTGGGGGGGGGGGGGGGGGGGGAAGAGGGGCAATAAAACATACGAGTACCCCTTCATGGAAAGCAGTGACGATTTAGAATTCAACGGGATAATAGGGTTTGATTTATTCAGATGGATAGATATTTGGGATTAACGTCTCATATTTTTGCAACGAGGCTAATCGAGACAATGTGTGGGTGATATATGAAGATGAAAGAGGGGGCTGTTTGGAGGAAAGGGGCAAATAGGAGGGCGGGGAGGAAAAGGGGAGGGCAGGAAAAGGGAGTGAGGACGATGTGGACTGCATATCGTCTGACTTCTCCACCTCGACCTCCCTATTTCAAATTTAGTATCGATGGTGATAATCAACTTCTTGTAGACAAGACAACTGTGTTCCGTACGGAAATAAACAAAGCAATCGATTCTTACAAATTTCCCATGCAGTGCCAATGTGGAGGCATTTTCAGCAATGTTTCTCTTGCACCAGGAAAAGTCCATGATTGATTAATAGGGCTAAACGTCTCATATTTTCACAAAAGAAAGACGGGACTGGAAGGATCCAGGAAAGAGTGGTGCTGCATACACTGTTAAGAAAATCTGGGCTTTGTACGAGCACATGACATTTCTAGATACATATGTTGCTTGTCGAAGGTAAAGACTAGGCCTATTTGGAAGTACCATGTAATTCATGTCACAACTGCCTTTCCCATTTATGCAAATTAATGGTATTCTGTTTGTAGGACATTTGCAAATGTTCCACCAAAGAGGACAGCAACCCAACCAGCTTCATGTGCCAGTGCCACTTTAAAGGAAGCATGTTACAGCGCGGATGTATGGGACCCGTTGCGCAACGGGATGCCCCTCGAAATGATTGTAGAGCAACCTCAACCTGATAGGGTAACATCTTCTCTATCTCTTCATTCCATCAATTCAACTTCCTCCATGCAATCACTATCCTCCTTTCCATCATCCATCATCCACCTCACAAACAGTCGACAACAACCACCCATCAAGCCAACTGGCAAGACCATCTTCCTCTGCCCCAAGTTCCCGCATGACCTCTCCAGACCGTTTCCACACTTCTAAAAAACAGAAATGTGACTCTCCTGAGAGTTTCTTGCGGGTTCAATTCAAGAACCATAATAGTTCAATGGGCAACCTCATTGAAATGCAAAAAGCAACAGCATCACCTGCTAATGGAAATGACAACTTTTCAAAGTATGTCTCGACGTTGATGTCGCAAATTCCATCTAACCAACGCCGCTTGCAATGCCAACAGGAAGTTCTTGTTTATTTATTTATTTAGTTTATTATATCTCTAATCTCTCTTTAATCTCTATTTAGTTGTATTTATCTCTAATTGCTTTCCCTCTGCGTACAAAGATCATGCGACCCTATCCGGGCAGATTTTTGACTAATACCCAACGCATTTTTAAATATCGCTTATCTCGTGCTAGGCGCACCATAGAAAATGCGTTTGGTATTATGGCCTCTAGATGGAGGATTTCCCGAAGACCCATCATTGCCACTGTCACAACAGTAGAGAGTATTGTTTAGGCTTCGGTTTGTCTCCATAACTTCTTGAAGTCCGACGAAGAGATGGTCAGAGTTAACTTCCGCCGATATTGTCCCAACCGCTGCCAGGACGAGGAAGATGGTGCTGGCAACGTTGTTTTGGGCCAGTGGAAGTTAGGCCGTGACGACCATGGTCTTGGTCAGTTAGGCTGTATCGGTGCAAATAATCCCCAGAATATTGCTACAAATGTACGTGACAAGCTAGAGATTGTGCTCTAAAGTTACACAACACTGTTCAAGGATACACCAACTACTTTACTCGTAAAGTTGACGGTGTCTACGTTCGGATCTTTTCTGCAACATTCCCATCTACCACTATCAGACAGGTAGTGAGGCGTCGATAAATGGCCTCTGTTTGTTTTTGGTAAACGGTCCTGAATGCAGAGGTGGTGAAAGAAACACAAAAAAGACATTTACGGACGTAACAATCCAGAACAGAGTGCATCAAACACGTATCCAAAAGATCATTGAAAGCGGTTGGTTACTCAATGAAAGGCACGACAAGTAGTGTCGCGCAACACTGCACAACACTACCAGGTCGAGCAACCAGGTCTACCCTCCATACTACTGCACAACACTACCAGGTCGAGCAACTAGGTCTATCCTCCATACTACTGCACAACACTACCAGGTGGAGCAACCAGGTCTACCCTCCATACTACTGCACAACAATCCTATTCAAAATCTACTCAACATGGACCCATTGAAGAAGCTCTTCCAAGCTCCATCAACACTTTTTGATCCCAGAAATCTAGCAAAGGCATCAAGCGACTGTAAGTTCGTCCAACCACATATTGTGAACATGCCCTTTGGCAAAGAACTTACAAGTCTTCAGTTCAATGAAGGTTATATGGTGCTAATAAGTCTTGTAACTGAAGAGTTGGGGAAGGCATCCACAAAAGAAATCAACATTGTTGGAATGTGTGCTCCTTGTGCCTTCTTCTGTCTATAAAATGAAGTATTTCATTTTTCAGCTTCTGTGAAGAAGATACCGAACCTAAGGGACGTAAATAACAAGCAAGTCGAGATGGCCACCAGAACATGGTTTCAACATTCAAATGATAGGATCAAAAAGAAGTTAAAGGCACAAAAGCACAGGGCTATAATCCCTGAATCAGACGGTGAATAAATGGAAAATCCACAATATGTAAAGATTAGGCTAAACAACTGAACACTTATCAAAGCGCACTAATCCGCCCACCACGATAAGGTAGCAGTCTCTGGGCATGGAAAGTCTACAACTCCAAAAAACTAACACGGTGGTTGAGAACGCTTTGTCACATACGTCTTCATCAGAGTCGGATTGATTGATTGATTAATGGGGCTTAACGTCTCATATTTATGCAACGATGGCTAATCGAGACGATGAGCGGGTGATAATGAAGATGAGAAAGATGATAATGAAGAATAAAGCTACATCCGAATCAGATCCATTGTACGTCGCGTGAGTCGTCATACGGGAGTCCAGCAAGGGAGGGCAGGGCCAAGTGGGAGGAGAAATCTTCAGTGGGACAGTGGGGGGGAAAGGGGCAGGGTCTCCTTTTGTCGCCTCTTACGACTAGCAGAGTCACTCTGGGCCTATTCTTCCCCGGGCCCAGACGGGCGTTGGCATCTTAGGCATAGGCCTTACTGTATAATTGATAAATAAATAAATAAAAATAAATACATTTATTCTATAACATACAGGGTAAATGATTAATTCCAGATCCAGAGTATGCCAGGGATGTACTGCAGAGCCATCGGGAAGTCCTTCCATTGGTTCAAAATGACGAAGCCGAAGTGCATACTGAAGATGGAGTTGAGGATTTAGAAGGAAGTGTTACTGGTAATTAATCACACATACACTAGTATTATTTAGGTCTAGGCTGAATCATAGAACATTTTATTTTTTTAACAAGGGGCGTTGCATAGTTATGGTTTGCATTATAGGCCTATCGGTCTGTGGGAATAATAAATAGAATACAATACAACATTCGAGTCGGTTCTAACTAGTGCACGCAAAATCATATCATTCATGAATCCAAAATAGTACATAATTAATTATGCCACCTCAAGTCATCCACTTCTTGTGAAGTTAGGCCTACTATATGTTGTGCAAATTTGTAATCTTTGTTTTCACTTTGCAGATCCTATATACCGTTGGTCACATGAAGCCACTTTGCTGTTGATCCATCTGTTTGATGAAAACAAACTTAAAATGTCCTCCCCAAAATACACCAACAATTCTGTGTTTGCCATTATTGCAGAGGCAATTCGATCAAAGGGCCATTATGTTTCTGGCAAGCAGTGTGAAACTAAATGGACAACATTGAAACGAACTTATAAGAAAATTAAGGATCACAATGGCAAATCAGGCAATGGGGCTAAATCATAGCTATATTTCCAGGTAAGTTTTGTAGCTCTTAAAAATCAAGCATGATTGTAGCCTACAATCACAGGATAACTTGTTTTGTTTGCATGCAATTATAGTTCCTGATTTTACAACAAGGAGTACTTAACAATTCACATTTAAACTAACGCACTCTTATTATCAGCACTGCACTGCGCTACCACAGTATTTGCCACCTGGTGAGATTTTGGCATCTAGCTCATTACAGAAAATGGCAGCTGTGAATTTAAAAAATTAGAATTCAGTCAAGGATTAAGATTTAAATTGTAGTTTAGATTTTACAATATATTCTTGTAAATGTTTAAATAATAAGTTTAAATTTTAAATTTACATTGATTCATCGTGGATTAGAATATTAAAAGTCTAGCCTATGTGCAAGGATACATGATACTGAAACAAATGGACAAAATATTTATTTATTTTATTAATTATTTGTATTCATTACAAAAGTGAATTGAATAGGGGTTGGCAGAAAAGAGCACAGCTCCAAACACACAAGAGTGACTGCCAACCCATACTAAAATAACTTAAAATCTAAATAAATAAATGAACATAATACAAAATACAAAATACAAAATACAAAACAAAAAACATGAAAACATAATATGAATGAAAATATAATTATAAGACAGAACTGTTAAAAATGAAGTAAAAAAGAATAAAAAAAAACAAAATTTACAAAACAATGTTTAAAAAATGCTCCGTTAAAGACGCTTTGAAGACATCTAATGAGCGTGCCATCCTGATCTTCAGTGGAAGAGAATTCCACGATTGACAAGCCCTATTGCGACTGAATCTATTAACTTTAAATGCTGATAAAACTAACTTCATTATAATGTCATCACCCAAAACAAACAGAAATCATGGTAAATCTATCCTTCTTGGCACCCAACAAATTAAAGAAGTTCAAGTAATCAAGTATGTAGGACTTTATGTAGACAAATTGTTACGATGGAAAGAACATGTTCAGTACCTGTGTAAAAAAATCTCTTCCATTATTGGAATTATGTGGAAATTATCCTATCTACTTCCGCCTCACACACTTCGCCCGATATATTTCTCACTCATACACTCGCATCTTACTTATTTAAATACAATATGGGGGAACGCTGCACAGTAAATTATCCATGACCTACAGGTTCTTCAAAATAGAGCAATTAAAAGCCTATATCAACTCCCATTCAGATATCCCTCTGTGGACCTTTATCAAAATTTTAAAATAATACCTTTGTCAGTAATACATCAATATGAAAAAATTCTTCTCATAAGAAATATTAAACAAGGTAAAATCTACACCACCCATATACTAGAATACCAACAGCACAATTACAAAACTAGAAATAAAGGGAATTTATTTATTAGATCAATCAATAGCAATTATGGCAAAAATTCTATAACCTTTTCAGGATACATATTATATAATAACATTCCAGCTAAAATTAGATACCAACCATGTGACTATAAATTTAAAAATGATATTAAAAATTGGCTTATGGTGAAATATGTAAACAAGTAGTACAGTCAAAGTAATTACAACAAACTCTAAGGGACCAACATATTGCTTTGTTATAATGATATGGTATCATCATGTATACAAGCAGTTGTGGGGCCCTAAACGTCCGTTTGTTATATTGGTTATTTTTTATTTTTTGTAATGACGTTTGTTGTAATTACTTTTTACAGTATGATAGAGCCAATAGTACTAGTAATAGTAATCTCTACTATAATCACAATTTAAAAAATGTAAACATGTCTAGGCCTAAATGTCATCTTAAATTTATGTTATGTTTTTATCATTATCATTATTTCACCTACTATTGGTGCTCTTGGACTATAAGATCTACCACATTTCCTATTAGAACAAAATATGTCTGTGTTTCCTTCATTCTTTATATGTACTCTTTATTTACTTCTTTTTTCATCACTATTCTCAATCATATTTTCACTATTTTCACTTCTGTTGTTAATACATAAATCATACTACGTAGTAGGCCCTTAGCCTACAAATGTAAGTGTTCATACCTCCCGCCATCATCTCATCATCTATTAAATCATTTCCTGTTTTTGAAGGCCCCCTGCTTGCGAGTAATTCCTACTCTTTGGGGGCCAGATCTCTGTATTGTAATAAGTATTTCTTGTATTCATCTTGAAAATAAATAAATAAATAAATAAATAAATAAATAAATAAATAAATAATAGAACCCTTTCTGGTAGGCTGCTGTTCTGGCAAAAGGTGGCCTGAACAATAGACCCCTACCAAATTGGGCACTACGATTACAGGCTTGCAGTCTTACATATGGATCCAGGTTTGTCCTACCATTCAACATGCCCCACAAAAATTGTAGCTCTACTTTTTTCCTGAATGTTTCCAGAGATGGAATCTTCAATGATGCACGTCTTGCCGTAGCACTATGATTGGTAAATTGCGACCTAGCAGCAATAAAGCGTGTAGCTCTACTTTGGACACGCTCCAACTTCATCTTGTTGCATATAGATGTTGGGTCCCACGCTGGGCAGCCGTAGACGAGATGAGGTCTAACGAGCGCTAGGTAAACAGCCCTTTTGGTGCTAGGCTGAGCATGATGCAGGTGTCTAGCAATGAAATATAATTGTCTGGTGGCTTTGGCTCGTACTACTTCACAATGAGTGTTCCATTTTAGATCACTTGTAACAATTACACCTAGTAGTCTGACACGTTTTTTCTCTGGAATAGGCAAGTTATTGATCAAATAACAACAAGGGAATGGATTCTTGGATCTTGCAAATCGGATAGACATACTCTTTTGGGACTAGACTTGAATATAGGCATATACTAGATCAAGGAACTGTAGGCAACTAAGACCAAGTGTAGCCTGGGCCTAGATCATTTGTGGATTAGACTATAAAAAAATTAGGCTATGTACAAGGATATAATACTGAAACCAATGGACAAAATAGTTCTGTCGTTATGGTGATCACATAATTATATATATATATATATATATATATATATATATATATATATATATATATATAATATGTAAACACATTTCCACAAGAGCACAATGAAACGTTTCAGCCCGTGCAACCTTTCCTTTCTCGATTAGTTCCTTCTAAACAATGTCACATATACCAAAGATTATCAATACATGTTGCTCTACCCCTCAATGCAAGAATATAACTGAGAAAGTGATTTCTTTCCGCAAATTTCGATTGTTCACGCCACCACTTTGGTTACATTTTACCTCTCTCGGCCCACGTGCATATATATATAGTTCACTTGAAAAACGAGTAGGCCTAGCAGAACCAGAAATTGTTAATACAATACATAACACCCAATCCCAGAGATGAGTATTTCCCATAAATTATTATTACCTCTCCTTGAAAATGAAAAGGGTTAAAGTACCTAATTTCTTTGCAGGAAATAGATGAAATACTGGGAAGGCGCCCTGAGATGGACCTATCAGTACAGCCGACAGTGGGGGAATTTCTTCCATGTCATCTTCCGGTCCGTATTCACCCAACTCTTCGTCTTCGTCTTCCATAAGCGCCTGTCCGTCACCTACAATTGTACCTGGCGACTTGCCGCCCACAAAGCCGGAAGCTCTACCTCAATCACGAAAAAGGAAGATGTCGCAGCAGGAGATGTTCGATAAGATGATGAACGACAGAAAAGCTCATCATGCCGAACGCATGAAGAAGCAAGATCATATGTTGGAACTCCTGGACAAAATTGTGAATAAAAAGTAATAACCATAACTAGTAGGCCTAATTCTCCCTTTATTCTGTGACGGGTAACAAGTTCCTAATGTATAAGTTTTCTACAGGCCTAGGCATAATGTTTACATAATCATAATGTTACCTTTTATAGTTAAAACTAAATTGATGTGTCTCGAATAATTAGTAATAACTGCAGCTAGTACATAATTAGCAGAAATGACCTTTATTCTGTGACGGGTAACAAGTTCCTAATGTATAAGTTTTCTACAGGCCTTGGCATAATGTTTCCATAATCATAATGTTACCTTTTATAGTTAAAACTAAATTGATGTGTCTCTAATAATTAGTAATAACTGCAGCTAGTACATAATTAGCAGAAATGACCTTTATTCTGTGACGGGTAACAAGTTCCTAACGTATAAGTTTTCTACAGGCCTAGGCATAATGTTTTCATAATCATAATGTTACCTTTTATAGTTAAAACTAAATTGATGTGTCTCTAATAATTAGTAATAACTGCAGCTGGTACATAATTAGCAGAAATGACCTTTATTCTGTGACGGGTAACAAGTTCCTAACGTATAAGTTTTCTACAGGCCTAGGCATAATGTTTTCATAATCATAATGTTACCTTTTATAGTTAAAACTAAATTGATGTGTCTCTAATAATTAGTAATAACTGCAGCTGGTACATAATTAGCAGAAATGACCTTTATTCTGTGACGGGTAACAAGTTCCTAATGTATAAGTTTTCTACAGGCCTAGGCATAATGTTTTCATAATCATAATGTTACCTTTTATAGTTAAAACTAAATTGATGTGTCTCTAATAATTAGTAATAACTGCAGCTAGTAACAAGTTCCTAATGTAGTAATGTATAAGTTTTCTACAGGCCTAGGCTAGGCATAATGTTAGCTTTTGAATCGCAATAAATATAATACCTACTTATTATTTCCTAACTTGTGATTTGTCTCTTCCAAACAATCCTGATCATACTGAACACTTTTTCGACGCTTAACCCAATAAGAGTATAACCACTATAATTAGTTATCTATGGTATAATTATAAGCCCTACACGGCATTATAAACTAACTTCAGTACCGGTACCATTATTATTAACAACCAGGAAATTACATGTGAATTAAATGTGTGGTATTACGCCTGCCCGTAGTAAATAAGTTGTATTTGGCTGGTATGTATATTTTATTTACCAACCTAGCTTATAAAAGGAATTGTGAGTATACAGCAACATAGTTTTTTGCAATGCTTTGCATACAACAAGACTGGTTTTGTAGTGCTACTGTAGCCTACTTGCTTTACGGCAAGACATATGGCAATCGGTTCATTATTGATATCCGCTTCAGGTTACCATTTCCTTGCCTTAAATTACAGTCTGCAGCATTTTCCTCTTCCTCATACCCACTACTGCCTAGGTCTTCCTCCGTTTCATCATTCATTGTTTGACAAATGTTATGCAGGGCACAACATGCAATTACCAACTCCGGAACCTTATCTATCCGGTTCATATCAAGGTATTTAAGGCAACGAAATCTTCCCTTTAGGAAGCCGAAAGCTCTTTCAATGACAGTCCTTGTGGAAGACAAGCAATAGTTAAAATTTTTTTGTCTGTTAGTTAGGTGCCCATTATTTTTGTATGCTACCATAATGTGTTGGGAACATGGATACGCTGGATCGCCGATAAGGTGAGTATGTGAAGGAAATTAGTGCATTTCTTCATTGTCCATGTACTCTTGGATTGGTGATAATCGTAACACCCTAGCATCATGTATGGAGCCTACTTGACCAGCATAGCAGTGTGTAAATCGTGCTTCGTGATCACAGACACCCTGAAATCAATGAAGAATGATTAGTTATCTGTAAAATCCGAATTGTGTTGATAAAAAGTGAAACAATATTTAGGCCAGAAAAAAGATTAATTGTAGGCCTAGTAGAAGAGTACGTATTTCCTACCTGAAGAACTAGGGAGTGCACTCCTTTACGATTCACATACGACGCTTCATTGACACGAGGAGAGGGTATGGGAATGTGAGTTCCGTCAATAGCCCCTATCACCGAGGGAAACCCATTCTTTAATTCAAAACCAGCAACAACTTCATGTAGCCTTCTGCCAGTGGGCCACTTTATTTCCTCAGGTCCCAGGTGAAAGATAGCCTTGCACACTCGTCTTACAGTTCGTATGGCAGTGGCTCTTCCAATATTAAACCGGTCGCACAAAGACCTAGAAATAGGTTATTGTTATTGTTTTAGGGCACAAAACACGGTTGTTATTAGTCCACCTATGGACAGAATAGGGCTGAGATAGGGCCTATGTATTGATTGTGCCAAACTTATGAGGCACACATTTTAAGTGGGATATCTAGGCCTAAGCTAGGGCTAGGCCTAGACTTCAGTACATGAAGCATACTGTTTACTAATGTCAACAATTTATAATTCAGACAGAGGGTTTTCAATGGACAGTATTTGGGGGAATTCATTTGAATTTAGCTATATTACACACCCTGGCCAGGCCTAGGCCTAGTGCTTGGGTTAAACATGCTATAGGCCTAGCCTTCCAAAATTATTTTAAGCTTGGTTATAAAGTTGGTATCTTGCCTGTACGAATCCGGTGTGGCCAAATACCATAGAGCGATTAATAGTTGCTTCGAAGGTAATATAGTTGGTCTGCCACTGTTATCAAAAGACTTATTAACAATTACGGGTGCAATTCTTAATAAAACGTGCTCATATGTAGTAAGGTTTAATCGAAAATGTTCCTTAAAAACACGATGTGAAAACAGTGGAACTACTGTTTCCACATAATCAACAATCCTCGGTAATTGCACCCTGTCATCACCAGTTTCTCTGTAATTAAGTATGAACATAAAATCGTCCCATTCTTCTTCGGAGCTCCCAGAATAATCAAATAATTCTTCTGCAATTTGGTCCACGACTATTTTCGCGCCGTCATCCATACTGTGCTCAGGTGGATGCTCGTTCCGTTTCTTAAGCCTACTGGCTCGCGCTGGCTCACGCCGGCGCTCACTGGGTCCCAGCAGTCCCAGCATGAAACGGAACGCAACCCACGTGTGTTACGTTACAGTATTCTGTGTTGCGCTGTCAGTGTCGGTTGTAGAGGATGGGGAAACCCCAATATAAACAGAAGTTTCGCCGTGAGTGGACCAAGGATCCACTTTTAAAAGATTGGCTGGTTGAGAAAATAACATCTGGTGAGTGTAGTGAAAGTTTTGGTGAATGTAGATTTTGTAAGTTTATGAGTATTTTGAGACTGTAAACGAAATCAGTAGGATAGGCGTTGGCAACACTGCACACCACCACCCTCAGTCTGAGGATAGAAATCATCCAGAGTGGACGTGCGGGCATAGTTCTTGAGCTGCGATTTGCTGCTGTGATTTGTTTAGTGTAAAAGTGAACACAATGGGTAAGTCATTTTAAACTATCTCTTTTTGTATCCCATCAAGCATGCAAGGTATTTAATGCTTAGGTAAAACATTTCCCACCTAGGTTATGAATTTGAAACCCGATCGAATAATAGTTTCCTCACGTGTTTTGTTTTGTGTTGTGTTAAACTTATAGTGGCCGCGCTGTTATTTGGTCTTGTATTGAGTATACTATAGCCTCGTCACTGCCAGACTGTAATATTATAGTGGCCGCGCTGTTACCTGGTCTTGTATTGCGTATACTATAGCCTCGTCACTGCCAGACTGTGTTATTATAGTGGCCGCGCTGTTACCTGGTCTTGTATTGCGTATACTATAGCCTCGTCACTGCCAGACTGTGTTATTATAGTGGCCGCGCTGTTATTTGGTCTTGTATTGAGTATACTATAGCCTCGTCACTGCCAGACTGTGTTATTATAGTGGCCGCGCTGATACCTGGTCTTGTATTGCGTATACTATAGCCTCGTCACTGCCAGACTGTGTTATTATAGTGGCCGCGCTGATACCTGGTCTTGTATTGCGTATACTATAGCCTTGTCACTGCCAGACTGTAATATTATAGTGGCCGCGCTGTTATTTGGTCTTGTATTGAGTATACTATAGCCTCGTCACTGCCAGACTGTGTTATTATAGTGGCCGCGCTGTTATTTGGTCTTGTATTGAGTATACTATAGCCTCGTCACTGCCAGACTGTGTTATTATAGTGGCCGCGCTGATACCTGGTCTTGTATTGCGTATACTATAGCCTCGTCACTGCCAGACTGTGTTATTATAGTGGCCGCGCTGATACCTGGTCTTGTATTGCGTATACTATAGCCTCGTCACTGCCAGACTGTGTTATTATAGTGGCCGCGCTGTTATTTGGTCTTGTATTGAGTATACTATAGCCTCGTCACTGCCAGACTGTAATATTATAGTGGCCGCGCTGTTACCTGGTCTTGTATTGCGTATACTATAGCCTCGTCACTGCCAGACTGTAATATTATAGTGGCCGCGCTGATACCTGGTCTTGTATTGCGTATACTATAGCCTCGTCACTGCCAGACTGTAATATTATAGTGGCCGCGCTGTTATTTGGTCTTGTATTGCGTATACTATAGCCTCGTCACTGCCAGACTGTGTTATTATAGTGGCCGCGCTGTTACCTGGTCTTGTATTGAGTATACTATAGCCTCGTCACTGCCAGACTGTAATATTATAGTGGCCGCGCTGTTACCTGGTCTTGTATTGAGTATACTATAGCCTCGTCACTGCCAGACTGTAATATTATAGTGGCCGTGCTGTTATTTGGTCTTGTATTGAGTATACTATAGCCTTGTCACTGCCAGACTGTAATATTATAGTGGCCGCGCTGTTATTTGGTCTTGTATTGCGTATACTATAGCCTCGTCACTGCCAGACTGTAATATTATAGTGGCCGCGCTGATACCTGGTCTTGTATTGCGTATACTATAGCCTCGTCACTGCCAGACTGTAATATTATAGTGGCCGTGCTGTTATTTGGTCTTGTATTGAGTATACTATAGCCTCGTCACTGCCAGACTGTGTTATTATAGTGGCCGCGCTGTTACCTGGTCTTGTATTGAGTATACTATAGCCTTGTCACTGCCAGACTGTGTTATTATAGTGGGCGCGCTGTTATTTGGTCTTGTATTGAGTATACTATAGCCTCGTCACTGCCAGACTGTAATATTATAGTGGCCGCGCTGTTATTTGGTCTTGTATTGAGTATACTATAGCCTCGTCACTGCCAGACTGTAATATTATAGTGGCCGTGCTGTTACCTGGTCTTGTATTGAGTATACTATTGCCTCGTCACTGCCAGACTGTGTTATTATAGTGGGCGCGCTGTTATTTGGTCTTGTATTGAGTATACTATAGCCTCGTCACTGCCAGACTGTAATATTATAGTGGCCGCGCTGTTATTTGGTCTTGTATTGCGTATACTATAGCCTCGTCACTGCCAGACTGTGTTATTATAGTGGCCGCGCTGTTACCTAGTCTTGTATTGAGTATACTATAGCCTCGTCACTGCCAGACTGTAATATTATAGTGGCCGCGCTGTTATTTGGTCTTGTATTGAGTATACTATTGCCTCGTCACTGCCAGACTGTGTTATTATAGTGGGCGCGCTGTTATTTGGTCTTGTATTGAGTATACTATAGCCTCGTCACTGCCAGACTGTAATATTATAGTGGCCGTGCTGTTATTTGGTCTTGTATTGCGTATACTATAGCCTCGTCACTGCCAGACTGTAATATTATAGTGGCCGTGCTGTTATTTGGTCTTGTATTGCGTATACTATAGCCTCGTCACTGCCAGACTGTAATATTATAGTGGCCGTGCTGTTATTTGGTCTTGTATTGCGTATACTATAGCCTCGTCACTGCCAGACTGTGTTATTATAGTGGCCGCGCTGTTATTTGGTCTTGTATTGAGTATACTATAGCCTCGTCACTGCCAGACTGTAATATTATAGTGGCCGCGCTGTTACCTGGTCTTGTATTGCGTATACTATAGCCTCGTCACTGCCAGACTGTAATATTATAGTGGCCGCGCTGATACCTGGTCTTGTATTGAGTATACTATAGCCTCGTCACTGCCAGACTGTGTTATTATAGTGGCCGCGCTGTTACCTGGTCTTGTATTGCGTATACTATAGCCTCGTCACTGCCAGACTGTAATATTATAGTGGCCGCGCTGATACCTGGTCTTGTATTGAGTATACTATAGCCTCGTCACTGCCAGACTGTAATATTATAGTGGCCACGCTGTTATTTGGTCTTGTATTGCGTATACTATAGCCTCGTCACTGCCAGACTGTAATATTATAGTGGCCGCGCTGATACCTGGTCTTGTATTGCGTATACTATAGCCTTGTCACTGCCAGACTGTGTTATTATAGTGGCCGCGCTGTTACCTGGTCTTGTATTGCGTATACTATAGCCTTGTCACTGCCAGACTGTGTTATTATAGTGGCCGCGCTGTTACCTGGTCTTGTATTGGGTATACTATAGCCTCGTCACTGCCAGACTGTGTTATTATAGTGGCCGCGCTGTTATTTGGTCTTGTATTGAGTATACTATAGCCTCGTCACTGCCAGACTGTAATATTATAGTGGCCGCGCTGTTATTTGGTCTTGTATTGCGTATACTATAGCCTCGTCACTGCCAGACTGTGTTATTATAGTGGCCACGCTGTTATTTGGTCTTGTATTGAGTATACTATAGCCTCGTCACTGCCAGACTGTGTTATAATAGTGGCCGCGCTGTTATTTGGTCTTGTATTGAGTATACTATAGCCTCGTCACTGCCAGACTGTGTTATTATAGTGGCCACGCTGTTATTTGGTCTTGTATTGAGTATACTATAGCCTCGTCACTGCCAGACTGTGTTATAATAGTGGCCGCGCTGTTATTTGGTCTTGTATTGAGTATACTATAGCCTCGTCACTGCCAGACTGTGTTATAATAGTGGCCGCGCTGTTATTTGGTCTTGTATTGAGTATACTATAGCCTCGTCACTGCCAGACTGTAATATTATAGTGGCCACGCTGTTATTTGGTCTTGTATTGAGTATACTATAGCCTCGTCACTGCCAGACTGTGTTATAATAGTGGCCGCGCTGTTATTTGGTCTTGTATTGCGTATACTATAGCCTCGTCACTGCCAGACTGTGTTATAATAGTGGCCGCGCTGTTATTTGGTCTTGTATTGCGTATACTATAGCCTCGTCACTGCCAGACTGTGTTATAATAGTGGCCGCGCTGTTATTTGGTCTTGTATTGCGTATACTATAGCCTCGTCACTGCCAGACTGTGTTATAATAGTGGCCGCGCTGTTATTTGGTCTTGTATTGCGTATACTATAGCCTCGTCACTGCCAGACTGTGTTATAATAGTGGCCGCGCTGTTATTTGGTCTTGTATTGCGTATACTATAGCCTCGTCACTGCCAGACTGTGTTATTATAGTGGCCACGCTGTTATTTGGTCTTGTATTGAGTATACTATAGCCTCGTCACTGCCAGACTGTAATATTATAGTGGCCGCGCTGATACCTGGTCTTGTATTGAGTATACTATAGCCTCGTCACTGCCAGACTGTGTTATAATAGTGGCCGCGCTGTTATTTGGTCTTGTATTGCGTATACTATAGCCTCGTCACTGCCAGACTGTGTTATTATAGTGGCCACGCTGTTATTTGGTCTTGTATTGAGTATACTATAGCCTCGTCACTGCCAGACTGTGTTATTATAGTGGCCGCGCTGTTATTTGGTCTTGTATCGCGTATACAATAGCCTCGTCACTGCCAGACTGTGTTATTATAGTGGCCACGCTGTTATTTGGTCTTGTATTGAGTATACTATAGCCTCGTCACTGCCAGACTGTGTTATAATAGTGGCCGCGCTGTTATTTGGTCTTGTATTGAGTATACTATAGCCTCGTCACTGCCAGACTGTGTTATAATAGTGGCCGCGCTGTTATTTGGTCTTGTATTGCGTATACTATAGCCTCGTCACTGCCAGACTGTGTTATAATAGTGGCCGCGCTGTTATTTGGTCTTGTATTGCGTATACTATAGCCTCGTCACTGCCAGACTGTGTTATAATAGTGGCCGCGCTGTTATTTGGTCTTGTATTGCGTATACTATAGCCTCGTCACTGCCAGACTGTGTTATAATAGTGGCCGCGCTGTTATTTGGTCTTGTATTGAGTATACTATAGCCTCGTCACTGCCAGACTGTAATATTATAGTGGCCGCGCTGTTATTTGGTCTTGTATTGCGTATACTATAGCCTCGTCACTGCCAGACTGTGTTATTATAGTGGCCGCGCTGTTACCTGGTCTTGTATTGAGTATACTATAGCCTCGTCACTGCCAGACTGTAATATTATAGTGGCCGCGCTGTTACCTGGTCTTGTATTGAGTATACTATAGCCTTGTCACTGCCAGACTGTGTTATTATAGTGGCTGCGCTGTTACCTGGTCTTGTGTTGCGTATACAATAGCCTCGTCACTGCCAGACTGTAATATTATAGTGGCCACGCTGTTATTTGGTCTTGTATTGAGTATACTATAGCCTCGTCACTGCCAGACTGTGTTATAATAGTGGCCGCGCTGTTATTTGGTCTTGTATTGAGTATACTATAGCCTCGTCACTGCCAGACTGTAATATTATAGTGGCCGCGCTGTTACCTGGTCTTGTATTGCGTATACTATAGCCTCGTCACTGCCAGACTGTGTTATTATAGTGGCCGCGCTGATACCTGGTCTTGTATTGCGTATACTATAGCCTCGTCACTGCCAGACTGTGTTATTATAGTGGCCGCGCTGATACCTGGTCTTGTATTGCGTATACTATAGCCTCGTCACTGCCAGACTGTGTTATTATAGTGGCCGCGCTGATACCTGGTCTTGTATTGCGTATACTATAGCCTCGTCACTGCCAGACTGTGTTATTATAGTGGCCGCGCTGTTACCTGGTCTTGTATTGTGTATACTATAGCCTCGTCACTGCCAGACTGTAATATTATAGTGGCCGCGCTGTTACCTGGTCTTGTATTGAGTATACTATAGCCTCGTCACTGCCAGACTGTAATATTATAGTGGCCACGCTGTTATTTGGTCTTGTATTGAGTATACTATAGCCTCGTCACTGCCAGACTGTAATATTATAGTGGCCACGCTGTTATTTGGTCTTGTATTGAGTATACTACAGCCTCGTCACTGCCAGACTGTGTTATTATAGTGGCCGCGCTGTTATTTGGTCTTGTATTGAGTATACTATAGCCTCGTCACTGCCAGACTGTGTTATTATAGTGGCCGCGCTGTTATTTGGTCTTGTATTGCGTATACTATAGCCTCGTCACTGCCAGACTGTAATATTATAGTGGCCGCGCTGTTATTTGGTCTTGTATTGAGTATACTATAGCCTCGTCACTGCCAGACTGTGTTATTATAGTGGCCGCGCTGTTATTTGGTCTTGTATTGCGTATACTATAGCCTCGTCACTGCCAGACTGTGTTATTATAGTGGCCGCGCTGTTATTTGGTCTTGTATTGAGTATACTATAGCCTTGTCACTGCCAGACTGTAATATTATAGTGGCCGTGCTGTTATTTGGTCTTGTATTGAGTATACTATAGCCTCGTCACTGCCAGACTGTAATATTATAGTGGCCGCGCTGTTATTTGGTCTTGTATTGCGTATACTATAGCCTTGTCACTGCCAGACTGTAATATTATAGTGGCCGCGCTGATACCTGGTCTTGTATTGAGTATACTATAGCCTCGTCACTGCCAGACTGTAATATTATAGTGGCCGTGCTGTTATTTGGTCTTGTATTGAGTATACTATAGCCTCGTCACTGCCAGACTGTAATATTATAGTGGCCGCGCTGATACCTGGTCTTGTATTGAGTATACTATAGCCTCGTCACTGCCAGACTGTAATATTATAGTGGCCGTGCTGTTATTTGGTCTTGTATTGAGTATACTATAGCCTCGTCACTGCCAGACTGTAATATTATAGTGGCCGCGCTGTTATTTGGTCTTGTATTGCGTATACTATAGCCTCGTCACTGCCAGACTGTAATATTATAGTGGCCGCGCTGTTACCTGGTCTTGTATTGCGTATACTATAGCCTCGTCACTGCCAGACTGTAATATTATAGTGGCCGCGCTGTTATTTGGTCTTGTATTGAGTATACTATAGCCTTGTCACTGCCAGACTGTGTTATTATAGTGGCCGCGCTGTTATTTGGTCTTGTATTGAGTATACTATAGCCTCGTCACTGCCAGACTGTAATATTATAGTGGCCGTGCTGTTATTTGGTCTTGTATTGAGTATACTATAGCCTCGTCACTGCCAGACTGTAATATTATAGTGGCCGTGCTGTTATTTGGTCTTGTATTGAGTATACTATAGCCTCGTCACTGCCAGACTGTAATATTATAGTGGCCGCGCTGTTATTTGGTCTTGTATTGGGTATACTGTATCCTCGTCACTGCCAGACTGTGTTATTATAGTGGCCGTGCTGTTATTTGGTCTTGTATTGAGTATACTATAGCCTCGTCACTGCCAGACTGTGTTATTATAGTGGCCGTGCTGTTATTTGGTCTTGTATTGAGTATACTATAGCCTCGTCACTGCCAGACTGTAATATTATAGTGGCCGCGCTGTTATTTGGTCTTGTATTGAGTATACTGTATCCTCGTCACTGCCAGACTGTGTTATTATAGTGGCCGTGCTGTTATTTGGTCTTGTATTGAGTATACTATAGCCTCGTCACTGCCAGACTGTGTTATTATAGTGGCCGTGCTGTTATTTGGTCTTGTATTGAGTATACTATAGCCTCGTCACTGCCAGACTGTGTTATTATAGTGGCCGCGCTGTTATTTGGTCTTGTATTGAGTATACTATAGCCTCGTCACTGCCAGACTGTGTTATTATAGTGGCCGTGCTGTTATTTGGTCTTGTATTGAGTATACTATAGCCTCGTCACTGCCAGACTGTAATATTATAGTGGCCGCGCTGTTATTTGGTCTTGTATTGAGTATACTATAGCCTTGTCACTGCCAGACTGTGTTATTATAGTGGCCGTGCTGTTATTTGGTCTTGTATTGAGTATACTATAGCCTCGTCACTGCCAGACTGTAATATTATAGTGGCCGTGCTGTTATTTGGTCTTGTATTGGGTATACTGTATCCTCGTCACTGCCAGACTGTGTTATTATAGTGGCCGTGCTGTTATTTGGTCTTGTATTGAGTATACTATAGCCTCGTCACTGCCAGACTGTGTTATTATAGTGGCCGTGCTGTTATTTGGTCTTGTATTGAGTATACTATAGCCTCGTCACTGCCAGACTGTAATATTATAGTGGCCGCGCTGTTATTTGGTCTTGTATTGAGTATACTATAGCCTTGTCACTGCCAGACTGTAATATTATAGTGGCCGTGCTGTTATTTGGTCTTGTATTGAGTATACTATAGCCTCGTCACTGCCAGACTGTAATATTATAGTGGCCGCGCTGTTATTTGGTCTTGTATTGCGTATACTATAGCCTTGTCACTGCCAGACTGTAATATTATAGTGGCCGCGCTGTTATTTGGTCTTGTATTGCGTATACTATAGCCTCGTCACTGCCAGACTGTGTTATTATAGTGGCCGCGCTGTTACCTAGTCTTGTATTGCGTATACTATAGCCTCGTCAGTGCCAGACTGTGTTATTATAGTGGCCGCGCTGATACCTGGTCTTGTATTGCGTATACTATAGCCTTGTCACTGCCAGACTGTAATATTATAGTGGCCGCGCTGTTATTTGGTCTTGTATTGAGTATACTATAGCCTTGTCACTGCCAGACTGTGTTATTATAGTGGCCGCGCTGTTACCTGGTCTTGTATTGAGTATACTATAGCCTCGTCACTGCCAGACTGTGTTATTATAGTGGCCGCGCTGTTATTTGGTCTTGTATTGAGTATACTATAGCCTTGTCACTGCCAGACTGTGTTATTATAGTGGCCGCGCTGTTACCTGGTCTTGTATTGCGTATACTATAGCCTCGTCACTGCCAGACTGTAATATTATAGTGGCCGCGCTGTTATTTGGTCTTGTATTGAGTATACTATAGCCTCGTCACTGCCAGACTGTAATATTATAGTGGCCGCGCTGTTATTTGGTCTTGTATTGAGTATACTATAGCCTCGTCACTGCCAGACTGTAATATTATAGTGGCCGCGCTGATACCTGGTCTTGTATTGCGTATACTATAGCCTCGTCACTGCCAGACTGTAATATTATAGTGGCCGCGCTGTTACCTGGTCTTGTATTGCGTATACTATAGCCTCGTCACTGCCAGACTGTAATATTATAGTGGCCGCGCTGTTACCTGGTCTTGTATTGCGTATACTATAGCCTCGTCACTGCCAGACTGTAATATTATAGTGGCCACGCTGTTCTTTGGTCTTGTATTGCGTATACTATAGCCTCGTCACTGCCAGACTGTGTTATTATAGTGGCCGCGCTGTTATTTGGTCTTGTATTGAGTATACTATAGCCTCGTCACTGCCAGACTGTGTTATTATAGTGGCCGCGCTGTTATTTGGTCTTGTATTGAGTATACTATAGCCTCGTCACTGCCAGACTGTAATATTATAGTGGCCGCGCTGATACCTGGTCTTGTATTGAGTATACTATAGCCTCGTCACTGCCAGACTGTAATATTATAGTGGCCGCGCTGTTATTTGGTCTTGTATTGAGTATACTATAGCCTCGTCACTGCCAGACTGTAATATTATAGTGGCCGCGCTGTTATTTGGTCTTGTATTGAGTATACTATAGCCTCGTCACTGCCAGACTGTAATATTATAGTGGCCACGCTGTTATTTGGTCTTGTATTGAGTATACTATAGCCTCGTCACTGCCAGACTGTGTTATTATAGTGGCCGCGCTGTTACCTGGTCTTGTATTGCGTATACTATAGCCTCGTCACTGCCAGACTGTAATATTATAGTGGCCACGCTGTTATTTGGTCTTGTATTGAGTATACTATAGCCTTGTCACTGCCAGACTGTGTTATTATAGTGGCCGCGCTGTTACCTGGTCTTGTATTGCGTATACTATAGCCTCGTCACTGCCAGACTGTAATATTATAGTGGCCGCGCTGTTATTTGGTCTTGTATTGAGTATACTATAGCCTCGTCACTGCCAGACTGTGTTATTATAGTGGCCGCGCTGTTATTTGGTCTTGTATTGAGTATACTATAGCCTCGTCACTGCCAGACTGTGTTATTATAGTGGCCGTGCTGTTATTTGGTCTTGTATTGAGTATACTATAGCCTCGTCACTGCCAGACTGTGTTATTATAGTGGCCGCGCTGTTATTTGGTCTTGTATTGCGTATACTATAGCCTTGTCACTGCCAGACTGTAATATTATAGTGGCCGCGCTGTTACCTGGTCTTGTATTGAGTATACTATAGCCTTGTCACTGCCAGACTGTAATATTATAGTGGCCGCGCTGTTATTTGGTCTTGTATTGAGTATACTATAGCCTCGTCACTGCCAGACTGTAATATTATAGTGGCCACGCTGTTATTTGGTCTTGTATTGAGTATACTATAGCCTCGTCACTGCCAGACTGTGTTATTATAGTGGCCGCGCTGTTACCTGGTCTTGTATTGCGTATACTATAGACTCGTCACTGCCAGACTGTGTTATTATAGTGGCCGCGCTGATACCTGGTCTTGTATTGCGTATACTATAGCCTCGTCACTGCCAGACTGTGTTATTATAGTGGCCGCGCTGATACCTGGTCTTGTATTGCGTATACTATAGCCTCGTCACTGCCAGACTGTGTTATTATAGTGGCCGCGCTGTTACCTGGTCTTGTATTGAGTATACTATAGCCTTGTCACTGCCAGACTGTGTTATTATAGTGGCCGCGCTGTTATTTGGTCTTGTATTGAGTATACTATAGCCTCGTCACTGCCAGACTGTAATATTATAGTGGCCACGCTGTTATTTGGTCTTGTATTGAGTATACTATAGCCTCGTCACTGCCAGACTGTGTTATTATAGTGGCCGCGCTGTTACCTGGTCTTGTATTGCGTATACTATAGACTCGTCACTGCCAGACTGTGTTATTATAGTGGCCGCGCTGATACCTGGTCTTGTATTGCGTATACTATAGCCTCGTCACTGCCAGACTGTGTTATTATAGTGGCCGCGCTGATACCTGGTCTTGTATTGCGTATACTATAGCCTCGTCACTGCCAGACTGTGTTATTATAGTGGCCGCGCTGTTACCTGGTCTTGTATTGCGTATACTATAGACTCGTCACTGCCAGACTGTGTTATTATAGTGGCCGCGCTGATACCTGGTCTTGTGTTGCGTATACAATAGCCTCGTCACTGCCAGACTGAGTTATTATAGTGGCCGCGCTGTTATTTGGTCTTGTATTGAGTATACCATAGTTTCGTTCTTGTCCGTGGATACGTCGTTTGGATAGCGAGCTTGATAACGGTACGTCACACGTCACCGCGATGGTAATACGTCGATTGGCGTTGACTTAAGCCGTGCGTGTACAAAAATTCACCGCTCTAGCGCTAACGGTTACCGAGTTATTCGATGGAATGTAAAATTACAAAATGGCCGCCCGGTCAAGGAGCGCTTGTGGATTGTGGGCGAACCGTACGACATAAACGGGTGGTGCGACCGCTCTAAGAGATCGTCTCGACAAGGCAAACACAACGCAATAACCGGCGGCGTCGCGACGCCAACGACGTCCAAGTTAACATATTTGTGTTGCGAACCGGTCGTCTAACAAACACGACATTTATACGGTGCACTTAAATGACGATAACAAATGTAAAGGTGAAAAAACGACGCTGATCGGCCCAACGATGGCCGAGTTACGGATGGCGTCGGTGGCGTTGCGGAAAAAGGCGTCGGGTTTTTGGACGCCGTCGGCAAGACCCTAATATAATGTGTACTAAAATGTTAATCGTTAACGGCCTAGACTAATTGTTCGCCTTCATTTCTGTTGTTTATAACTCAAATTAGCATTTCTGTTGTCCATCGGTACCTCAAATTAACATTTCTATTGTTAGACTCTAGCTCAAATTAACATTTTCGTTGTCCATCTATACCTTAAATTAGCATTTTCATTGTTAGACTCTAGCTCAAATTAACATTTTTGTTGTCTATATCTTAAATTGGCATTTCTTACGCACACCACCACCCTTAGTTGTGGGGTAGACGTGATCCAGAGGTGTTGTTGTGTTGTGCTGTGCTGTGGTGAATATTTTGTGTAATTTATTTCTGTTATGATGTGGACTAAAATGTTAACCCTTAACGGCCTAGACTAATCGTTTGCCTTCATTCTAGACTTCTTCGATCTAGTGGCGCTAGATACCGACTCACAACCTTTAACCGTGGGCCTACCAACTTATGCCGATTTGGTGGCAGAATTGTTAAAGAGAGCCCGCGTACGAGGAGATTGCCCGTAAGTACAGTGATATTTTCTGTATTTTTTATCGAGACTACGACGAGGAAGGTGTGGAGGTAGCTGTGAAATGTAGCAGTTGGCCAGTGTAGCCCTAGGCCCCAAACCTACCGGAGACTATCTCAAATGTAACATTTCAGTTGTTTATAGTATAAATTAACATTTCTTTTGTCGGACACCCTACTTTAAAATTAACATAAATTTGACCTGTCGCCGATTTTTTTCTAGATGCCTTGTGGATTGCCCTGCTCGTGTGAGAACATTCCAATTGCACTTGCTTACCGATTTTTGTGTGTGGTTACAGCACGGGAGTCACCGCCATTTGTGGCCGACCGGCTATACGGGGCACCGAGCCTTTCCGACCTGCCCGAGGCCCCGCCGCGATAGGCAGCAGAGCCTCTGCTAGTGGATCGCCGTAAGTACGGTGATATTTTATTTCATTTTTATCGAGACTACGACGAGGAAGGTGTGGAGGTAGCTTTGAAATGTAGCAGTTGGCAGTTGAATAACAATACCCCTCTAGCCCTCACCCCTACCAGACACTAACACAAATTACCATTTCAGTTGTTTCTACTTTAAATTAACATTTTTTTTGTTGGACACTATCTCAAATTAACAATACTGTTGTTTATACTCCGAATTATTGTCGGAGACTATCTCAACTGTAACATTTCAGTTGTCTATAGCGTAAATAAACAACTCAATTGTCGGACACCCTATCTTAAATTAACATAAGTTTGACCTGTCACCGATTTTCATCTAGAGGCCTTGCGGATTACCCTCCTCGTGTGAGAACATTCTGATTGCACTTGCTTAGCGATTTTTGTGTTTTGTTACAGTACTGGAGACAATCGACGAAGATTTCCTACAAAGATTCCTCAACGAGGCGATTGAGGAGTCGCAAATGGAAGGTGTAGATTGTAACCAAGCCCGTAAGTACGGTGATAGTTTACTTAATACTGCTGAGACTACGACGAGGAAGGTGTGGATGCAGCTCTGAAATGTAGCAGTTGGCATTTGCAACAACAACACCCCCCTAATCACCACCCCTACTGCACCCATTATTAGTTTGAGAACAATTTGTTTGCGTCTGCATACTGAGTATTTTCTTTTGTTACCGAATTAGATGTGAATGCAGTTGCGGACATCGTTGGGGAGACGCCCGTGGCCCACTACACATGCGCCGTAATGACTTACGGAATTGGCAAGGGCCGCAAGTGCATGGTCCGCGACAGCAGCGACAGCGACTCAACGAGCGAGAGCGAGAACAGCTCCTCCCCCCAAAACTCGGGCCGTAGTGTGAGTACAGCCTCTGTATTTGCATCCTGATGTTATATTATTTTATGAAAATTAGCTAGGAAAAGAAAACGCTCTGCATTGCCAGATGAGTGATTTTTTTTTAATAAATCAAACAATATGGATTCCCCAATGAATAGAAACTGAATATTTTCTTAACAAATTGTGGTTAAAGTTAAAATTCCAAAACTTGTATCCGGTGACGACCTTGCTAGTGCCGATCTAGTTGTATTGAGAGATTCACTTTGCTTCGCTCGCTAATGTAAATAACTGCCTTTGTCTCAATTACAGTCAGACGAGTGCGAGATTGTCACCATGGTTGCGGCAGGGAAGCTGGGGAAGGAACTACGCCACCAGTGTCCCTACTGCCGGGCGTATACGGCCTCGCTAACCCAGCATCACATCCGGTACCACAAGGTACCGGCTGTGAGAGCTAGAGGCCGTACCGTCCGGCACAAAATGAGGGAGACCCAGCTCCTGCCGCATCCAGCGGACGGGGCCACAGATACAGACGTGAGTAAATTACCTTGTTATGTTATTTAATAATTTAAATATGTTATTTAATAAAACGTACATTTATTGTATGACTATTTATTCCTCTGTGAGTGTATTATTGTGTGTGTGTGTGTGTGAGTGTGTGTGTGTGTGTGTGTGTGTGTGTGTGTGTGTGTGTGTGTGTGTGTGTGTGTGTGTGTTATTGTGTTATGTGTGTGTGCTTATTTATTGACATTGTTGATATGTATTAATATGTATTCATGGTATGTTATCTAGTCTGATTCTACAAATCTACCCCCTGAAGGGACGAAGGTGAAACGGCGCTACAGGTGCGAGTCCTGCTCCGGAGTTTACTTGAACCTGCGGCAACACGTGCTGCAGGTTCACAAGAACCTCCGGGGCAGGCAGCGTGAGGCCCGCCTTAAGCGTTGGGCAATAAGGAGGAGATTGGCGGCCACCCGGATTGGCGGGGATGTAAGTATGGAAAAATTTGAACTGTAACTAGTAAAAACTCTACATTGATGCTTGTTGTATGAATTTAGTTAATCTTTGTCCTTTTACTCATTTCAGAAACACCGTCGCTAGTCCTTAGTTAGTAAGTTAGTTAGTTTTTGTATTTTTTAGTTTTAATCTAAATTAGTTGTAAATATTATAGTAGTTTATGTAAATAGTTTTTTTAAATAAGTATAGTTGTAAATATCATTGTAATTATTGTATTTGTAAATATTTTTATATTAAATTTGTAAATATTATTGTAATTATTGTAATTGTAAATATTGTAAATATTTTTATATTAAATTTTTTACCTTTTACTCATACACAATCTTCTTATTGAATAACATAACTAACATTTACCGATCCCATTCCTATATTAGAGTACACGCACGTTGCAATGCAGCTCGCTACAAGGCGGAACCTAAACGTGTACCTTAAATGTATATATATATATATATATATATATTGTGTAGTGCATGTATTATGCAGAATGCCAATGTCCAACTAGTGGATGTGCCGATACCCATGTAGCCGTTGAGTTACGTAGCCCAACTGAAACTTCAAGAAAAAATGTAACCAACGGGTTACACGATAATTATAATTTTTATCTTGTTATATCTTAGGCTAATGCGGGAAGAAACGATTTAAAACAAAGGCCTAGCATGACTCTATACTTATCCACGTCCCAGTGTGACGTTCACCCTCACAAAAAATGGTTATTTATCGAGGGTCGACGTTTTTGGTTTTGCTGGTAGCTACGATACCCACGTAACCGGTGGGTTACGTGACCAAATGGAAAATCAAAGTAAAATTGTAACCAACAGGTTACACGATAATAATAATTTTTATCTTGTTATATCTTAGGGTAATGCGGGAAAAAACGATGTATAACCTAGGCCTATCATGACACTATACTTATCCACGTCCCAGTGTGACGTTTACTCTCACAAAAAATGGTTATTTATCGAGGGTCGACGTTTTTGGTTTGGTTGGTAGCTACGATACCCACGTAACCGGTGGGTTACGTGACCAAATGGAAAATTTAAGAAAAATTGTAACCAACGGGTTACATGATACTTATAATTTTTATCTTCAAATATCTTAGGGTAATGCGGGAAAAAACGATTTTTAACCTAGGCCCATCATGACATAATAGTAATACTTATCCACGTCACAGTGCGACTTATACCTTCACAAATAATGGTTATTTATCGAGGGTCAACGTTTTTGCTTTGGTTGGTAGCTACGCTACCCACGTAACCGGTGGGTAACGTGACCCAATGGAAAATTTTAAACAAATGTAACCTTAGCGTTACATTTTGTGGGAAAATATACATAATTATAAAAACATTTTAGATAATATACAAACACATTTATATGTATATATATATATATATTAAAAGAGAGCAAAGCTCGAACAAGGAACTACCGACAAGTAACAACATGGGGTGACATCGGCGCGCGCAGTTCCACCATCAGCGAGCGCGGGAGACATCAGTTGACAGCTCGACGCCCTGAGGATAGGATCCATAAGGTTCCTGAAACGTCGGCACATTATGGAGGTAGGACGTGGCGGAATAACCCGCAATTATTTTAATTTTACTGACATATATATATATTTATTTATTTATATAAAGAATTGTGTTAGAAATAATTCTTACAATAATAACTATTTGTATTCGTAACCACTTACAGTTTCACTTATCTAAACGAGTATGCACATTTTGACAATGATTAATAAAAGTACGTATTCATTAATGCACTTACTTTATTTCATTTTTGTTATAATTTAATAGTTTTAGTTAGAGTAACATGTTCACTACACGAGGATTAACTGAATGGCTTCATAAAGTATTATAGGTAGTATATACGGAAGATCCGAGTGAAGATGAGACATTTGGAGTGAAGTAGCCGACAGGTGACACGTACATGGTAAATTCCCCAAAATATATTTCCCCCCGAAAATACGAGTAACTTGTGCGCTACACGGGGATACTTGTGATAAATTAAATGGTTACACGTAATGAGACATTTTTAATAGAGTAGCCGATTGGTTACACAGACATATCAAATTCACTTAAATATATTGCAACCACTAAGTACGAGTAACTTGTGCGCTACACGAAGATACTTGTGATTATTAACATGGTTACACGTAATGGGACATTTTTAATAGAGTAGCCGATTGGTTACACAGACATGTCAAATTCACTTAAATATATTGCAACCACTAAGTACGAGTAACTTGTGCGCTACACGAGGATACTTGTGATAAATAACATGGTTACACGTAATGAGACATTTTTAATAGAGGAGCCGATTGGTGACACAGACATATAAAATTCACCTAAATATATTGCACCCAAAAAGTATGAGTAACTTGTATGCTACATGAAGATAGTTGTAATATAAGACATGGTTACACGTAACACAGCTAAGACAAAATATTTTTAATAAAGTAGCAGCCAGGTGACACGGACTTGGCAAAGTGATCGCGGCAAGAGCGAGTCTAGTCAATGTGTGCACTATGGTTACACAAGAACTGAAATAGGAACGGTGAATTTGGACGGGTGTCCCCAAAGTCGGCACACGCTAATGTTGAAATTGTGCGAGACGCCAGTGGTAGGATGCCATACAAACGGGTAAGTGGTAATCACCATGACGCAGGTGATTACCATTTCATCCCAATGATCGTCAAAATGGTATCTGACACAAAAAAGGAAACGCTGTTGAGCTTGACTCTCCAACCCAACAAATTCATGAACCCTTTTCACGCCCGACAGCTGAGGAGAAGCTTGGTCATTGTTAGACTTGGCTACATTGTAAACGGCCGCCGCGATCTAATATTTTACAATTCAAAAGGCTGTGACGTGAATTGTTAGATTGTCCTTTTCAAGACATGGCGGCAAAGAAACGAGCTGATCTATTTACGGAAGACGAGAAGCAGGTACTACAAGAGTGTATGTTTACTTTCAAGGATATCACTGAAAATAAGAAGACAGACGGAACAAGTCTCGCCAAAAAACATAAAGCTTGGGCGTCTGTTACAGTCGCATTCAACAGCTATGTGAATGTGAAGCAGGTAAGCATTACACTTATTGCCTCTTTGTTAGTGGGCCTAGAGCCCTAGATTGATTGATAGATTGATTGATATTTGGGCTTAATGTCTTATAATTTTGCAACTTGGCTAATCAAGACGATGAGTGGGTGATAATGAATGATGGAAAGAGATTTATTGTGTTGGATGGATGCGTGGGGTGGGGGGGGGGGTGGGGGGGGGGGGGGGGGGTAGAGATGGTTTTGTCACTGAATCCAGCTTACTCTTTGCTTCTGGTATAGTAACACTGGTGACTACCATGGCGAAATGAATAGCGATAACTTTGAACAATGGCTGGAAAATATGTAACGTTATCTCTCCGAACCTAGTCTCATTGTCATGGACAATGCACCCTACCACAGCGTCCAAGAAAACAAACAACCAACATCATGCATTGGAAAAAGGATGAAATCATCATCTGGCTCCATTTATTTATTCATTTATACACATTCGTGCATCCAGCTTTTCAAGCTTATCGAAGGGCCGGCCAAAAAATCAAAGTTATTATTAAAACATGGCTGTCGGGTCTCGCCGCGTCCATCGATAAAAAGTCTTGACGTTTCGGGCCGATCGTTCGCCAGACAAGACAGGTTTTAAAAATCAAAGTTATTGCTAACCACCTCTACCTTGTTGTATGGGAATATGTTTAGTGTGAATTGTAAATTTTATATTGTGACTTCTGTTATTAAAGAAATAAATAATTGTTATGCTTATGACTTTATTTGATTGTAAAACATGTATGTAATCTCTTTATTTCAGCAGGTCAGCAGTAACAAGTGTAGTAGCCTGCATATACCTGTTTGATAGAGAGCTAAGAAAATGGGTTTGTCTACCGGAAATTGGCAAAACAATTTTTGTTATACCATCTGTCTCAGGCAATAGTTATGGCTTAAAGTGAAAATAAAGCCTAAGATTGATTGATTTTTTTGCAGTAAAACGATGCAAGGTTTAGACACTACATTCATAATTCTGCATTGTAAAATATCAAATGAAGATTGCGAGGTTATGTCAGGTTTAAGTCAAGTGAAGCTTCATAATAAGATTAAAAATATGTTCATAATACAGTACGCCTAGTCTCATCATCGTTTTTTCATTTCTTGTAATTACATATTTATTGTGTGTTGTGTGAAGAACTTACTAGTAGTAAGTAGGTACAAAGATTGACTGAAATTCATTCAAGCTCTTATTGTTTCCACCTGGACCCGAATTCATAGTGATCCCTTGCTAAATAGCGTCGGTATAGCGTGGTAGTAAGACAGAACCAAGGTAAGTGAACAGCTGTCATCTCGTAACTTGGAGATATAGTCACGCACTCATTATCCACGCATTGCCTCAAATAGGAATGCTGTGTCCTAAACACGACTAATTGTGCATCAGCATCAAGATATTGTAAGATCGTGACAGCTAACAGGACTAATATATTTATTATATTCTAACAAATTCCCTCATAGTCCTTAATACCATCCATTACCTGTTGAAATGAATGTATTTTTTTGTTTTACAGCATAAATCACATGGGCCCATCAGACTGTCAAGGTTAAGGATGGGGGCAGTGTTGAGAAGATATGTCGCACCCCGGGACACTTGTTGACATTGTTTGATGTGGTTCGCCCGACAAGGCTGTGCTGCAGGGAGCGTTGACGGGCTGTGTGCTTGGCGCGCTGCAACAATATTGTGAAGAATATGACCATTTCATGGTCTGTTCTTTCGATATAAGTTATTGGCCGCTCTACCGGATGTGTTGCAATCCTAACATGATGCATGCTCAAGTTGAGTGTACTCGCATGTGTCAGTGTTTCAACACTTTGTCGGGAGTGGGCAACGAACGGGTATCGTGAGAACACCTTAGTCAGTTGGACATTGTTTTATTAAAATGTACAACGGTGGCAGCCCCCACTTTATTGACACAGAGATGAGGAGGAGCGGGTCCTGAGAGCTAATTGGCTGATACGAGCGGGAAAACGGTTTGAAGAAAGAAGAATGGTATTTTCCAACAAAATCTATGTCTTGGTGGGGTTTCAGATTTATGACGTCAGGAGTGTCGAGGTGGGAATAGAGGATTGACCGGATCGGGGAGTTCACGTCTAAACTTCGAGGAATAAACAACAACCGGGGTTTGAGAAGTGAGTGGCCATCTACGAAAGAGGATTACACATACAAGAGCGGAAGAGAGAAGATGACGATTAATGGGACTGAACATCTCATATTTTTGCAACAATGGCTAATCGAGACGATGAGCGGGTGATAATGAAGATGATAAAGGTGATGATGAAGAATAAAGCCACATCCGAATCAGATCCATTCTACGTCGCGTGGGTCGTCATATGGGAGTCCAGCAAGGGAGGGCAGGGCCAATTGGGCGGAAGAGAGAAGTAGAGGGAAGAACAACAAGGTCGTACACCAGGACCAGTACGAGGGAAGAGCTTGGACCCATGGGATGACGCACGTTATCGGTATGCGAAGAAACTATATCCTTCCACTTGACGAAAGAAAAGAAGAGGAGTCATTTTCAAGTGACGATGATGCAGATGATCTCAAGTTTCTCGAAATGAAGGAGAGACGGCCGAGAGTAATAAGGGAACGTAAGAATTACTTTGAAATGTACGACGACCACGACTTTTCAACGCGTTTCCGCATTTCGAAACAGTCAGTGTTAATGGTGCTGGAGCAAGTTGAAGGAAATTTGGAATACGAGCACGACAGGTGAGTTTCTTTTAACATCCAATATAAACCCCATACTCGGCCGAAGACTTAAGTGAAGTGAACTTGATAATGTCATAACGTCTCATATTTTTGCAACAATGGCTAATCGAGACGATCAGCGGGTGATAATGAAGATGAGAAAGTAATGTAAAACTGTACATTACATTATTCGTAATGCAAAACTGCCAAGTGCTATTGTGTTAACTACCAGGGATGGGCAAGTATGTAGTACTTCTGGTTTTGAGTCGAGTTATTCGTTGAATCGAGAGTTCCGAGCCACAAAGATTGAAGTGAGACAGATGATGAAATAACTTCATACAGAAACACTCATGAATAATATTAACCTTATGCAACCTTAGTTCTACGTATTTCTTTAATTCAGCGCTGTGCTAGGTGGAGTCACCAAATGTTATCACATGTATTTATTAAGACATTACACATCGCGGGGGTCGTTTTAAGGGAGTGCAGCAAGGCCTATTGTTACAAAGTAAAGTATTTATTCCAATTTGTTCGTAATATTTTACAGACTGTTGGAGAACTGCAACAGGCGTTAAGTTATCGTCAAGAAAAGTTATGAAGTTTAAACGGACTGCTCAACCAACACTGTCAACAATCTCCTCATCGAACGTTGTCGTAGACGACGTTAAGTATAAACTTGATTCGCCTTTGAATACACTTGACACCTGCTTCAAGATGTTCCATGCTCTTCACGCCCATTACCCGGCAGAAATCCAACATGTGTGGCTTTTTTCCAGACTTTTATTTACGATGTGCGAACGACCTGGGATGGTAAGTTTGTTGCTGTCACTACAATGATCAGTGATTAAAAGAATTGTTAGTAATTTGATAAGCATGTTTTCATTGTGTACTAAGAATCATAATAACAGCGGCATGGGAAATAATGGATCCCAACTTATTTAGTTTCCACAGTCGAAATCTACGACTGCGCAATTAATTTGGAACTGAAAGCTCGACACATGATCCATCTGAACAACTACATACTCAGTGGCCTGGTCGTCAACCAATTTTGTTAGTGGGGCACTCGAATTGGACTCTGGAAATAGGAAAATTAAGGTAACGAGGCTGATAGTAAATCGACTTAATTGGGTACTCGCACATCCCCCCCAAAAATACTTTTCAGGATGGTTAGTTGGGCCTTGCAATAAATTTTGTTATTTATTAAGATTATTTAGTTTAACATGCGTTGTTGTAAAGATGTATACTGAAGTAAAATTGGCACGATAAAGTCAACAAGAAATAGTTGAATTTGCACACTTTTTGTCGACGAGTGCATTGCATGAACTAGGCCTACAAACAAATGGCCCACCTTGCTATTGCCACATAGCACAAATTAAGAACACGGTGTAATATAATATTGTAAAACCAATTACATGTTACAGGTACTCATAAGTTCAGATAGATGTAGGTAAATTGGGGTAATTGTGGCAAACAACAGAATAGCGTGAGCTCACAATCCGATACATAAGTCTCTGCACATAGGCCTAATTGATGTGCCATGCAATTAATGTGTGCATTACAGTGACAAAAACAAATAATATAATAACTTACAAATACTTTGTTATATATTGGAATGAATGCAAGTTTTCCTGACAACTGTATATGTTGTTGGTTTTCCACGAAGTCTAGTACAATTGATTGTAGCAGATACTACAGAGTTTTACGGTGCCGTAGTTAACTAATTCCATTATTAACAGATGAAGTTACAAATACGTTGTCAATTTGCCAATGCTAAAGAAACCGATATTGACAACACAACAATAAGGCAACAGTTTTGTAGCTTAAATAATGTCTGTAGTATACTTTAAATGAACCAGTTAACGAATAATAATTAATCGTCATTAGCTTACTAGTGAGTTAGTGTAAACGTGTAATTTTTCGTTGCAATCATGCCTACATGTTATGTTTGCCAGATTAATCAATCCAATATACGATCATTATGTACACATTTGCGTTTGATTCATGGTGTAGATACCTACAGGTGCATTGAAGCAGCTGCGGAGGCAGCATTATTCTACTGAAGGTAACAATCGTGCATTAGGTAATATTGCTCCGCAAGAAGAACTTCATATTCAGAATGCTGTTGTTGACGATGTGGCAAACATTCCTGTACAGGAAATGCAAGCGGACCAACAATCTTTTTCCGATGTACTAAATTAGCAATCGCTAATGTACGTATCCAAATTGTTCTCAAACAACGGTTTTCCAAGAAGTCTAGTACAATTGGTTGTAGATTGGTTGTAGATTGTAGCTACAAGAAGAATTATGCAATTTCAGATGCAATGCCAATTTTTCAGCAGAACTAGCACCAAGGTATGTTGAACCATTTAGGATAAGCAAGAAATTATCACCCCTAGGCCCGAATCTACAAAGCGAGGTTAAGGTAAAAAAGTTTTTTTTTAAGTAGGCCACGCTTTACTCCAGTTTCCGAGTCCACAAAAGGAAGTACACCAGTTTTGGGGGTTATTTAACTCTAAAATTTAACTCCTGCTTTGTGGCAGGAGTTTAACGTTTACTCCCACGAGTTGATTTATTCAACATTGCGGACCTGTACTTCTTTCGATTTAAAATAATTAATTGAAAAATTTCGTACACGTGTGTTCTAAATTAAAGGCTAATGTATATATATGTATATGTAAATACTTAGCAAGAACGTATTACAATCATTTCCTGTTTGTAATACTTTTCATTTCCCGCGAAATTATAGGTTAGGTTGGCCTAGGCCTAGGCCTAGCAGACGATGACAACAACAGCTGGTCACCGCCCATGCCGCAGACGTCAACCTAACCTTCAAGACATGTTCGTTCGGTGCTGGAATCGCGTTTGGTGTTGAAGAGGTTGATGAGCATGTAGAAAGGCCACGGCGAGTTTTTAGGGACAGGCTCGATCCTTTAAATCTCTCGGACAACGATCTGATGAGAAACTATCGGTTTGCTCGTCAAGTAATCATAGAACTGTGTGACGAGCTCGAGCCAGTGTTGGGCAGGGCTACGGCTCGATCACATACGTTACCAGTCCACACACAGGTGCTAATATCTTTACGATATATGGCACTAGCTAGCTTCTAAAATAGATATATAATTGGGCTTCACGTCTCATATTTTTTCAACGAGGCCAATCGAGACAATGAGTGGGTGATATATGAAGATGAAATATGGAGCTGTTTGGAGGAAAGGGGCAAGTAGGAGGGAGAGTGAGGAAAGGGGAAAGGGGAGTAAAGGGGATTGGGGTGTGGACTGCACTTCGTCTGATTGATTGATTGATTAATGGGGCTTAACGTCTCATATTTATGCAACGATGGCTAATCGAGACGATGAGCGGGTGATAATGAAGATGAGAAAGATGATAATGAAGAATAAAGCCACATCCGAATCATATCCATTTTACGTCGCGTGAGTCGTCATACGGGAGTCCAGCAAGGGAGGGCAGGGCCAAGTGGGAGGAGAAATATTCAATGGGTCAGTGGGGGGGAAAGGGGATTGGGGTGTGGACTGCACTTCGTCTGACTTCTCCTCCTCGACCAGTCCGGCTAGGGTGGCCCTACCAGAAGCATACGCTCCCGCCGGCATAGCTCTCAGGATCAACAAAGCACGCAAACCTGCCCACCACGATAAGGTGGCAGTTCCTGGGCAGGCACTTCGTCTGACTTCTCCTCGACCAGTCCGGCTAGGGTGGCCCTACCAGAAGCATACGCTTCCGCCGGCATAGCTCTCGGGATCAACAAAGCACGCAAACCTGCCCACCACGATAAGGTAGCAGTCCCTGGGCAGGCCTTGTTATAAATGCTTAACTTCGACAATAGATCCTAAATTTAAGAAGATAATAATTGAAGACTATAGGCCTTGTGTAGGCCTGCTGCTATTGTGATCAGGCACATCCCATATGAATATGTATTGTTATATACTTCTCTTTCCGTATACCAGATGGCCTATGCTCTTTCACTAATACTTCTAGCTCTTGTATACTGATGGTATCATGTGCTGCTTGTTATTTGACAGGAGCTTCAGGATATCCGTTGGTTGATTGATTAATGGTGCTTACCGTCTCATATTTTTGCAACAATGGCTAATCGAGACGATGAGCGAGTGATAATGAAAATGAGAAAGATGATGATGTAGAATAAAGCCACATCCGAATCAGATCCATTGTACGTCGCGTGGGTCGCCATACGGGAGTCCAGCAAGGGTGGGCAGGGCCAAGTGGGCGGAGAAATATTCTATGGGACGTGGGGGGGAAAGGGACCAGGGTCTCCTTTTGTCGCCTCTTACGACTAGTAGTCACTTTGGGCCTATTCGTCCCCGGGCCGAGACGGGTCTCCTTTCGTCGCCTCTTACGACTAGCAGAGTCACTTTGGGCCTATTCTACCCCGGGCCGAGACGGGTCTCCTTTCGTCGCCTCTTCCGACTAGTAGTTGTATGTATGTATGTATGTATGTATGTATGTATGTATGTTTGTATGTAGTAGTTTGACAAAATTACAAGTACTCTAAATTAGAAGACCAACCACAAATATTTCTACCAGATTCAAGGCCAACTGAACATTAAAAATAGGCAGTTTTGCGATCTTGTACTTTATACTGACCATGATTGTGAGGTATCAACAATAGAAAGAGGCTGTGACTTCTGGAAGACGAAAATGCTACCCAAGTTAAAAGAATTCTATTTGACATGCGTACTTCCTGAAATTGTGGACTCGCTTAAATGTCGGAATATGAGTATCCGCGATCCAGCACACATCCTAGAAGCGCAACGAAAAAAGTAGAGCGGGACGCTCAGAAGACTAAAAAGACTGCCATGCAGACGCCTTCCGACGATGATGACGCTACTGTGTACACGGAGAAAAATATTCACAAAACGAGTCTTGCTGACATATTATAGGACTTTATGGCATGAATTCCTAGCTATTTAGAAAACTACTTTGCTCAAAACTAAAAATGTGTTTTGCTACGACCACACTTTCATAATTAGCAGAACGGGTCGACAAATTAGCAAAAAGATTCATAGTTGTAAATAGTAGAAGTGCTTAGAAGACGTTCCCCTGTAAAATGGAAACACATCACTGAAAACTTATACCGCCAAATTGGTTCAAAGCGTTTTGCTAGAAAACCCGAATAGTCCACTACACACGAAAAAAGCGCGTAAAACAGCAGGCCTATTCTACTGGGGTACCATTGCAGTGCCGGAAATAAACCGCATGGCACCACAGAGGAATCCCTCGTAAAGCCGCCCGCTCATTGGCCGAAACTCAGTAAAAACCATTTTGATTGGCTTGATGTATGATCTTGACGAGAGTTTTTGGAAAGGTGAACGCAAATCGCGATTGAAACGGAATTTCTTAAAATGTTTATGGAATGAGTGAGCGACCGTGTCGGCGTGTTTGTGATCATGCATCATGGCTGACTCCTTCGTGGAGTCTACTTTAAGTTGCTGGGGCTACGGACACGATGTTATAAACACGTTTAAAGGTAAGAATGTGATATTTATGTATTATTAATTGTAGATTGTGATCTAGATTGTGAAGATTGTAAAGTTGATTGTGATCTACTTGCTGAGAAAAAGATGTTCCATATGTTGTTGAAATCACTTAAAAAACTGGCCTAGGAGGCTATGCTCCTAGCAACTCGTGAAAGCATGGCTAGGCTAGGCCTAGGCTTCTATCCCGAGACAGAACTTTGGTTAGGGCCCAGGCATGTAGATTAAAGCCAAGGATTAAAGCATATATATATAAATATATATATATAATAATATATATATATATATGTAATAAAAACACAATAGCCCTGCACATAGGCCTAGGCCTATAGGTTTCTCACTGGGAAGATTCTGGGCAAAGAGCCAGCTTCCAAAATTACAAATCATATTTATGCATATTGTTAGGCTATGGTGCTCGTTAGTGTATTGAAGCTTATTCCATTGACACCCGATTATCCATTATGATTATGTGATTTTTTAAACTTCAATAGGCCTATTGCTTTATAATACGCCAAGTTTCACGTTCTCGAAGCTCCTTGCCGGGCGTATTGTGCATCGGCCTAAAATTGCGTTTTACAATGGCCGAGTATAAAAGGCATGTAATAGGAGGCTTATAGGAGGCCTAGGCCTAGGCCTATAATAATCTGAAATATCAATTTTATTTCAGCTGAGGAGATTGATACTGAAGCGTTATTGGCGTTGGAGTATTTCATGTTGCCTAAGCTGTTCACTACCATTGGCCAACAAGCCAAATTTTGGCAAAAATTGGAAAGCCAGAGGGCCGCCAATAACGCTTGGCTTACTGACAGCTCAGTAAATAAGGTAGGCCTACCTTTATAATATCCCAAATATTTTATATTTTAATTAATTATTAAATTAATTAATTTAATTAATTATTATTATTTTATATTTTATATTTCAACTTGAAGCCTGTCACAAGACACTGTAATGTCTGGCATTGTACTGTCCCGACTCCAGTGAAAAGCCCTTTAGGACCATGTTTTTTTTTTTATATAAATTTTGCCATCTTATATGATATTTAAAATAAATGGGCACATGCCCAGGTTATGCTTCAACAAAAACAACAACAAACTAATGAATAAATAAATGTCACTTACATAGGCCCTAAGCCTAGGCCTATAATATTTAATAGCCTACTAACATTTTATTTATTTATTTATTTATTTCTTTATTTAATGTCTATCCTATTCAGTTATAAAAACTGATTTACAAAGGAGGACCTTAAATAAAACTAAGCTATGCAAACAATGTAATGAAATCATAAATAACAATAACAACAAAAACAAAACAAACTACTGAACTATATAAAATATAATCAAGAACAAGAAAACAAAATTGAGAAATGAAATAAAATCAAATGAAGTGGAAATTCAACATATTAAAAAAAAAAAAAAAGAAGTATGCAAATAAGGAAGAACATGAAGAAACAAAAAAAATTGTTGGAAAAAATAAATATATGTATATATATATAAAAGTGAAAAAGAAGAGAAAAAAGAAGAAAGAAAAGAAAAAAGAAAAAAGAAAAAAGAAAAAAGAAAAAAGAAAAAGGATAAAGAAAAAAGAAAAATGAAAAAAGAAAAAAGAAAAAAAGAAAAAAGAAAAAAAGAAAAACTGATTTGTTAACGGTCCCAGCTCAAACGAAATGAGGATTGCAAAAAATCAGAAACTGCAATCTGGGAAAAATAAAATCCCAAATCTATTTATTCCAACTTATTTCATTGTTAGCCGCCATGCTTCCGTTAAAATAGTGACGCGCAAATTGTGTTCCTAGCCGATTGATCCAGGCCATTTTTGATTTAACCCAGGACAAATTGCAACATTAGTGTTTTTGGTATTATTTTCTTCAGAAAACAATCCTCTTTAACATAGTCAAAATCCGCAAGGTCTCCTTTTGTCGCCTCTTACGACTAGCAGAGTCACTCTGGGCCTATTTATCCCCGGGCCCAGACGGGCAGTCCTGTACTAAGTAAAATAGTTCTTGTTATGATTCGGCGAGATAATAAAAGTGTACATTTTGTTATGAAAAGTTGTATAGCCTTGTTAAATTCAGACATACAAGTATATTTCAGAAGAAATAATTGTTAGAGAAATTATGAGCGTCTATGATTTTTGACCTTTTTCTGTCTACTGTTTTATGGGTGAAAACGTATTGATTCCAAAAATGGCTATAGTAGGTGGTAGGGAGAAAGGGGGGAAGAGGATACCGCCACATAATACAGAGACACCACTGAGTAAGTAAAATAGATTGATTGATATTTGGGCTTAACGTCTCATTTTTTGCAACGAGGCTAATCGAGACAATGAGTGGGTGAATGATGAAGATAATGTGGAGTGATAAGAGGTAAAAGGCCAGTAGGAGGGCGGGGAGTCGTACCACAGTCTGCGGCTCATGTATCTTCCAAAGCGTATAAGCTTCTCTTGGGATGGTTCTGTTGAACTGTTGACCGCTCTATTCTTGCAGCTTTGGACAATAACTACAACGTGAGACGCGAGGAAGTTGGTCTGAAGCTGAACTACAGCAAGGCTACTCAGCGCTGGGTGTATCGAATTGAACATTCGTCAAAATCCGATGCCTGGCGCAAAACCATGCTGCGTGAAACACTAGATATACAAAACATCCCGAAGCTGGGGACGAGGAGTGTAGCCGATTGTTTGGGTTCTTCAATGTCCCTTAAAGCAGTATCCCAGAGCCTCGTCCAACCGGTAACGATGTTATACACTGTGCTGGATTGACTGCAAGTCATTTAACTGTTGTTTATGTTTTCTCGCGTCGCGTCTTCCCACGGCCACCTCGATTGATTGCCATTCACGTAAAACAAAGTGCCAGTGCTCTTGTCTCGTTGTATTCAAACAAATAACAATGGCTGACAGTCTGGAAGCTGATTTTGATTACGAGCTAGTTGTCGCCGTGGAAAGAGCCCTCGATCCGGGACCCTTGTAACACAGGTTACAAAAATAGAGATGCACGAGCTCTTGCATGGACGAAAATATGCAGCAGCATCGGCGCAGGAGGAAAGCAAAACCAATTCTCTAGACCTGGTTTGGCCTAGGCCTGGGCCTACCAAACCTTTACATGCCCAGGCCTATTTAATTAGGATTCTAATCAGTGATAGAACTGAAAGAAAGGAAATACAAGATATTTGATTAATTGTGAATTTAAATACGTACACTCAGTTTATTTTTTCGTGTTGGGTATTTTAAGATCGTGACGTGAAATATTGTTCTGCCAGATTTAAGGCAATCCGCGACAAACTAGTCAGGAGGAACAAGAGCCCCCCAGTGCATCGGGGGCAAATGCCTCATTTAGACGGTTCAGTTTCCTTACAGCCCTTGATTGCTTGATGATTAAATTCAAGGGTTGAAATCAATGATTTTTTATTTATGGTACCATTTAGACGATTCAAGTTCTTTAATTCAACCCTTGAGTTCGAGGTTGAATTCAACTTGTTTCATTAAGAGCATGTCCTATATTCCATTCAATTGATTGATTGATATTTGGGCTTAACGTCTCATATTTTTGCAACTTGGCTAATCGAGACGATGAGTGGGTGAAATATGAAGATGAAATACGGGTATGTTTGGAGGAAAGGGGGAAATCCGGCTAGGGTGGCCCTACCAGAAGCATACGCTTCCGCCGGTATAGCTCTCAGGATCAGCGAAGCACGCAAACCTGCCCACCACGATAAGGTTGCAGTCTCTGGGCAGGAGAGAGACTCAACACCTGATATTATTAGCGCATGGCACTTCGACACTTGAGGCATGAAAGCACAGTCAACTAAGCTCTAGATGCCTATAAGCTATAACTAAACAAACAAAGGTTACTCTACCTTTGTTAAACCACCTTCCAACCCCTGTACGAAACCCGGACACTGGAGCCGAAACACGCTACAATAACAGCCATATGTCCACTAGGAGCTGCATTTAGCGTTGTTTTGGTTGATTGATTGATTAATGGGGCTTAACGTCTCATACTAACATCTCTGTAAGGCCTACATTACAAAAGCTCCCTAACCTACAGCTAGTGGAAACTGAAAGTAAATCACGGAAGTGTTGTTTACAGATAAGTTGCAGCCGATAACGGCAGCCGGTCATGAGATTTAACGTAATTTTGGTATGAGAGAGAGGGCACAATTCTGAGAACTCATTGAAAACAAAAACTAGGAGTGCATTTTCTCAGAAAACGGGGTAGAAAATAAATGTGAGGTGTTTATGACAATTTTTAATGCAGCTTTTGACTTGGCATTTCCCCTTAAATTAAAGGGAGTACCAGGGCAGAAGGAGGGTAGTAGGTGGTATAACAATACTTTAAAAATTATGTCAAATTGTTTAAAGGAGGACCAGTTGGAGTTTCAACTGGTGTGCAAACCGGAGAAGGTATGGTACGAATGAGCTGAAAACGCATTACAATAAGCTTAAGAAGAAATAGGTCGGCATTGTGTGACGCAAAAAAAAATGTATTTTGAACGTAAGATTAGAGGTGCTGCAAACAAAAGCAAGACTGCTTGGGAGGTGATACACAGCAACAGGAATGGCACAAGCAGAGATTAAAAGGAGATACGTCTTCAAATTGACAATCACTTAGTAGACGATCCCAAGGTAGTAGCAAATAGTTTCAATAATTATTTTTGTAGTAGAGTTTCAGAACTGTTGAAATCTATGCCAAGGGTAAATGTGATGCATAGTAATGAAATGGTAGTTCCCGTTGACTGTTTTTAAGACCAACTAGTAGTGAAGAAATTTGTGAAGTTATCGCTCAAACATGTAAAAACCATACAGCTGGTTGATTGATTGATGGGGCTTAACGTCTCATATTTATGCAACGATGGCTAATCGAGACGATGAGCGGGTGATAATAGAGATGAGAGAGATGATAATGAAGAATAAAGCCACATCCGAATCAGATCCATTGTACGTCGCGTGAGTCGTCATACGGGAGTCCAGCAAGGGAGGGCAGGGCCAAGTGGGGGGAGAAATATTCAATGGGAGAGTGGGGGGGAAAGGGGATTGGGGTGTGGACTGCACTTAGTCTGACTTCTCCTCCTCGACCAGTCCGGCTTGGGCTTGGGTGGCCCTACCAGAAGCATACGCTTCCGCCGGCATAGCTCTCGGGATCCACGAAGCACGCAAACCTGCCCACCACGATAAGGTAGCAGTCTCTGGGCAGGAACATACAGCTGGGATTGATGAAATACCTTGTTCAATATTAAATGATATCGCCCACGAAATAGCCCAACCACTAGCGTATATAATTAATGAATCGTTTGCTGAAGGATTATTCCCAGATAGGTTAAAAGTTGCTAAAATAGTTCCGATATTTAAAAAAGGGGATCGTGAATGTATTGAAAACTATAGGCCCGTAGCTATCCAGTCAGCCTTTGCCAAGATTTTTGAAAAAGTAATGTTGATAAGACTGCTCTCTTTTTTGAATAAACACAACATCCTAAGTAACTCTCAGCATGGATTTCGAGAGAGGAGGTCCACTTCTACGGCTGTCTCCGGTCTAGTGGAATTTGTACTACAATCAATCGATAAGGGAGATGAGGTTATAGGGATATTCTACGATTTGTCCAAAGCGTTCGATTGTGTTGATCACGCCAGGTTTATTGAGAAAATAGAATCAGTTGGCATCAAGGGAGTAGCCAACAAGAGTGGATACATTCGTTTCTCAGTAATAGACGGCAAGTAGTGTCATCACGCAACTCTAATGGATCGAGGGCGGAATCTACAGTTAACCATGTACAATTTGGGGTCCCACAAGGGTCAATTTTAAGTCCTGTATTGTTTCTGCTTTTGACAAACGATCTACCTGTACATATCATAAATGATATATTATTATTGTTTGCAGATGACATAAGTAATATTTTGTCACACGGAAACCGTTCATTGTTATTTAAAAATGCTCAACTAGGTGCATTAAGTATGGACAAGTGGTGTAATGTTAACAATATGTTTTTAAACATTGACAAGTCTTATTTTATGCAATTCCAGGCATATCAAAAAGAAATTGATGCAAGTTCACTGATAAAAGTTGAGAAGAAAACTTCAATTGAGTGTACAAAAATTAAATTTTTAGGATTAACTATCGACAGTAAGCTCAACTGGGCCGACCACATGAATGAGATTGGTCCAAAGATAGCCTCAGGATGTTTTCTTGTAAAACGCCTCATGGAGATATCATCCATAGAGGCCGCAAAAATGGGTTACTATGCATTTGTATACTCCAGGTTACAATATGGTGTAACTCTCCCAGAAGGTGCTCTGGGAGTATCCAGGGCCACGCAGACCCCAGAAGGTGCTCTGGGAGACTCCAGGGCCACGCAGACCCCAGAAGGTGCTCTGGGAGACTCCAGGGCCACGCAGACCCCAGAAGGTGGTGTGGGAGTATCCAGGACCACGCAGACCCCAGAAGGTGGTCTGGGAGTACCCAGGGCCACGCAGACCCGAGAAGGTGCTCTGGGAGTATCCAGGGCCACGCAGACCCCAGAAGGTGGCCTGGGAGTATCCAGGGCCACGCAGGCCCCAGAAGGTGGTCTGGGAGTATCCAGGGCCACGCAGACCCCAGAAGCTGCTCTGGGAGACTCCAGGGCCACGCAGACCCCAGAAGGTGCTCTGGGAGACTCCAGGGCCACGCAGACCCCAGAAGGTGGTGTGGGAGTATCCAGGACCACGCAGACCCCAGAAGGTGGTCTGGGAGTATCCAGGGCCACGCAGACCCGAGAAGGTGCTCTGGGAGTATCCAGGGCCACGCAGACCCCAGAAGGTGGTCTGGGAGTATCCAGGGCCACGCAGGCCCCAGAAGGTGGTCTGGGAGTATCCAGGGCCACGCAGAACCCAGAAGGTGCTCTGGGAGACTCCAGGGCCACGCAGACCCCAGAAGGTAGTCTGGGAGTATCCAGGGCCACGCAGACCCCAGAAGGTGCTCAGGGAGACTCCAGGGCCACGCAGACCCCAAAAGGTAGTCTGGGAGTATCCAGGGCCACGCAGACCCCAGAAGGTGCTCTGGGAGACTCCAGGGCCACGCAGACCCCAGAAGGTGCTCTGGGAGTATCCAGGGCCACGCAGACCCCAGAAGGTGCTCTGGGAGACTCCAGGGCCACGCAGACCCCAGAAGGTGGTGTGGGAGTATCCAGGACCACGCAGACCCCAGAAGGTGGTCTGGGAGTATCCAGGGCCACGCAGACCCGAGAAGGTGCTCTGGGAGTATCCAGGGCCACGCAGACCCCAGAAGGTGGTCTGGGAGTATCCAGGGCCACGCAGACCCCAGAAGGTGGTCTGGGAGTATCCAGGGCCACGCAGACCCCAGAAGGTGCTCTGGGAGACTTCAGGGCCACGCAGACCCCAGAAGGTAGTCTGGGAGTATCCAGGGCCACGCAGACCCCAGAAGGTGCTCTGGGAGACTCCAGGGCCACGCAGACCCCAGAAGGTAGTCTGGGAGTATCCAGGGCCACGCAGACCCCAGAAGGTGCTCTGGGAGACTCCAGGGCCACGCAGACCCCAGAAGGTGCTCTGGGAGTATCCAGGGCCACGCAGACCCCAGAAGGTGCTCTGGGAGTATCCAGGGCCACGCAGACCCCAGAACATGGTCTGGGAGTATCCAGGGCCACGCAGACCCGAGAAGGTGCTCTGGGAGTATCCAGGGCCACGCAGACCCCAGAAGGTGGTCTGGGAGTATCCAGGGCCACGCAGACCCCAGAAGGTGGTCTGGGAGTATTCAGGGCCACGCAGACCCCAGAAGGTGGTCTGGGAGTATCCAGGGCCACGCAGACCCCAGAAGGTGGTCTGGGAGTATCCAGGGCCACGCAGACTTCAGAAGGTGGTCTGGGAGATTCCAGGGCCACGCAGACCCCAGAAGGTGCTCTGGGAGTATCCAGGGCCACGCAGACCCCAGAAGGTGCTCTGGGAGTATCCAGGGCCACGCAGACCCCCGATGCATTACTGGACTGTGGTAAGTTCATATTCCTCTCCAGTTGCAGTAGTTCTGTTGATGTGATTTATCTCGCTGATGTATTAATATGTTATCACTTGTAAGTTCACCCCCGTATTACATTTTTGTTGCAGTCGTTCTGTTGATGTCATTCATATCGTTGATGTTATATGTTATCACATTTAATCTTTTGTTGCAGCCTACGGCCTACCCGGAAACAGCAACAATAGAGACAAACCCAAGTTAGTTCTCACCTGTATTACTGTCTGGTTGAAGTCATTCTGTGAGTCATGTACTGATTCCAGCTTACGACAAAAAACAAACAATTTCGCTAAATTGTAGCATCCAAATAAATTGTGAGCAGCCATGCTGCTACTGACTACGTTTACACAAGTTAGCCACAGATTTGAACGACTTTTGACATCCCCCAACTTAGAAACTTGAGACATTTTGATTGGCAGAAATGGCAAGATAGACAAACAACAACAAACCGGGGCCGTAGTGCAGCCGATTTGGGATTGGCAATCGGTTGTGGTATTCGCATAGCGGAAGTATGAATCAACCTCCACTCTACTTTCCCAGTTCCCCTGGCACACACACACACACACATGTGTTGCGCTCAGATAGCGCCAGCGGTCAGTCTGGCTTCATTGGCCACGGCCTGCAATGGATCTGTGGCTTCTTTGACCCTGGTCACGGCCCGACCGACAACTAAACGCAATAGGGTGACTAGTCGTCCCGAAAAATGCGGGAAAGTCCCGAATTTGGCACAAGTGTCCCGTGTCATGAAATGTTTAATTTCGGGACATCTTTTGTCCCGAAATTGGTGAATTCACGATTTTCTTGAATATCTGGTTGTAAAATTACAAATTTTAACTAAGAAAAAACAAAGAAGAGAAGCGGTCAGTGGTAAATTTGTAATTCGACCGCCGCCACAAATGGCAGTCTGTTGTGAAGACAGTCTCATTCGCTTGCGCTTCCCTAGCAGAGCGCTAGCGTGCAATGCAGCAGCAAGGCACGGCTACACCGCTATTAATATGGAATACAAATATACAAAATTTAATTTTAGCAGCTAAGATTAGGTGCGATTCACTCCACCAATCCTCCTCTATGGCAGACATGTAAATACTGGCATTGTAGGTCGAAGTTTACATCTACCGTCGCCGCTGTAAGCAGCTGAGGTTAGGTCCGATTCACTCCACCAATCCTCCTCTATGGCAGACATGTAAATACTGGCATTGTAGGTCGAAGTTTACATCTACCCTCGCCGCTGTAAGCAGCTGAGGTTAGGTCCGATTCACTCCACCAATCCAATCCTCCTCTATGGAAGACATATTAATATTTTAATCTATAACCTTTTACTATTATTTTATCAGTTTTTTAATTTGACAATGTATAATTACGATGGGTATAACATATTACGCTTATTGTTATAATATTAGCATTCACTATAAAGATGGCACGTAAAAAGTGCATGCTCCATATTATTTGGTTGAGTCTATAAAATACCATTAACTAAATACATATTTGTTTATTAGCACGGCTCTCTAGTCTCTAATAATCAACTGGATTTTTCATTGCAGCGGGTCCACGGGACAGGGGCACCTCCGGTTTACTGCCCGAAATGACCTCAGGTACGGAGTTTCCGTGGAAGTTCCGAACCGTGTGAGGGGTGACAATCAAGGTAACCAGCTTTAATCCGATTACATTACGTTATGGGTGTTACGGGTGTCGTAAGTAAAAACACAGTTACTAATTAATAAGTCATATCTCTCCCAACGTAATTAGTCGCGTTACCTTAGATCCTTATATACCGCTGTAATGAACGCACAATGTTGCAACGCAAATAAACAGATTGTTAGCGTTCTTTCATACATTCGTAAATACATGCTTTCTGCACCAGCCTCATAAGTTACGCTTGCTATGTTTAGGGTTGCCAGGGGTACAATACATGCTTTCTGCACCAGCCTCATAAGTTACGCTTGCTATGTTTAGGGTTGCCAGGGGTACAATACATGCTTTCTGCACCAGCCTCATAAGTTACGCTTGCTATGTTTAGGGTTGCCAGGGGTACAATACATGCTTTCTGCACCAGCCTCGTAAGTTACGCTTGCTATGTTTAGGGTTGCCAGGGGTACAATACATGCTTTCTGCACCAGCCTCATAAGTTACGCTTGCTATGTTTTGGGTTGCCAGGGGTACAATACATGCTTTCTGCACCAGCCTCGTAAGTTACGCTTGCTATGTTTAGGGTTGCCAGGGGTACAATACATGCTTTCTGCACCAGCCTCGTAAGTTACGCTTGCTATGTTTAGGGTTGCCAGGGGTACAATACATGCTTTCTGCACCAGCCTCATAAGTTACGCTTGCTATGTTTAGGGTTGCCAGGGGTACAATACATGCTTTCTGCACCAGCCTCGTAAGTTACGCTTGCTATGTTTAGGGTTGCCAGGGGTACAATACATGCTTTCTGCACCAGCCTCATAAGTTACGCTTGCTATGTTTAGGGTTGCCAGGGGTACAATACATGCTTTCTGCACCAGCCTCATAAGTTACGCTTGCTATGTTTAGGGTTGCCAGGGGTACAATACATGCTTTCTGCACCAGCCTCATAAGTTACGCTTGCTATGTTTAGGGTTGCCAGGGGTACAATACATGCTTTCTGCACCAGCCTCATAAGTTACGCTTGCTATGTTTAGGGTTGCCAGGGGTACAATACATGCTTTCTGCACCAGCCTCATAAGTTACGCTTGCTATGTTTAGGGTTGCCAGGGGTACAATACATGCTTTCTGCACCAGCCTCATAAGTTACGCTTGCTATGTTTAGGGTTGCCAGGGGTACAATACATGCTTTCTGCACCAGCCTCATAAGTTGCGCTTGCTATGTTTAGGGTTGCCAGGGGTACAATACATGCTTTCTGCACCAGCCTCATAAGTTACGCTTGCTATGTTTAGGGTTGCCAAAGGTACAATACATGCTTTCTGCACCAGCCTCATAAGTTACGCTTGCTATGTTTAGGGTTGCCAGGGGTACAATACATGCTTTCTGCGACCAGCCTCATAAGTTACGCTTGCTATGTTTAGGGTTGCCAAAGGTACAATACATGCTTTCTGCACCAGCCTCATAAGTTACGCTTGCTATGTTTAGGGTTTCCAGGGGTACAATATACGGTTGGAATTACTTTCAACTACTGCGATAAAGGCGCGAATGAAAGGAAGAGTAGATAAGGATTTGAGGGAGGTTTGCGAAGGCTTACGTTGGGGAGTTAAACTAAATAGCATATTTCGATCTTCATGGCCTGAACACATAGTTTAAACTGGTGGGTCAAAGTAAGTCTATATAGCGTATTTTGATTTTCACCTTTATAAAAGTCTTAAAATTTCTTAAATTTTAAATTTAATAATAAATCTTATATCTTTAATTTTAAAAAAGTCTCTTATTTCTTTAGATCATCAGGCTGACAAAATATACTTGCCAATGTTGAAGTTTGAACACCCTTTCTTTAGAGCTGTACATACATTATGTCACAATTTAGTGACATTATAGACCCCCCCCCCCCTATCTTGTTTGGGCATTACACGGAAAAATCCTTGTACGAAGGGACGAACACTCAGGTTATTCGTGTGTGTGTTATTCGTATGTGTGTTATTCGTATCAACACATTCCAAGACCTTAGGCAGATTGAATAAGAGGGGATTATTGTGTGTGGTGACATGGATGATATTATATACGATTATGTAGATGAAAATAGATGTTTGATAACAACAACAATTTTGATGTATGTAGATGAAAATAGATGTTTGATAACAACAACAATTTTGATTCCTGTTTGCAAATAAAGGCATTATTATTATTATTATTATTATTATTAAACGACTTAGATAGTTGGTTTGAGTCAAAAACAGGAGTTACGGTATTACATCTAAACATACGGTCATTAAATAAACATTGGGACGAACTGAAAGTAGTTCTGCAAAACCAGTTAGAGAAATTTCAAATTTTAGTTTTAAGTGAAACTTCAGTATCAGGTTTTGAGGTTGACACATCATTTAGATGGCTACAAATTATTTTCAAAACTTCGCACTCATAGACGCGGTGGTGGTCTACTTTTATTTGTAAAAAATGATATTGATTTTGTATTATCAAATGCTGAGTTTGATAATTTTGAAGGAATGAGAGCTACCTTCCACGTTCGCAATGTTAGCCAGTAATTTTATTTGTTGGCAATCTATAGGCATCCAGACAATAATACGAAACTTAATTTTGTAAATGAAGTAGAAAGGTACATACGTGATAATGTATCCGTATCTAATATGTTGATTATAGGTGATATGAATTTGGATATCTTAAATGAGGAGGACACGTGTGTACTCACTTATAAGAATATGCTTGCGGCTAGCGGGTTCTATGATTGTGTAAATGGCGTTACTTGAGAAGAATTTAGGGGTGACACTCTTTCTCAAACTTGCATTGACCACTTATTTATAAAATGTAATTTCTCACCTCTTAATTCTGTTATTTATACTACGAAAATTACAGACCATTATCTAATTGCAGTTGCCATAAATACTTATTATTATTATTGTTATTATTATGATTATTATTATTATTAGAATTTAAACCTATTTACAAAAAAGGAGATCATCTTGATTATAGTAACTACAGACCTATCGCGTTACTGCCAGTAATTGAAAAAATATTAGAACGTTGTGTGGAAATTGCGCCATCAAAATATTTGGCTAATTTCAACATTATAACTAATCAACAATATGGCTTCCAGAAAGGGAGAAGTACGTCAGATTTATTGTTACAATTTACGGATTTCGTTAATTCAAAACTAGACGATAATATGCATATTGTAGCTATGTTTATTGATTTTAGCAAAGCTTTCGATACTCTCAACCATAACATACTATAAGATGATGATTGATTAATGGGGCTTAACGTCTCATATTTATGCAACGATGGCTAATCGAGACGATGAGCGGGTGATAATGAAGATGAGAAAGATGATAATGAAGAATAAAGCCACATCCGAATCAGATCCATTGTACGTCGCGTGAGTTGTCATACGGGAGTCCAGCAAGGGAGGGCAGGGCCAAGTGGGAGGAGAAATATTCAATGGGACAGTGGGGGGAAAGGGGATTGGGGTGTGGACTGCACTTCGTCTGACTTCTCCTCCTCGACCAGTCCGGCTTGGGTGGCCCTACCAAGATCGTCACTCTATTGTTAAGGTCATCTCTCACTCTTATGATTGTTTGCATGGTGAAGCATGTAGTTGTAAATCGATCGTTCAATGTGTGGATAGCTATATGTACCTAGGAATAATAATTGACAACCGACTTAGTTGGTCACCACATATAGCCAAATTGTGCAGTAAATTACGGTCATGCCTTAGCCCAACGATGGCCGAGTTACGGACGGCGTCGGTGGCGTCGCCGAAAACGGCGTCGGGTTTTTGGACGCCGTCGGCAAGACCCTAATATGATGTGTACTAAAATGTTAACCGTTAACGGCCTAGACTAATCGTTCGCCTTCATTTCTGTTGTTTATACCTCAAATAAGCATTTCTGTTGTCCATCGGTACCTCAAATTAACATTTCTATTGTTAGACTCTAGCTCAAATTAACATTTCTGTTGTCCATCGGTACCTCAAATTAACATTTCTATTGTTAGACTCTAGCTCAAATTAACATTTTCGTTGTCCATCTATACCTTAAATTAGCATTTTCATTGTTAGACTCTGGCTCAAATTAACATTTCGTTGTCCATCTCTACCTTAAATTAGCGTTTTCATTGTTAGACTCTGGCACAAATTAACATTTTCGTTGTCCATCTATACCTTAAATTAGCATTTTCATTGTAAGACGCTAGCTCAAATTAACATTTTTGATGTGGACTAAAATGTTAACCCTTAACGGCCTTGACTAATCGTTTGCCTTCATTCTAGACTTCTTCGATCTAGTATGCCTGGAGGACGCCCCACCACCAGTAGGTCGGCGGACCTACGCCGATCTGGTGGCGGATATATTTAGGGACAAGATTGCCCGTAAGTACAGTGATATTTTATGTATTTTTTATCGAGACTACGACGAGGAAGGTGTGGAGGTAGCTGTGAAATGTAGCAGTTGGCCAGTGTAGCCCTAGGCCCCAAACCTACCGGACACTATCTCAAATGTAACATTTCAGTTGTTTGTAGTATAAATTAACATTTCTTTTGTCGGACACCCTACTTTAAAATTAACATAAATTTGACCTGTCGCCGATTTTTTTCTAGATGCCTTGTGGATTGCCCTGCTCGTGTGAGAACATTCCAATTGCACTTGCTTACCGATTTTTGTGTGTGGTTACAGCACGGGAGTCACCGCCATTTGTAAATGACAGGCTATACGGGGCACCGAGCCTTTCGGACCTGCCCGAGGCCCCGCCGCGACAGGCAGCAGAGCCTCTGGTAGTGGATTGCCGTAAGTAAGGTGATATTTTATTTCATTTTTATCGAGACTACGACGAGGAAGGTGTGGAGGTAGCTCTGAAATGTAGCAGTTGGCAGTTGAATAACAATACCCCTCTAGCCCTCACCCCTACCAGACACTAACACAAATTACCATTTCAGTTGTTTATACTTTAAATTAACATTTTTTTTGTTGGACACTATCTCAAATTAACAATACTGTTGTTTATACTCCGAATTATTGTCGGAGACTATCTCAACTGTTACATTTTAGTTGTCTATAGCGTAAATAAACAACTCAATTGTCGGACACCCTATCTTAAATTAACATAAGTTTGACCTGTCACCGATTTTCATCTAGAGGCCTTGCGGATTACCCTCCTCGTGTGAGAACATTCTGATTGCACTTGCTTAGCGATTTTTGTGTTTTGTTACAGTACTGGAGACAATCGACGCCGATTTCCTTGACAGATTCCTCAACGAGGCGATTGAGGAGTCGCAAATGCAAGGTGTAGAATGCGACCAAGCCCGTAAGTACGGTGATAGTTTACTTAATACTGTTGAGACTACGACGAGGAAGGTGTGGATGCAGCTCTGAAATGTAGCAGTTGGCATTTGCAACAACCACACCCCCCTAATCACCACCCCTACTGCACCCATTATTAGTTTGAGAACAATTTGTTTGCGTCTGCCTAATGAGTATTTTCTTTTGTTACCGAATTAGATGTGAATGCAGTTGCGGAGATCGTCGGGGAGACGCCCGTGGCCCACTACACATCCGCCGTAATGACTTACGGCATTGGCAAGGGCCGCAAGTCAATTGTCCGCGACAGCAGCGACGACAGCGACTCTACGAGCGAGAGCGAGAACAGCTCCTCCCCCCAAAACTCGGGCCGTAGTGTGAGTACAGCCTCTGTATTTGCATCCTGATGTTATATTATTTTATGAAAATTAGCTAGGAAAAGAAAACGCTCTGCATTGCCAGATGAGTGATTTTTTTTAAATAAATCAAACAATATGAATTCCCCATTGAATAGAAACTGAATATTTTCTTAACAAATTGTGGTTAAAGTTAAAATTCCAAAACTTGTATCCGGTGACGACATTGCTAGTGCCGATCGTGTTGTATTGAGATATTCACTTTGCTTCGCTCGCTAATGTAAATAACTGCCTTTGTCTCAATTACAGTCAGACGAGTGCGAGATTATTGCAATGGTTGCGGCAGGGAAGCTGGGGAAGGAACTTCGCCACCAGTGCCCCTACTGCCGGGCGTATACGGCCTCGCTAACCCAGCATCACATCCGGTACCACAAGGTACCGGTTGTGAGAGCAAGAGGCCGTACCGTCCGGCACAAAATGAGGGAGACCCAGCTCCTGCCGCATCCAGCGGACGGGGCCACAGATACCGACGTGAGTAAATTACCTTGTTATGTTATTTAATAATTTATTTATTTAACGTACATTTATTGTATGACTATTTATTCCTCTGTGAGTGTATTATTGTGTGTGTGTGTGTGTGTGTGTGTTATTGTGTTATGTGTGTGTGCTTATTTATTGACATTGTTGATATGTATTAATATGTATTCATGGTATGTTATCTAGTCTGATTCTACAAATCTACCCCCAGAAGGAACGAAAGTAAAACGGCGCTACAGGTGCGAGTCCTGCTCCGGAGTTTACTTGAACCTGCGGCAACACGTGCTGCAGGTTCACAAGAACCTCCGGGGCAGGCAGCGTGAGGCCCGACTTAAGCGTTGCGCAATAAGAAGGAGATTGGCGGCCACCCGGATTGGCGGGGATGTAAGTATGGAAAAATTTGAACTGTAACTAGTAAAAACTCTACATTGATGCTTGTTGTATGAATTTAGTTAATCTTTGTCCTTTTACTCATTTCAGAAACACCGTCGCTAGTCATTTAGCATTTAAGAAATATTAGTTAGTTATTTAGTAAGTAAGTTTTTGTATTTTTTATGTTTAATCTTAATTAGTTGTAAATATTATAGTAGTTTATATAAATAGTTTTTTAAATAAGTATAGTTGTTTAGTTTTTATACCTTTCTTTTATACCTTTGTAAATATTTGTATATTAAATTTTTTACCTTTTACACATAAACAATCTTCTTATTGAATAACATAACCAACATTTACCGATCCCATTCCTATATAAGTGTACACGCACGTTGCAATGCAGCTCGCTACAAGGCGGAACCTAAACGTGTACCTTAAATGTATATATATATATATTGTGTAGTGCATGTATTATGCCGCCTTGTAGCAGAATGCCAATGTCCAACTAGTGGATGTGCCGATACCCATGTAGCCGTTGAGTTACGTAGCCCAATTGAAACTTCAAGAAAAAATGTAACCAACGGGTTACACGATAATTATAATTTTTATCTTGTTATATCTTAGGCTAATGCGGGTAGAAACGATTTAAAACAAAGGCCTAGCATGACTCTATACTTATCCACGTCCCAGTGTGACGTTTACTCTCACAAAAAATGGTTATTTATCGAGGGTCGACGTTTTTGGTTTGGTTGGTAGCTACGATACCCACGTAACCGGTGGGTTACGTTACCAAATGGAAAACTTAAGAAAAATTGTAACCAACGGGTTACATGATATTTATAATTTTTATCTTCAAATATCTTAGGGTAATGCGGGAAAAAACGATTTTTAACCTAGGCCCATCATGACATAATACTTATTCACGTCACAGTGTGACTTATACCTTCACAAATAATGGTTATTTATCGAGGGTCAACGTTTTTGCTATGGTTTGTAGCTACGCTACCCACGTAACCGGTGGGTAACGTGATCCAATGGAAAATTTTAAACAAATGTAACCATAGCGTTACATGTTGTGGGAAAATATACATAATTACAAAAACATTTTAGATAATATACAAACACATTTATATGTATATATATACATATATATTAAAAGAGAGCGAAGCTCGAACAAGGAACTACCGACAAGTAACAACATGGGGTGACATCGGCGCGCGCAGTTCCAATATCAGCGAGCGCGGGAGACAACAGTTGACAGCTCGACGCCCTGAGGATAGGATCCATAAGGTTCCTGAAACGTCGGCACATTATGGAGGTTGGACGTGGCGGAATAACCCCCAATTATTTTAATTTTATCGACATATATATATTTATTTATTTATATAAAGAATTGTGTTAGAAATAATTCTTACAATAATAACTATTTGTATTCGTAACCACTTACAGTTTCACTTATCTAAACGAGTATGCACATTTTGACAATGATAATAAAAATGATAATTACAACAATAGTTATAGTAATAAGTCTAAAAATCAGAACTATGATTAATAAAAGTACGTATTCATTAATGCACTTACTTTATTTCATTTTTGTTATAATTTAATAGTTTTAGTTAGAGTAACATGTTCACTACACGAGGATTAATTGAATGGCTTCATAAAGTATTATAGGTAGTATATACGGAAGATCCGAGTGAAGATGAGACATTTGGAGTGAAGTAGCCGACAGGTGACACGTACATGGTAAATTTCCCAAAATATATTTCCCTCCGAAAATACGAGTAACTTGTGCGCTACACGAGGATACTTGTGATAAATTAAATGGTTACACGTAATGAGACATTTTTAATAGAGTAGCCGATTGGTTACACAGACATATCAAATTCACTTAAATATATTGCAACCAGAAAGTACGAGTAACTGTGCGCTACACGAGGATACTTGTGATAAATAACATGGTTACACGTAATGAGACATTTTTAATAGAGTAGCCGATTGGTTACACAGACATGTCAAATTCACTTAAATATATTGCAACCATTAAGTTCGAGTAACTTGTGCGCTACACGAGGATACTTGTGATAAATAACATGGTTACACGTAATGAGACATTTTTAATTGAGTAACCGATTGGTGACACAGACATTAAATTCACCTTAATATATTGCACCCAAAAAGTATGAGTAGGCCTAACTTGTGTGCTACATGAAGATAGTTGTAATATAAGACATGGTTAAACGTAACACAGCTAAGACGAAATATTTTTAATAAAGTAGCAGCCGGGTGACAAGGACTTGGCAAAGTGATCGCGGCAAGAGCGAGTCTAGTCAATGTGTGCACTATGGTTACACAAGAACTGAAATAGGAACGGTGAATTTGGACGGGTGTCCCCAAAGTCGGCACACGCTAATGTTGAAATTGTGCGAGACGCCAGTGGTAGGATTCCATACAAACGGGTACGTGGGTATCACCATGACGCAGGTAATTACCATTTCATCCCAATGATCGTCAAAATGGTATCTGCCACAAAAAAGGAAACGCTGTTGAGCTTGACTCTCCGCACCCAACGGTACCACCCTAACGATGTAGTACTAGTTTGATGCTATCTGTTCTTATCAGCATTGGTGTGTATTAATGTGGAGGGCCAGTCCCAGCGTTACCGCAATGCCGGCCCAACCCGCATAATCGCGCGCATTGTAATGCATTAACACTAGAACCAATTACGCTTTACTGCGGCAATAAGTTGGGAGTCGCTCAAGAACAACAGGTTGCGAATCTCACGTTAGCGCGTGTGAATGCACTGAATAGACTCTACATGGACGAGTTCTCTGACGATTGTCCCTGGTCTGAGGGAGACTGTCTGAACAAATGGCAAAGAAGCTTGATAGATATTTGGGCTTAAAGTCTTATATTTTTGCAACTTGGCTTATTAAGACGTTGAGTGGGTGATAATGAAGATGACATTGGGGGCTCTTTGGAGGAAAGGGGCAAGTAGGAGGGCGCGTGAGGAAAGGGGATTGGGGTGCGGACTGCACTTCATCTGACATCTCATCATCGACCTGTCCCGCTAGGGTGACCCTACCAGAAGCATACGCTTCCGCCGGCATAGCTCTCGGGATCAACAAAGCACACACACCTGCCCATCACGATAAGATAGCAGTCCCTAGGTAGGATATGGCAAAGAAGCTTGGTTTTTTATATCCAAAGAAGAAAAGCGAGAGAAAGCCCCAGTTTATGAGATCTGCGCCTTGGAATTCGAAATACTGGATCCTCTGTCGCCACTTAGACTGTGGATGGGCCTGGGCTTAACCCGTAGAAACTACGGGGGGCATTAAATAAATTAATAAATAAATAAAAACAAAACAAAACACAAATAAACAAGTTCCAACATACTGTAACATTTTTTGGTTACCTTATCCAAAATTTGAATTAAAAAAAAAACAATAAGGTGGGCCTTATTACCCCCTACAACAAAATAATAAACCAGAATCTATACATTTAGCCCTCAAACTCAGTCCTAGAATGATAAAGTAGAATTACATATGGAGATGAATTGTACTTGAATATGGAAAGATTATGGGGATGTAACTCATTTGGACACAATGTGATGCACTGTTCCTGGGTAGGCACAACTCTGTAAGCATTCAGCTTACTTTCGCAGTATAATGTATTTAGTTGTTTAAAAATAATGAATTTCCTTTGTCTTTCATTTCATTTTCAGTACATGATACCAAAATAATTGCACCTTTTCTGTAGTTTGTGCCATGAACTATAATGCATGGGGATACAACAACTTCAGATTCATAAGGTTCATTTAGATGATTGATTGATTAATGGGGCTTAACGTCTCATATTTATGCAACGATGGCTAATCGAGACGATGAGCGGGTGATAATGAAGATGAGAAAGATGATAATGAAGAATAAAGCCACATCCGAATCAGATCCATTGTACGTCGCGTGAGTCGTCATACGGGAGTCCAGCAAGGGAGGGCAGGGCCAAGTGGGAGGAGAAATATTCAATGGGACAGTTGGGGGGAAAGGGGATTGGGGTGTAGACTGCACTTCGTCTGACTTCTCCTCCTCGACCAGTCCGGCTTGGGTGGCCCTACCAGAAGCAAACGCTTCCGCCGGCATAGCTCTCGGGATCAACAAAGCACGCAAACCTGCCCACCACGATAAGGTGGCAGTCCCTGGGCAGGATAAGGTTCATTTAGAAATGGACCTATGATGTTTGCATGCTGATGGTCCCTGATTTTCAAAGTAGTTTCCGAGTGAATCATGTCACCGGGATATAAAAACTTTCGTGATGGTTCTCCAGGTTCAGTCATAAGTTGAGAACAACGAAGAGCTTGATGACGATACGCCAAACTATATGCGATGTTTTTGAAACTTTTTATTGTTTTCGCTAACACTCCAAAGTGGTAATGAGCTGCTTCAAAGCGCATGCACCAGTGGTGACGAAGTGGCCCAAGTTGGCGAATTTTATGACCACGGTGTTAAATTGCAGTTTTCTGTTAATAATTTTCTGATAAATGTTGCCAAATCTATAGGCCTACTTGAGTAATGAAGAATATTGTACAACCACGTTTTGGGTTAGTCTTCGTACGTTGTTATAGTTTTCACATCGCTGTGACCCGTAAATCGAGGTCTTCATTTAAGTTCATTCAGTACTACGTAGTAAGTAATTCTAGGTGGTGAATGGAGATGCAATGATAACAAATTTATAATTACAGACTATCAATGATTTATAAAATTATAACTGTAGGGCAAGAATGTATGTTAACAGTATGCCCCAGGTGTAAGTCTAGCGTCTAGCTTGAGGTAATTTGAAGCACCGATTTCCCTTTACATTGTGTGTTGTGTATTGCAGATCTACAGGTGTCAGACCCTCTAACAGACCAACCACAATCAGCAAAGATAATAACTGTTTGTCCAAAAGTAGGGATATCAGGTCAAATGTCAGCATCTGAACTGACACCTGAAATCAAGACGCCACAGGGAACAGTTTCAGCAAGTCAACTGACTGGCTCTACCATGTCTCTTATAACCCCAGTGGTAAGTTGTAGGCGTATTCTAATTTCTTAACATACACTACAAATTCTTGGCTTATATGCCAAAGGTATCAATCGACTTGGTTGGGCTTAAAATCGGTATTTTTCCAATTTGACAGACAGGTTTTCCCTGTGTAGGCCTAAATGCTTCATGCCTACATAATATGGTGTGAATTAGGTAGAGCTTCTTACCAACAACAACCGCAGTATCTTAGGTAAATGGGACCTGATGGATAAGCACTGCTATTTTCTTCATAGCCACCATAGGGGAAGCCGCATTGCACATTCCAACACAACAAACATATGTGAAAATCCAGAAATTAAAAAACCAACCCCGACTGGGAATCGAACCCAGGTCTCCCACTTGCCGGGTGGGCGCCATAACCCCTAGACCACCGGGACCGGTAATTCAATGACTGGATGTAGTGCACTAAGATAGTATGTGGCGGTGGAACAACACTGCAACGCTTGGGTTACACTTAGTTGACCAGCCACACATATTAATGCGTAGCGTGACGTAAGCTTGATCGATGAGATATCTATATGGATATTTTTCAAGAACACTCTTGTCGTTGTTGGTTTTTTAATTTCTGGATTTTCACATAACAACAACGACAAGAGTGTTCTTGAAAAATATCCATATAGATATCTCATCGATCAAGCTTACGTCACGCTACGCATTAATATGTGTGGCTGGTCAACTAAGTGTAACCAAAGCGTTGCAGTGTTGTTCCACCGCCACATACTATCTTAGTGCACTACATCCAGTCATTGAATTACCGGTCCCGGTGGTCTAGGGGTTATGGCGCCCACCCGGCAAGTGGGAGACCTGGGTTCGATTCCCAGTCGGGGTTGGTTTTTTAATTTCTGGATTTTCACATAACAACAACGACAAGAGTGTTCTTGAAAAATATCCATATAGATATCTCATCGATCAAGCTTACGTCACGCTACGCATTAATATGTGTGGCTGGTCAACTAAGTGTAACCAAAGCGTTGCAGTGTTGTTCCACCGCCACATACTATCTTAGTGCACTACATCCAGTCATTGAATTACCGGTCCCGGTGGTCTAGGGGTTATGGCGCCCACCCGGCAAGTGGGAGACCTGGGTTCGATTCCCAGTCGGGGTTGGTTTTTTTAATTTCTGGATTTTCACATAACAACAACGACAAGAGTGTTCTTGAAAAATATCCATATAGATACAACAAACATATGTTGTCAATTGTTCACTTTTTAATGTTGAAGGGGTACTTGGTAGTTATTGTTATGTATTTTTATTTTCTAGACTTCACGATCATACCTACTGGCTTATCCAACACCACTGCCAACACTTAGCAACGTGTTACTTGCCTCGATCAATGAAACTGGCCTTCTGAGGAATATGAACACATTTGTACGGGAGTGCTCAAATCACTTGTTAAACTTAGTGCCACGTCCCTCATCTTCGCAATATAACAACTATTGCAGAACTGTTGTGGAAGCCTACCCAGAACTTGGAGAAAGATACTCGCCTGATAAACCACATGTGAGTTATCCTCAATGTTTTTAAATTTAAGACAAGTAGGGGTGCATGTTCATGGAGGTGTGCAACAAACCCAATTATATTTTGAACTCTCTCACATCACATGTAAACATCCTTAGTGTATAATGCTTAGGCCATAAGCATGATTATTTAGGTAAACTATCCTAAATGTTGATTCTAATAATTAGCCTGCCTATGCCTAATGTTTTAATTTTAATTTGTTTTTACTTCCTCCCATGACAGATATCCTTCAAAAAACAACTCAGCAATTGCATACGTAATAGACGCATCTATAAAAAAAATGCTAAAAATACTGCACGTAAGCCATTTGCTGCCACAGTATCTGTGACCCAGGAGCAAGGTCTTCCCCTGATTCATCTGTGTAAGTTAATTTGATTATTTTAATATTTAACGACTACACATCAGCCACTTAAAAGTCGCTTTCTTGTAGCAACACGGCAAACACGTGTTTCCGGACCGGCAGGTCGTATGCATGGATTAACGAGATTCCCACTGTCCCTATTATTATTTAAGCCAGGTGGGGTATAAATAAACAAACATCAGTATTCAGTACTAATAAGTAGCCTACTCAGCCCTTTTCTATAAGCCAACTATTTTCCTCCCCACCCCCCCCCCCCCCCTCCCATTGCTTACCTGCACTGTTAATTACTTCACATCAAAAATTTTTCCTTCTCAAGCTACTTTCAATCTATCGCTTGAAACACTATAGGCCTATAAAACCCAAATTGATTGATTAATGGGGCTTAACGTCTCATATTTATGCAACGATGGCTAATCGAGACGATGAGCGGGTGATAATGAAGATGAGAAAGATGATAATGAACAATAAAGCCACATCCGAATCAGATCCATTGTACGTCGCGTGAGTCGTCATACGGGAGTCCAGCAAGGGAGGGCAGGGCCAAGTGGGAGGAGAAATATTCAATAGGACAGTGGGGGGGAAAGGGGATTGGGGTGTGGACTGCACTTCGTCTGACTTCTCCTCCTCGACCAGTCCGGCTTGGGTGGCCCTACCAGAAGCATACGCTTCCGCCGGCATAGCTCTCGGGATCAACAAAGCACGCAAACCTGCCCACCACGATAAGGTGGCAGTCCCTGGGCAGGAAGTTGTCTTTAAGTGTGGGTTTTAAAATAACCCTTCTCCTTTCAATATCATATTTGTTACATTCAATTAGAATGTGTTTTACAGTCAAAACAACATCACATACATCACATACTGGGGCAGGTTCGTTTCTTAGTAAGTAGCCTTGGGTAAGGTATGTATGGCCGATACGGAGACGGGTCAAGACTACTTCTTCGCGACAGCAAGATCGTCTAGAAGAAAACCAAAGCGATATGGTGTCTTTAATCTCCCTAAGTTTATTACAAGATACATTTTCCAACTATCATTCAATGCTTTTTTTAAATGGTGCCGCAGGAAAACTTTTACGTCAGATAGGAGGACTAATTTACAGTCTCTAGGTCGTTTGGTGCAGGCAGCTTCGGCACACTTGTCGGCCACCTCGTTGCCCACAATGCCTGCATGGAATGCGTATGAAATACGAGCTCAATACTCTGACTACGATGTTGCTAGAATGCTAAATTAGTTGCTAGAATTAGTAAGCTTGTATCCTACATGAAACTAAAAATTATTTATCTTTAGGCCTATCCAAGATAACAACATTTGCTTGTTCAATTTGCGAGAGCTTATATAATGGGAGGCCGAAATCGGGGGCAGCTACCAGAAGTGCTATACACTTCATTGGAAATGGTATGGCTTAGGCATTAATGCCATGATTACGTCTTAAAAGAAGCACTTTTGTGTGGATGCCAGTATGTATTTCCTATGTGCTAACCTTATGACTAGGTTACGCGTTATGCCTCATTCAATACACATTACGTTTTTGTTCAAACTCGCTTTATATGGTCGCTAGAAATGCCCACATTGTACAAAACATTCTTTAAAAACAATAAAAATAAAGTGGTGGTATTCAGTTAAATAGCTAATTATTTTGTTATTCCTATCAAGTCTTATAAAATAAATTGTCAACACCCATCTGTCTTTCATAGGTAGGTCTACCAGGTAATAAGTTATTGACTAGCTCACCTTCAATACTAAGTTAGCGTGTACTTTTAGGTTAATAGCGACCGCGGAAGGGTCCCCCCCCACCCATTTCTCGTTTGTGGAGCACTATTTTTTACAGCTATGTTCTACTATGGGCAGCCGCTCCCGAAATATATTCCTGCGTACGCCACGGATAAGGAGATTGCTTACTATCTGTCGATAAATTGTTTGTATTTAATTTGTTTAAGGGTAAACACTAACCAAAATCTTATTATGCACAGACCATCAAAAGATATCACTCAAAGACATGCTCTCTACCTAGGTCCTCGAATATACAACAAAATTACAAACTCAATCAAAATAAAGCAAGAATCTAAATCTAGATTCAAGCAATCCTTGAAACATTGGCTCACTACAACATCCACGGAAACAATAAAAACTCTCGTAAACCTAAAAGAATAAACCCCTTACAAAATGATACTATGCTAGACTGTCTCGTAAATTTAAATATGGATATCATTGCAATGGATTAACGTTCAATATATAACAATCGTGCAAAAATCCTACTTCAGAGATATATATTAGTTATAAGTATATTAGAGCAAGTTAGTTATTAGTAATTAATTCCCTATTAGTTTCTCATTTCATAGTATTAAGACTTATATATAGCATTATACATAGTCCTAGCTCTAGACCAAACTTAATCTTAATTTTCATTGTAAACAAAATAAGTTTAGAGGCATGTTTTGTTGCTGATCTCTCAAGCTTCTGCTTATGACAGCAACAAAACAAGTTTACATTGTACATATTCTGTATAGCCTACATTAATTTCTTTTAAAACATGTTAGCTCTTTACTATACTAGATAATAATTGTACTATTATACTTAAACGATCGCAGTGTAAACTTAAAAATGCAAAAAAATGCATCTGAATCTGAATCTGAAATATTTTGTGTTTAAAAAAATATTTTTACATACAGTGAAAATGTGAAATACCTTGCTGTGTGTTCCAAACACCTTATGTCGATCACAATAGGAATTTCAAGGTATGAATGCATTCTCGGTAGAGTCATTCCACAAAAAATTTGTGGATGCCGGCGTCATAGATGCGTGAAACATTAGCCAATCAAATGTCAGTATTTAAAAAAGCCACCCGCTGATTGGCTCAGACCCTAGCTGAATATGCCATTTCCGTGCTGAGGCCGTTCCGTAACCTCCTGAATATCATAGGCTGGGCGTTCCGTAACTTCCTGCGTCACCATATTCAGCATCATGAAAACGCCAGCCGGTTCGAGCGAGGGCATCTGCCAGCATTCACAAATCATGGCGGCGTTTTCCAAATGCAATAATTTAAAAGCTCGTCAAATTGTCAAAAATTATATAATTTGACTGGTATTTATACCACGCGTTGCAGGGTTTTATTATCTTTCATGTCGTATTTGTTTTAATTGGGAAACGATTAGAATTTTGTTTTTTTTGTTTCAATACTAATTTTTAGCGCGCATTTCCTCCATCTTTTCGCTTGTAGGCGCTCCGAAACACTTGACAAAATGTGACGCTGTGACGTGCTAGCTGATGCTGGAACCCCATCATTTTCAGGAGGGTTCGGAATGTACCCTATGACGTCAGCATTCACAAGGCTGTTTAGCTTTGGAACCACTTGAAAACCTCGGCGGCTGTTCGTGGAATAATATATGATTTGACTACCGTAACCTTGGGTCGATTAGATTCGACGGTCGCGTGTTGACCAACTTTAGCTCCGCGCGTGGAGAGAAATACTAGACTCATACACAAGAGGTAAAACAATACAAACTAATAATTCAAGAATTGGTAATAAAAATAATTAAGTCTTGAAATATCAGCCCAGATTGGTGTCAGCTATTATATAATAACTACATTATATATATAAAGTAAGAAAACATTTTCGGTTTAACCAATCCAAATTGTATTTAAAATGAAATAAATCAACGTTTCAACGACCATTTTCAGAGACAAATAGTTGCAGCAGTGTCTCAGGGGGGACCCATTACCAGAAGCAAATTCAAAGAGCTTACTAGAGCTACCCAGTAATGTATCGCTGTAGCAGTGTTTTCGATTTTATATGCAAGTGTTTTTTGGTTGTTGTGGTTTTTTATTTGTTTGTGTTTGTTTGTATATCTTGAAAAAGACGACGCTAAAGTCGTTGAAACGTTGATTTATTTTATTTTAAATACAATTTGGATTGGTAAAACCGAAAAATGTTTTCTTACTTTACATTTTGCAACCAATTTGATTTGATTATTTGGCTCAACGTCTCATATTTTTGCAACGAGGCTAATCGAGACAATGAGTGGGTGATATATGAAGATGAAATATGGGGCTGTTTGGAGGAAAAGGGCAAGTAGGAGGGAGCGTGAGGAAAGGGGAAAGGGGAGGAAAGGGGATAACAAAATCTAAGAAATCATATATATATATATATATATATATGATTATATATATATATATATATATATGTTATTCTGTAGGTTTCGCGAACTGAAATTGATGTAGTACTTGGTTTTCGAGTTTCGTAATATTATTATTTTTTTTTTTATAACCTAAATTAAATTGTTTATTTTGTATTTATTTTTCTTTTTTTAATATTATATAATATTATTATTATTATAAATTGTAACAATAAATATAATTATATTTGATGTAACATTGTGTTCATTAGTAATAGTTGGGATAAGTAATAGAAAATTGGAATTTGGCAAGAAGAAGCATACTGTATAGAAAAACGAGAAACTTTTACATTATATAGTAGAACATTCATAGGAATAAAATTATAAGTACATTATTTTCAATTAGTTTGAATTAAAATACTACCACCCTGGTCAACCATGCAGCAATAACACAATACAATAATGAAGCATTAGTTATGCAAAGGACGATAAATCTGCTTAGACATTAAATAACAATTTGATTAGTAAGAAATGTGAATAGCAGAACCAATATTGAATAAAGTGATTAACTTACTTGAGTAGGATATTATTATTGAATTCAGAAGAAATATTATATATAGAGAATATCACAAATAGCCAACTTTATGACTTAGAGTAAGTTACAGCTATGTTCGTGTGAAATGCAAGACAGACAACAGTGATTGAGTAGAAAGGATAGTTTATAATAATGGTCAAAATTTAAAAAGAGGTCCCAGATAAAAAGAAACACATATACATGCCCCCGACCCCCCACCCGCCCCCTCAACAGTTGCTGGCTGATGCTAAACTGCACCGTGCCACAAAATTGTCGGTATCGGGATCGAAATCGCAATATGGGGATCGCAATCGCAATACAGACATCGAATCTCTACATAAATACTAAATTGGTTATAGTATGTTCACCATCTTGTAAGTAATATTCATAAAGTCCCCCCCCCCCCCCCCCCCCCCCGACCGGGAACATCTGAACTTGATTGTGAGTCGAGAGTCTTATTGCCCGAACTGAACAGCGGCAACCGCAGTGTTGAAACCTCATAGTGTCGAGTCACTATACCATCGTGGTTAGTGTGGTCACTATCTTGTAAGCAGTATTCATAAAGTCTCCCCCAGTGTGAACATCTGAACTTGATTGTGAGTCGAGAGTCTTATTGCCCGAACTGAATAGCAGCAACCGCAGTGTTGAAACCTCATAGTGTCGAGTCACTATACCATCGTGGTTAGTGTGGTCACTATCTTATAAGCAGTATTCATAAAGTCTCCCCCAGTATGAGACGTAAAACCCCAAATATCATCATCGTCGTCTCCCCCAGCGTGAACATCTGAACTTGATTGTGAGTCGAGAGTCTTATTGCCCGAACTGAATAGCGGCAACCGCAGTGTTGAAACCTCGTAGTGTCGAGTCACTATACCATCGTGTTTAGTGTGTTCACCATCTTGTAAGCAGTATTCATCACCTACAACACAAGAGATCATGAGTTGGCCCATAAGTGTGAGGATAGTACCGTGGTAGTACCATAAGCAGTTGGTCGTGGCGATGGGAACCATAAAGAATTTCCATCATAGTTTTGACAAAATGTATCTCAACCGCTTGAAGTTTTCTTGGACAAACTTTCTTCACGTTTAATCACATTTCTGATGACGTCACTGACCTGAGCAAAGTTCCTGCGTGAAAGCGGTTCCAGCCCCGTGGGTTTCATCCGCAGAGGGACGTTGGCTCGGCTCATGATGACGAGCATGGACTTTTTGAAGCTCGGCGAGGCTCCGGTCCAGTCGCTGTTGTACATCGATACGCAGACAGCGTCGTGCTGGAAATATTATAGTTATAATAACAATAATTTATTGTTTGAGCTGAGTATCTTTACTGTGTAGACTTTATGTTTCGTTTTACCTCTGGGAGTCACTTTATTTCTCATTTGAAGATTTGTTTAGATCCCCACATTCACCTAGGAGCAAACATTGGGAGACCAGAACGGGAGGGAACGCCAAGTGGGAGAAAAATCTTCAGTGGATCAGTGGGGGGAAAAAAGACAGTGTCTCGTTTTGTAGCCTCTTACGACTAGCATAGTCACTGTGGTGATGTCACGTATACTCACTTGCTCTGAGACTAGTTCCATTATGTTGTTGACGACAAGATATCCAAGTAACAACTCAGTGGTGTAGATTGATAAGTGGATGAGAACGGAGGCCTCCGCGACGCCAGACTGTAAGTTAACATTAAAACACGCGCGTTAATGAAGTATGCAAGAACCATCGAACAATGATAAATCCGGCCCCCGGGGAACGAAGCACAAGTAGACAACTTTATTTGGGACAGAATCCGTGGTTGAGCGAAGGACACCTCTACGTCAAAAACTGCAGAAAATTTTTTGTTTTTGAATTTTACCTCAAATCTGCATGTTGAAGTCGAAAATCTGAGTAATCAGCGCGCTGTTGATGGAAAGCCATACATAATGAATAATGAATGTATCTTACCTTATTATCAATATGACCTGCGATTTGTATTTCATTAAATTACTTAGTAAATAAGCATCGGTCATACTGATTATTATGTTCGATACATTTACCATTCAGTCCGTAGGGCGAACCAAACCACAGAACGCGTCTTAGTCAGATTTTCGAAGTCGAGATGCATTATTGTGATATAATAAAAATGTGAATATTTTTATGGTTTTTGACGTAAACCCCACTTAAGCAGAATAATGGCAGAGACATGATTGGTGATTAAGCGAGCCTGAGGAAGTCTTAAGTCTGGACAATGTATACGGACCTGTGTATATTATGTTAATGAATCTAATTCTTCATACCTTGCTGAACGATAAAGCTGTTATACCCAACAACATCGTGCTTGCCACGAGCGCTACAATCAAGGTTACGTTACTTAACTTCTCGCATAGACCCAAACATCTGGAAATGTAAAATATATCAATGATTTAGTTATAATAATTGTGCTTATAACAAATAACACGTCCAATACGTACGACAAAGTAAACAACATTACCTGATGAGTTTCACGTGAAGATGAATATCTTCAGCTAGAGCATCCTGCATTTCCTGGTGTAGTTCTGTAGCAGTTACTCCTTCTAACTCATTCACTGCTGCACCATCGCAGTCACGAGAAACATGCTCAATAAACATTTCATCTCTTTCAGAGCCAGAGCCAGCATGACCTGCTTCATAGAGGGGTCTAAGCAAAGCCAGGTTATCAATTCTCCTTGCACTGAGGGCAGCTGGTGCAGCTCTGAACTGACCAACTTGCAATGCACCATTTGTTGGCATTTGATCTCTTCCATAGCTAAACCCAGCATGACCTGCTTCATAGAGGGGTCTTAGCAAAGCCAGGTTATCAATCCTCGCACTGAGGGCAGCTGGTGTAGCTCTGAGCTGACCAACTTGCAATGGACCATCTATTGGCATTTGATCTCTTCCACAGGTAGACGCAGCATTACCTGCTTCATAGAGGGGTCTTAGCAAAGCCAGGTTATCAATCCTCCTTGCACTGAGGGCAGCTGGTGCAGCTCTGAGCTGACCAACTTGCAATGGACCATCTATTGGCATTTGATCTCTTCCACAGGTAGACCCAGCATTACCTGCTTCATAGAGGGGTCTTAGCAAAGCCAGGTTATCAATCCTCCTTGCACTGAGGGCAGCTGGTGCAGCTCTGAACTGACCAAGTTGCAATGCACCATCTATTGGCATTTGATCTCTTCCACAGGTAGACCCAGCATTACCTGCTTCATAGAGGGGTCTTAGCAAAGCCAGGTTATCAATCCTTCTTGCACTGAGGGCAGCTGGTGCAGCTCTGAACTGACCAAGTTGCAATGCACCATCTATTGGCATTTGATCTCTTCCACAGGTAGACCCAGCATTACCTGCTTCATAGAGGGGTCTTAGCAAAGCCAGGTTATCAATCCTCCTTGCACTGAGGGCAGCTGGTGCAGCTCCGAGCTGACCACCTCGCAGTGGCGGGCCTGGCATACTAACCTGTTGGCTGTGTTCGAACTCGATGGTCACAACCGAGTTCTCTGCCAGACTTACAGACTCCTTTAGCTTTCTCGCCTTTATCCTCTTTATTGAAATAGGACGGATGTTTTCGAGTTTGTTGTTGAGAATTTGAAAATTCGTCCTGATAAGGGTCATGGATATAAATAGTCCCACTAACAGTGTCGGTGCCTGCACAGTGAGCAATATTGCTTGAAACCACCGGAAAAAGAGAGTTATTTCAAAAGCCGGTGACGATGTTGTGTCCCAAGGAAACCACTCCCTAAAAGAAAAGAAACGCAATAGATTTCATAGTTGAATATGTAAAATTAATGTAAATTTTGAACTAAACCTCGAACCATGTGGAATCTTAACTTAACTTACCTGAAAGGAAATCTTCTTCTAGGCAATAAATTGAAACAGAAATCAAAAGTAAGTGCGATAGTCAATAAAACTGATACTGGTAAATGGAAACGTTTAACGATTATTGTACATAATTTGTGCGTTTTAAGGTATATTTCTCTCTGCTCGTTGTTGTCCAACTGTCTCGGCCCAATCATTACAAACAACTCTTCAAACAATGTTTTCACCATCTGAGGCAGGAAGAACGCTGATGACGTCATTGTGAACATTAGTGCGGAAAAAATGATATTGAAAAAAAGACCGATAGCAGCGCTTATGTCACTTCTGTACACGTATATTGATGTCGGGAACTGGACCAACACTTGAATGGATACTGTGATTAGTATGAACCAAGGGTTGAATCGCCGGAACAATCGCAGAGCCAGACGGAGGAAGCGATGCTTGACGAGCAGGTGAGCAAACCGGGGGCTGAAGTACTTGAGGTACAACTCATGGCCGGGCTCGGTATTGTCCTGCCAGAAACCTGCAAGCAAACGTCAAACGATGACATTGGTCTTCGGCTAAGGGAGATATTTGGCGAGATGAACCCCTTAATTGAAATAAAATTCCACTTTCTCTGCTGTAATTTCTGTCGGTTGTTCCTCGCGTGCAGGTCAGACGGTTGGAGATGTGTGACAAAACATTGCTAGAATACTAGATGCAGGTGATGATAATGATGATATTTTGGTTTTACGTCCGATATATTTATGTAACTTTGACTAATCGGGACGATGATTGGGTGATGTATGAAGATGAAAAACCGCTACATGTACGAATCGAATCCATTGCACAGCGCGGGGTTCGTTATAAAGGTAGTCCAGCAAGGTGGGGCAGGGCAAAGCGGGAGGAGAAATCTTCAGTGATACACAGGGGGGAAGAGACTGGGTCTTATTCAATCGCCTCTTACGACTAGCAGAGTCACTCTGGCCCTATTCTTCCTCGGGCCCAGACGGGTCAATATACTTGATGCAGATTAGGAATGTCGGGTCAAGAATGATGTTACCTTTATAAAAATACTAAATGGCAGTTTCCATTTTTAAACTAACACATTTGGTATATCAATATGAAATGTTTTAAGCTATAGGGAAAGGGAACCCATAAGTCAGACGTTAGCTCACTCACCTCCTAAATACAGCAACATCTTTCCGAGATCAAACACGTTACCTACGCTATTCTGTTCCACAGATATTGGAGCTTCAATCGATGTCATGACGGTTCTGAAGAGTTTCCAGGGCAGTGAAATGAAGATGATATTGTTAACACGGACACAACGTAATATCGTCCTGTCTGTGCTGTGACATGACCTCTTATGGTTTCTAGAAACACTCGGTTGCTACGGTATTGAAACGAAAGCCGAAGAATTGCGTGATGGGTAAAATACAATGATACTACCCCAAAAAATCCTAAAAGGTAAACTATAATTAACTTCATAAATCTTAAATTAAGATAGCTACTAGTCCACGAGGTATAAGTGGTATGCTAAATCACTTTGTGAGAAATATATAATTCAAGGATAACAGTGAAGGGTTGTACTGCGTCAACATCGGTTATAGTGTATAATTGGAGAGAGACGGAACATATTTTGTCATCATGAAAAAAATAGTAAAGAAAAGTATACGTTATGGGTTTCGGTAGAGAAGACTAATAACAGTTGTAAACACTTTTATACGACACAACGTTTCTGTGTATAAATATTTGAATACATATTCGTCGAATTGTGTTGAGTAAGTTCCCCCAAAAAAGGAACGTCTAAAAGTTGTAGCTTCTTAAAAATAAATTAACTTTTGCGTTCCTTGAATATTGAAAGTTCCTTTAAAAGTTTCACTGAATGTTACTTTGGTGACAAAAATAATTAGATACGATTTTTTTTTTATCACCCTCTCAAGAAAATGGAAGGAACTTAAAATTAAAAAAAATTCAAGATCTCTGAAATTAGTAACTTACCTTTAAATGAAGCTAGAATTACCGAATGACGGATGTTGAAAATGTATCACAAAATGGAACAAACTTTTCAATATTTTCTAAACTCCATACCAAGCCGGCATGTCACCGGGAGATGTGGCGTTTTACTTTACCGTCCCCTGATGAATTGCTAATAGCTCTCATCGCCTGGACTCTTGAACCTTGAACAACAACAAGGTCAATTTAAAGGAAGCCAGCCAGGCTCAATTATCTTTTTCCACGAATAAGACACTTATCACATCAACATCTCGCCCCAGCGTTGACAGCGCTACTCAAGGGGTGGACAATACGTCCCCTACGAACCGGTTTCTATGGTAACATGCCAGCCTGGTATAAACTATAATAAACCCCTTTATTTACAAAAGGAATGCGTTCCTTTTAAAAAGTTACGTTCGGGCTACTATATCAAGTGGTCATTCTTACCTGTTTCATTGCTCCGATTAATTTCAATCAAGGTTAACAATACTAAGTTACAATTAAATGTATCACATTGAAATGTAATTTTAAAATACTATTATATTGTGATGTAAAAGGATGAACTTGTCCATCTTTTACTATTTATTGGAATCCGTGGTTTATGTAAGCTCTAAGTGTGTCAACCAACCTACATGTGTGTAACATATTCTATTGCCACAGCACAGCGTGATTGTCAGCGTTTTCGTCATTATTTCAATCGTGACAGCTTAGTCAGCAAAGGCCGGAGCGAGGCTAGGTTTGCGCCACGCGACGGACGGGGAGTCCCACCCAAGGAGCCGAGCAAGATGGTTTTCCGGTAGGTGCGTGAGACAAGAAGGCCGTGGCCGCCGTGGAGGGCTGACCCCGCTAGCGGCCTGGGCGAAGATTGAGGGTACGTGGGAGACGAGCGGAAGAGTACGATATGGACGTGGCAGAGGACGGAAGGATCTGAGGACGAAGACGCGGATACGGACAGGCGATTGGAGGACAAACAGGTTGACGGTTGCTCGCTGGAAATGCGGTTATGAGGTATGGAGCGCTGGCCCTCGTTAGATCAGGTGGAATGTGCCCATCAGGCTGATTATGACCATAGTCAGGTTCGCCACGCTAAAGCCACGTATATGATAAAATGTAAGTAATAATAAATATGGTTCCTCAAGATTCGAACCAAGGGTCTTGTGATTCAACATAACCTAGATTCCCTGTTCTCCTCAGTCTTGCTAAAGATCCCGCATGTGCAAGTTCACGTATGTCGAGAGAGTGTTACGTTCCCAGTAACACCTTGAGACAGCCGACCAGAGCGTGGGTTCGAGTCCCGTACCAGGGTGGTAGGGGCAAGGGTGGGTCGGCGCGTGATCTCGCTACATGACAATATTTATAATAATAATAATAATTATTATTATATTATTATTATTATTTTTATGATTGGGATAATGGGCAGCTTGTCACCACTCCATTGGATGTGGCATCGGTGCTAGGCACTCACTTTGCTTCTGTCAGTAGTAATTCCCGGTACGATGTGGATTTTCTCAATCGAAAGAAACGGTGTGAGTCGATTATTATTATTATTATTCTTAGAGTTTTAAGGCACAAAACAGCAAGGTTATCAGTGCCTATGTTATTTTAATATTGATCATTTTGTGGGATTACATAAGTGATTATAAACGATTATCTTGCAGAAAACGAAATATGTTATCAATTACTTTAGATTCGTCTGATAAGTTGTCTTTAAGTGAGGGTTTCAATTTAAACTTTCTTCTTTCATTATCATATTTGTTACATTCAATTAGAATGTGTTTTACAGTCAGATAAACATTACATACATCACATACTGGGGCAGGTTCGTTTCTTAGTAAGTAGCCTTGGGTAAGGTTTGTATGGCCGATACGGAGACGGGTCAAACTACTTCTTCGCGACAGCAAGATCGTCTAGAAGAAAACCAAGGCGATATGGTGTCTTTAATCTCCCTTAGTTTATTACAAGATACATTTTTCCAACTATCGTTCAATTCTTTCTTTAAACGGTGCCGTAGGAAGACTTTTAGGTCAGATGTGAGGACTAATTTACAGTCTGTAGGTCGCTTGGTGCAGGCAGCTTTGGCGCACTTGTCGGCCACCTCGTTGCCCACAATGCCTGCATGCGGCGGACGGCAAGACGGGCCCACAGACACCAATATTTGCAAGCATGTTATCGTAAGCACGGACTCTTTCTTGATAGCTAAGTAACTCATGGGGGTGTCGGATATGAGAACGAACTATTTGAAGCTAGAATCAATGATGAAATATACTGTGCTGAATTGACTGCAAGTCATTTAACTGTTGGTAACAACATAACATTTACAGGAACATCTTATATGAAATACATGTGTGTTGTTCTAGAGTCAGGAATGTGACCTGTACTCAAGACTACTTCTTCGCGACGGCAAGATCGTCTAGAAGAAAACCAAGGCGATATGGTGACTTTAATCTCTTTAAGTTTATTACAAGGTACATTTTTCCTACTGTCGCTCAATTCTTTTTTTAAACGGTGCCGTAGGAAGACTTTTAGGTCAGATGTGAGGACTAATTACATTAAAAAGGCTAACGACACCACTTGGCGTTATGCCATAATGCAACAACTTCACACGTGGGGCTTCCGAGGGCATATGCCCAAGTTCCTCGAGAATTTCTTAAAAGACAGGCATTTCAAAGGTGCGGGCTAACAACGTGCTTTCTGTTCCCTTTGATTTGCAAACGGGTGTGCCGCAGGGTTCTGTCCTCTCGGTATCCTTGTTTGCAATAGGTATCAATAGCGTTATTGCATGCATACCAAAAGCAATTATGTCGTGTTTATTTGTTGATGACCTTGGGGTTTTTTACAGATCTGTGAATCTCTCTATTGCAGAACGACAAGTGCAAAAAGGTTTGAATAATATCAGTGAATGGGCTCGAGCTCGAGGAACTAGATTCTCTCCCGAAACGACCCAGTGCATTCACTTTTTTCGCCTTCGAGGACTTCATAATGATCCAAAACTGACCTTCAACGATGTTGAGCTTCAGTTCAGGCCCCATGTCCGTCTTCTCGGTATGGAGTTTGACGTGAAGCTAAACTGGCATCATCATATTGTCCAATTGAGAAAACGGTGCATGTTAGCCCTCAACATTTTAAAAGTTCTTAGCAACACATAATGGGGTGACGATCGCACCTGTCTGCTACGCGTGTATGGAGCGTTAATTAAATCAAAAATGGGATACGGTTGTTTTGTATACTCTTCCGCTCGTGATACGACTCTTAAATTGCTCGAGACCGTCCATCATAGTGGCCTCCGCCTTGCGCTGGGTGCATTTTGAACAAGCCCCGTCGTAAGCCTCTATGCTGAAGCAGGAGAGTCCTCTTTAGCAGAGCGACAAGACTACTTAATGGGCGCGTACGTAATGAAGATCTGAGCAATACCTAATCAAGACGATGAGCGGGTGATAATGAAGATGAGAAAGATGATGATGAAGAATAAAACCACATCCGAATCAGATCCATTGTACGTCGCGTGGGTCGTCATACGGGAGTCCAGCAAGGGAGGGCAGGGCCAAGTGGGAGGAGAAATATTCAGTGGGACAGTGAGAGGGTAGGGATCAACAAAGCACACAAACCTGCCAACCACGATGACATTATATGCAGTGCAAGTATGGATGTCACAGGTAGCCTGACCCCCTCCCACCCGTCACATTTTGTCACCAAGTTGAAACCCCCCTCCCCCCCTTCCCTAAATTGTGTGACATCATTTTATCGACGGCCTCTTTATTATTTTGTATTTATTGTTAAACGACGCACTTAATTGTTGGTTCAGACAGCGTCAGCTCCTTAGTCGGCTCCTATGACAGGCAGAGCTATTTCGTCCGTGTTCTACCCAGGCGCGAAGGAAGGAGGGGGGGGGGGGAAATGGGAAGGAGGTTCCCCTCCCCCCACTTTTTCCTGTGACCCACCCAATTTAGCGTTTTAGGCACATCCCGACATACAATACCACACGGATACGCGGGTAAACATTCACCAACTTAATTTCATATTTCACCAGTGAATAATAATTGCAGAAACACAGAGGGCCCCACGCCCCGGAGAAAGCCAAGAGCGTCACAAGATACATTTCCTCTGCCTTTGTTTGCACTTAGTAGCATTACAAAATGAAAGCGAATGGGTGCTTGAAAGTCAGGGGCGTAATTAGGGAAGGGGCGGGTTAAGGCCCTCAAAACGTTTTTATTTAAGCCTTAAAATCGATAAATAACTAATATAGCAAGAAAATGTTTCGCCTTCGGCGGCTTCCCCACCCCCCTCTACTTGATTTAGATTGTTTGATTAATGGGGCTTAACGTCTCATATTTTCGCAACTATGGCCAATCGAGACGATGAGCGGGTGATAATGAAGATGAGAAAGATGATGATGAAGAATAAAGCTTCATCCGAATCAGATCCATTGCACGTCGCGTAGGTCGTCATACGGGAGTCCAGCAAGGGAGGGCAGGGCAAAGTGGGAGGAGACATCTGTACATGTAAAACGAGAGATAGGAAAGGCCATAAAATTCACAATAACGCATGTTCCGCTAATTACCAAGGTTCCAGCGGTGGCATAGAAGCTGAAGGCGCAGTTCGAAGCTTTGGTCGATCCTAAGCAATCCGGGGCGCGCGATACACGGATTATCTTGGTAACGAAGACTCTAAAGGATTCAAGAAAGTCGTGAAGAGTAATCCCTATGGTGTTGGCGTTGAGATTCAACAGTTGCAATGTGTGGGCCATGTCCAAAAGAGAATGCGGTCCCGGCTTCTTCGTCTCGTTAGCGAGTTCAAAGGTAAGCGGCTGTCAGATGGCGAATTGTTGGGAGGAAAGGGAGGTTATCGAAGGAAGAAATAGACCTACTACAAAAGTATTATGGCCAGGCCATTAGAAATAATACTAGTAACCTCAAAAACATGCAACAAGATGTGTGGGCTACCTTCTTTCACAAAATGTCAACGGATGAAGAACCACAGCATGCCCTATGTCCAATTGGGGTTACTAGCTGGTGTCAGTACAGTAAGTCACTTATAACAGGGGAGCCATACACTCAAAACTGCAACGAGAGTTTCAACAGCGTCATCTTCAGAACACTGTGCACGGAGTGCTCTGCTTTGTAAAAATATATTACTTCAAAAATAAGCCTTCTAGATCCAAATGAAATAGTGTCCTGTCCAGAGACTAACATTTCCTGTCCAAAGACTAACACTTCATAGTTCATGCTATCTTGTTGACTTGAAATAAGCTCTAAATTCGTGAAGATAATTGTGAGTTGTGTAGGCCTAGGCCCAGAAGAAAGTTTAAAGGTAAGAAAATATAATTTATTATATGTACCTTTTATATGGTTAAATTAGTACAAATTGCAATTTCAAGAATGGCCTCTGTAGCTTTTGAGATCGTAATCTCAAAACCATGTGTGCTTCTCATTTAACAGAAGCCTAATAGGCCTAAGATGACTTTAAAGGAAAGAGTAAAAATACATTATGATAAACATAAAGATTAAGAGAATTTTTAAGATACAGCGACGTGATATTAATGAAAGATATCGGTAGAAAGTCAAAACGAATGAAACGCTTGTTGATGCTCTAATCTGGAAGGCCAAAGATGCGGACCGGGAAAACAACGTTTTTATTTACCCAATAGGCCTAGGCCCTTCCTAAACTTAGACCTGATCCATGAGTAAGCCTAGCCTACATTCTATTTTGGCTTCTTGAAATATAGCCTAGGCTATATGCCTAAGTTGACATGTATAGGCCTATGGCTTGCAGTCTAGCATGCCTAGAATATAGGGTAGCGCCTATGCTAGTGTAAGAATCTTTGATATTTAGTAGGCCTAGGACCCATTTTAGCAGCTAGACCTATAGGGTAATACCTTTGCTCTTTGTAGGTTACTATCTAGTAATGCGTCGCCGCCACTTTCGGCCAAGACGGAGACGTTTCTGGGTGTGGCCCATCAACCATACTTGGTACGAAAGAGGGCATTTCTTCACCCTTTTTCAGGAAATGAAGATAGTTGACCCTAAACAATTCTTCATATAATATACAAGAATGACCCGGAGACAATTTAATGTGCTACTGCAAAAAGTGAGACCATTGCTACGGGAGCGAAGCCACAGAGCAGTTTGTCCCGAGAAACGTCTTGCAATCACATTAAAGTCAGAAAGCTGTCAATAATAAAAAATGTGAAGGGCAGAGTAATTGACATTGTATGTTTCACTATGAGATTTAATCACTAGAATGTAGGCTACTGGTAATTAGGTCTGTTATCAATACATGTTTATTTAATTAAATTACATTATTTCTAGGTACCTCGCACAAGGCACTTCCATGCAAAACATCATGTGGGAGTACTGTCTAGGCAAGAGCACAATCTCTTGCATAATAAGAGAAACGTGCAATGCCATCTGGACAGTACTCCACAACGATTACTTGCCAGGACTCAACAAGGAGAAATGGACAACGATCGCTAGGGAGTTTTATGACGAATGGAACATGCCAAATTGTTTGGGGGCAATCGATGGTAAGCACATCACCATTCAATGTCCCCAACGAGGAGGTATCCAGTTTTTCAATTATAAGAAGACCCACAGCATAATTCTCATGGCAGCTTGCAATGCCTATTGTCGTTTTACCATGGTCGACATAGGAGGCTATGGATCAAAGGAGACCTCGCGATATTCCTGGACAAGCGATCATCAACGAAGAACTGGATGAGCCCGACGATGCTAACCTTCCGTACACAGGCCAGGAAACTCCCCATTACTTTGTTGCCGACGAAGCCTTTCCTATCCGCCGTAATATTATGCGTCCTTATTCTGGTAGGCTTCTCAACGAGTCTTAAAGAATATTTAACTATAGGCTTTCCCGTGCTAGGAGGACCATAGAAAATGCGTTCGGGATCCTCAGTTCCCGCTGGCGCATTTTCCTTAGGCCTATAATAGCGTCCACACAAACAGTTGATGCAATTGTAAAAGCGACTGTATGCCTTCATAATTATTTCAAGTCGGACGAACATCTGATGCCAGCCCAAAATCGTCGATATTGCCCACAACAATTCATGGATCATGAAGATGCTGATGGGAATGTCATTGATGGCAACTGGAGGGCAGACATTAGAAATTTCGAAGCCGTTAGAAATGTACAAAGGTTAGGGGCCAATAATGGGGGATTCGAGGCTGTGATTGTTCGTAATATCTTAACAGCTTACTTCTTAACCCCTAATGGTGAAGTACCATGGCAGTACGAACTCATAAACAGAGGATATGCACCTAACTGATCCTACATAGAATATTTTAATGAGTATTTGTTTCAGAATTTGGTGTTTGGTGATGATGATCAATATTGATGGATCAATATCTAATAAAAACAATTGTGAAAGTGGCGTCGCACAAGAGTCTGTTTTGTGGCCTATATTGTGTTTGATATATACAAAAGATGTGTTGATATGTGCTAAGAATTGCTTTTTGAATCTCTATCTAAAAGTAAATAGCCTACATCACCAGTCCTAGTGGGCCACTATTTACCGTGACGTTGTGTGTTCTAAAACCCCAACTAAGTAATTTAACCAGTCTTTACAGCCCAATCAAATTAATAAGGAGGATTAATATACTGTGTGGATGCTTATAGCCTACTTGTCAAATCATGTAGCTTATTGTTGTTTCTCCTAACCAGGGCCAGATGAAGAAATAGGTACTCACCATCCAGATGTCTTGTTAGTATTGTTTTTTCTGTTTTTTGTTATATCTAATACCAATAATATTTTAAGTTTGGTCTTACAGTTTAGCACATAAGCCAACTTATAATGAAACTGTGCGTTTCACAAACGATTAAGGTGTCTTAGCCGTAACACAGGGCCCAGATTCACAAGAGGTCCTAAGTTAGGCCGGTCTTAAAGTTAGGACAGGCCTAAGTTAGGCCCGAGGTAAGACAAAAATAATATAGGCCCTAGTAAAGTCCATTCCAAAAGCCTTATTCACAGAAAGACTTAAATATGTCCTAGAGTTGTCCTAACTTAAGACCCTACGTCATAGATGACGTCATTGATTTTTTTTCGAAATTCAAATGATTTAAATCGACGTGATTTCGACCAATCGATCAGTGGAAGAGCACGAAGAATGAAAACGAAATAGAACAGTATTTGTGTTACCTGAAAATCCAGAAGGAAGAACTTGTTCACTGTTCACATACTTCTGTAAATAACACGACTAAATTAAATCATATAATATACTATTCTAATATTATATACTAAATTTAGTAGGCCTAATAACAATATTTTCCTTGGAACAGATAAACTATGGAAGGAGACAAGGAAAATATAAGAAGGCAGCCCAACTTCACCGATGAGGAGCCTCGGGCCATAATAAACGGGGTTGGCAAGAGGCTTAAAGTCCTCAATGGCCAGTTCTCTCAGACCCTCACAAACGAAAAAAAACGCAGCGTGGGAAGAGGTGACTGAAGAAGTCGATGCGTGTTCGCCATACCTGAGAGCTGTGATAGAGATAAAAAAAGTATAAAGCCTACAAGTCTGGAGCAAAGAAGGATGGTGAGTTATCGTAGCCTAGGCCTACCATGTGCCTATAACAGTTATAATTAAGTGTCAGGCCAAATTCGTAGGAATTGCGGCATTGAAATAGGCTATATAGACAGGGTTGGTATTATTGTTGTTATTCATGCTGTACAATATTTGAAATAGCTTTTTCTTATTTAAGTTAACATCGAATTGCTGTGTCCGCAGTTCAGTTATGCAGTGATGATTTTTTTTTTTACATAGTTGATAACACACATTTACCATTCCGGATAACTTCCATCAACCTAGGGACATGCACCACAAATTTTGTCGAGTCTCACAAACAGAATATAAAGTTGCTGCTTAATCGGCACAGGACACTGTAAACAACTCAATGCATTGGGCCATAAACAGTTAGAAACATTGTTTTTTTTTTGGGCGCTTTTAACGGCGAGGGTCATTCGCGCCACCAAGATGTATGTAATAAGTAAATTATGGTTGCTCTCCGGCGAGGTCGGATTTTCACGGACGACAACCACGTGGGAAAATTGCGTCGTAGACTTTCCCAGCCAGGTTCGGTCCACGAGAACCCCGATATGTCGGTATAATAAATTGGGGCATTAAGAGGCATGGCCTCACGGACCATTAGATACCCAAATTTGAAATTATTGAATACCTACGTGCATAAGGCCTGGTTAACTTTTATCCAGCATGCTGAGAAGCTAATAACATACCAAATGCCGCCGGCAATTCTGCAGCATCATATCATTGCACACTCCCACAAATGTGTGACGTCCAAAGATATTTGCAATATCAGGTGAGATAATACATTTTTTCTTAAATCTGAACAAAATTGTGTGCATGGTTGGTCAAAATTTTCGTCGTAATATGCCAAAAGGCCTCCCGAATATGGCCGTATCAGTGACATTACACATGTGACTATGTCAATTGTATACTACCTATAGGCTACTAGCAACATCAAAAGACAACAATGAAACAAATGAATGAATCGACAAGCTGTCAAAAAATAATATCATCTGATTTTGGAAAACAAAACAAAAAACAAACAAATACACATACAAAACTTTCACATAGTCCTTGTCCATCATTAAAGTTTTAAATGGCGAGAAGTTACTATCGCTACACTTGTTTTTATATGTATGGTTAATATTTTATTATTTTGTCAGCTGATTGTTTGTCCATCAGTTCAATTAATTTGTTCCATTAGCTTAGTCCGGATGTGACGTCAGTTGCGGGTTCCCTATAAGAATGGGATTATAATGGAACTATCCATGTCTATCTTGGACTTAACCTTTACGTTACTTTTACTTTTTCAACGCCGAGCTACGCAATTGATTGATATTTGGGCTTAACGTCTTTTATTTTTGCAACAAGGCTAATCAAGACGATGAGTGGGTGATAATGAAGATTCAATAGGGGGCTGTTTGGAGGAAAGGGGCAAATAGGAGGGCGGGGTGGAAAGGGGAAGGGGGAGGAAAGGGGATTGGGGTGTGGGCTGCACTTCGTCTGACTTCTCCCCCTCAACCAGTCCGGCTAGGGTGGCCCTACCAGAAGCATACGCTTCAGCCGGCATAGCTCTCGGGATCAACAAAGCACGCAAACCTGCCCACCACGATAAGGTAGCAGTCCATGGGCAGGAGAACTACCATGTTGAAGTTTCCCAAAGTCGTCATAATGGACACGACATACACAATTAACAAACTTGGAATGCCCCTTATAGATGTCATGGTAATGGATGGGTGTGGAAATGGAAGAGTCATAGCTTATTGCTTTGTCGCTAACGAAACAAAGGACATAGTGAAGGCCTCAATGAAATGTTCAGAGATATGAATGAGAAGGCATGTGTCAAAATGTCAAAAACGACAAAAAAAACTAATAAAATATGTGTCGTCAATTCATTTGCCATGTCATCCTGTTCCCATTACAATGATTTTTGTTGTTTGGTAAAATAATATTAACCCATTAACCAGGACTAAAAGCGCACAACTAGGCAACGTCAACGTGCCGTAGATTACTGACAGTTTCTATGTGTGAATAATATTTGACTCTTGTATGTAAATGAGCTATTAATTTAGATCACTGGCATGATTGTTATTTGGTGGGGTTTGTTTTTTTCTGAAGGTGGTGTTTGCCTTGGTTTTACACGATATGGGGTCAGGATTGGCTTCCATGCCATTGGGAATCTTTGTGCATCTCGTTTGTTGATCGCCCCGCATCTCCACTTTCTACAGGAGTGGGGATACAGACTCGCTCATGAACGCGCGCCTCGGCTAACAATCAGGGTTGCCAGATTGGGCGGTTTGTCGCAATTTGGGCGATTTGGAATGTGTTTTGGCGACCGACTTATCTGATTGATGGATGGATATTTGGGATTAAAGTCTCTCATTTTTGCAACGAGGTTAATCGAGACGATGAGTGGGTGAGATCTAAAGATGAAATAGGGGGGTGTTGGATTGATTGATTGATTGATTGATTGATTAAGGGGCTGAACGTCTCATATTTGTGCAACAATGGCTAATCGAGACGATGAGCGGGTGAAAATGAAGATTAAATGGGAAGTGTACAAGTAAGTGGGCGGGGAGGATAGAGGAAGGGGGAGGAAAAGACAGTGAAGAGGTTGTAGACTGCATTTCGTCTGACTTTCCCTCCTCGACCTTTCCGGCTAGGGTGGCCCTACCAGAAGCATACGCTGCCGCCGGCATAGTTCCAGGAATCATCAAAGCGCACAAACCTGCCCACTACGATAAGGAAGCAGTCCCTGGGCAGGATGTTAAGTAGAAGAATTAGTAAGTATTTGTTTGTAGTATGGCTATCGTTTTTATTTTATATGTTACAACACAACATTGCATACAACACTGCAGTATGAATCCGCATATCGTGTTTAGAATTCTGCTCGTCTCATTTCTTTGTCATATTAATTATTGTGATTATTATGTAATAACTGTATAGTACCACTCGATCTATACGTATACGGCGTATGGAACGGAGCATGTGTGTGCATGTGGATTTAAAATGTGAATGTAATATCTATCAATAAATACATAGTATAGGCCTACATTAAAAATTTGCGTTTAAAATAAAACTGAATTAAAACTAAATTAAAATCATCACGCAAAGATTTAAAATATCTATCATGGCCGCAGTATTGAAAAATTGTTTTTTCTGTAGGATGGTAAAAACCAGCACCATCCGGTCCTCCGAAGGAGAGCGATGTCTTCTGCACTGTATACCAAACAACTTTGCGCCCACAACTTGCCGACTTAAAAAGGCACGCTGGTACAAAAGCACACATTACCAAGATGGATGTGTGAATGGAATGTAGCGCGAACGAGTCGGCCCGACTACCCCCCTAACGAGGGGTTTACAAACCAGTTAAATATAAGCTCGGCGCGCGCTCGTCGGTCGGATCAACTGCTTCGTTGTCCGAGTGGTCTCCACTGTACATGCACGGACCCTAGCATACAAGAATCAAAACAGTTCTCATTCAACAATAGAAGCACAGTGGCAGTGTGTAAGCCTATGTGGTAGGTAGGCCTACACTGTGTATGCATCAAACGTGCTAAATGCCATCTGAATGCGCAACAACCCGAAGCAAAACAATTACCTAATGATGGCATCAGGAAATTGAAATGTGGGAATGCGAATTCAACCACCTGGGGACCATTAGTGATTTGAAGACATTCCTTGATCAGCATCCTCGTAGGTATGAAAAGCCTCTTGATCTACGTGACGCGTTTTTTGACGGGCGTACAAATTGTACGAAGACGTATTACACTGTGAAACCAGGAGAGAAAATATACTATTTCGATATTTGCAGCTTGTATCCATACATAAACAAGTATGGTAAATATCTTATTGAACATCCTTTTATGATTTATTATTATTTGTGGTTTAAAGGCACAAAACATCTGGGTTATCAGTGCCTGTGTTTCCTATTTAGATCTTGTTTATAAGGTCAATTGATTTAAGGAACTTTAAGATGATGTCGGTTGCGTCAGTTTTATCTGACAGGTTTTCTGTTAGTGTGGATTTTATATTATATCTTTGTCGTTCGGCTAAATACTTTGCACAATCTAAAATTATGTGTTTACAGTCAATGTCACATTACAAGCATCACACACTGGTTGGGGTTCACTTTTTAGAAGATAGCTCTGAGTAATATAGGTGTGACCGATTCGGATGCGAGTTAAAACAACTTCCTCGCGGCGACATGAGCGCCGGGAGGATAGCCATGGAGTTACACTGTCTTTTATTTCTCTTAGTTTGTTATTTCGTATGCTCTGCCACTCGTTATAGCTTCTTTGATTTAAGTTTAAAAGACGCTTTCAGGTCAGCAGTTATTACTAATCGACAGTCGTTGCTGTCAGTGGTACAGGCTTCTTTAGCACATCGATCTGCCACCTCGTTACCAAGAATGCCTGCATGACCAGGCACCCAACAAAAAACTATGGACTTTCGTTTGGCTAAAAGTTTCGATAAAATTGTTTGAATTTTAACAATCAATGGGTGCCTAGCATATACTTCTAAAAGTGCCTGAAGAGAGCTCAGAGAGTCGGTGCATATTAAAAACTTTGATGTCTTGCTTCGAAAGGCATCAGACCCATTGTACGTCGCGTGGGTCGTCATACGGGAGTCCAGCAAGGGTGGGCAGGGCCAAGTGGGAAGAGAAATATTCAGTGGGACAGTGGGAGGGAAGGGACAGGGTCGTTTTCTAACAGCGCCCCCGGACCTGACAACTTGCATAATGAAATGTTCAAACATCTATCTACAGCTTCACACCAATACTTACTTAAGATGTAGAATCGCCCACTGGTGGGCTGTTTACCACCATGTAAGGTAATGAATAAGTATAGTTAGGATTGGGAAAGGTCCAGTACTCTGGCCTAACTAATGGAAGGAGAGTTCGGATTGGTTAGGGCCCAGTGGTACTCGCGCCGAACCAATCAGGGACAAGGATGAACCGGATTGGTTCGCCTGCTATTCTAGCTTTAGTATATAATTAGTTCACTTCATACATCATGGACCATGGCATTCCAGACTAACAAAAGTAGCTGGACGCACCCTCTTACGACATGTTATGGCAAGGAAAATGGAAGTACACAGCCCACTCACCCCAACTAATTTCCCAACTACAGGAGCCAGGCCAGACATCCTCGACATAATTTTAACCCGCAATATTACCAAATCAATAGAAATAAGTTCACCGTCAATATTAAGCTCTGATCATAACCCCCTCTGTATCACCTATGGTGATAGCCCTATCACCAACTCAGCACTAGCTAGAATCAACATCAACAAAACAGACTGGCCCTCGTATGTCTCATTATTAAATAACTGGATCACTGAATACACGGCAGCTCCGCCTCTCAACACTGCGCAAGAGATTGATGAATGTCTGGATAAGTTAATACAAGCAATCACCTTAGACTGTCTAACAGTACACCTCCTCCTAGGCCATATAGCAGTCAGGCCCCATATACACTACCGCCAGACATCGTCAAATCAATCCAAGCAAAAAATAAAGTAAGGCGGTTGTGGCAGAAACACCGAACGCCTCACATCAATTTGATTGATTAATGGGGCTTAACGTCTCATATTTATGCAACGATGGCTAATCGAGACGATGAGCGGGTGATAATGAAGATGAGAAAGATGATAATGAAGAATAAAGCCACATCCGAATCAGATCCATTGTACGTCGCGTGAGTCGTCATACGGGAGTCCAGCAAGGGAGGGCAGGGCCAAGTGGGAGGAGAAATATTCAATGGGACAGTGGGGGGGAAAGGGGATTGGGGTGTGGACTGCACTTCGTCTGACTTCTCCTCCTCGACCAGTCCGGCTAGGGTGGCCCTACCAGAAGCATACGCTTCCGCCGGCATAGCTCTCGGGATCAACAAAGCACGCAAACCTGCCCACCACGATAAGGTGGCAGTCCCTGGGCAGGGCCTCACATCAAAGCACTCCTAAATAAAATGGAGAGCTCCATTAAAACGCGTAAAGCGGATTTCAAAAACAGACAATGGAAAAACAAGCTAGAAAGTTTAGCAGCAACTGATGAATCACTCTGGGAAATGACCCGAAAACTGACACGCCCACGCAGAGGTAACCCCCCTCTACACGGGAAAAATGGGATGGCTTACTCGGACAAACAGAAAGCAGCTGCCATGGCCGATACATTAGAGGAGACATTCATGCCCAACAACGACCCGGCCTCTCAAACACATATCAGAAGAGTAGAGCGCACGATACGCCAATATCTGAAAGATGAAAGCAGCAATGATAATATCATACCCCCACATGCAGTCATCTCCCCGGCGGAAACCAAGGCGCACATATATTGTTTAAAGAATAAAAAAGCCCCGGGAATGGATGGTATCCCTAACATTGCCCTTAAATACTTGCCCGACAAAGTGATAGTGTTGATTACAAACATATTTAATGCAATGACCAGAACCGTCCATTTTTCTCCAACACTCAAAAAGTCCAATGTAATTATGTTTCCTAAGCCCGGGAAAGACCCAACATTCCCACAGAACTACCGGCCCATAAGCCTCCTAACAGGCATTTCTAAACTATATGAAAAAGTAATTTACGCCAGGCTGCTCAAACATATTTACGATAACAATATTCTAATAAATGAGCAATTTGGTTTTCGTAGGGGCCACTCCACCACCCAGCAGCTAGCTAGAGTTGTAGACGAAATAGTTGATGGCTTTAACTCAAATCGGGTTACAGCAGCAGTCTTCCTCGATATAGCTACAGCGTTCGACAAAGTGTGGCACAATGGACTTTATTATAAATTACTGCAGCTAAATTTCCCTTCTTACCTTATCAACCTAATAATGTCATACCTATCTGATCGTCAATTCCAAGTAACACAAGGCAATAGCACCTCCACCCATCAATGCAGGAGTTCCGCAAGGGTCCATCCTGGGACCCATCTTGTTTTCATTGTATATAAATGACCTGCCAAAAATAACTGGAGTCACATATGCACTGTACGCGGACGACACGGCACTCCTAGCGAGGTCGTGGACGGCGAAGGCAGCATATGAAAGAATACAAACAGCCCTAGAACGGCTAGAAAAGTGGTAAAGAAAGTGGAGGATCAAGATTAATGTGACAAAAAGTGAAACAGTCCTCTTTTCAAAAACTAAAAAGAAAACCAAAAATAGTCACAGCGAACTAACTCTCTTCGAAGAAGTAATACCTCAAAGCAAACAAGCTAAATACCTTGGCGTTCAGCTGGATGCAAGGTTATCTTGGCACGCACACATAAAAGAAACAGCACAAAAAGCAAACGCCCGGGTGGCACTGCTGTACCCAATGATCAACGGTAAGAGCCATCTTTCACTAGGAAACGCACTCCTCACTTACAAAATGTTGATTAGACCAATCATCACATATGCAGCGCCGGTATGGGTAACTGCAGCGGGCTCATTAAGCGAGCGAAGCGAGCGTTTCCACTTGACTCTTATGGCACTTCGTTCTGTTTTTTTTTTTTTTTGTTTGTTTGTTTTTTTGTTTTTTTTTTTTTTTGTTTTTATGTCCGTCGATAGCGGTCGAACGGAAAGTCCGATCAACTTGAAATTTGGACCATCCACAAGCCTCGATGTGGATTGAAGGTGTATAGTTTTGAGGCAAAATCGTTCGAAAAGTTACAAAGTTACACCATAGTTACTGCAAAATATTTTTCTGAAACAAACTGGCGGCAAAATGTGAGATAGCCAGATTTTTCTACAGATTTTCCCGGTCACGAATATGTTAATGTAATGGCGATCTGGTAAATATTGGCAAAGTTACACAAAAGTTACTCGAAAATATATTTTTGAAACACAGTTACGGCACAATGTGAGGTGGCTATCTTATAGTAAATTTTCGTCCGGTCACGAATATACTAATGAAAACGCGATTTGATACATATTAGAGGCAGAAATTACATTTCTATTGCTGTCAATAACTGTTAGTAACGGTGGCGGACCGCGGCGAAAACATGTCAGCGAAAATTCTTAGCAACGCACATTGCACTGCATCCAACAATGTCGGGAAGTATAATAGCTATGGAAATTAGAAAAAATTTTGCAATGCGCATTCTTAAATTGTTGTTAATTGTTGTTTGTATAAGCATTGAAATCTTTTCGCCAGAAAGTTCGTAGATATTGACGCGCTCGCTTATCAACGCGTCAAACAGAGCGTTTTCCTAGTATATAAAAAAGTTAAATAGCTTGCAAAATAGGATACTACGAATCGCCTCCAAGTCTCCATGGTATGTAAGTGATAAGGTAATACGAAAGGGATTTGGCATACCCATGCTATCCGAAACACTACAGAACATGACGACCTCTTTTTATGACAAAATAGCCAAACATACAAACCCACTCATATCGAGTATCGGTGCTAACAATTTTGTGTACAAAAGTAAGTATCGTCGCCCCAGGGATGGGATGAGAGAGGAATTACTAGTCAAAAGTAAATAAATAGCAACACCCATTGCTATAGTTACGTATATGTTTTATGTGTCTGTCCACTTATTATTTCAAATTTTTTGTTAGTTATGTGATTGATGTGTTAAGTTCAAGGCTTTGCCTTTGTTTTTATTTTTTCCCTTCAACCCCTCCCCTTGAATTATGGTAGTGCAGATGGTTAGGATAGGATAAGATACTTAGCATAGAATAGCATAGAAAAGACAAGGCAACGCCGCAAAGATAGCAGATATTTACATAGTAGATTTAGTTAAACTAGTCAATGACGAGCATCTACATAGATGTAACCTTAATCATGTAAAGACTTTGGATCCGTCCTGAAAAATTAAAATACTTAGCAAACAATTAGTCTTAGTTATAATTAAGCGAGCGAAGCGAGCGTTTCCACTTGACTCTTATGGCACTTCGTTCTGTTTTTTTGTTTGTTTTTTGTTTTTTTTTGTTTTTTTTTTGTTTTTATGTCCGTCGATAGCGGTCGAACGGAAAGTCCGATCAACTTGAAATTTGGACCATCTACAAGCCTCGATGTGGATTGAAGGTGTATAGTTTTGAGGCAAAATCGTTCAAAAAGTTACAAAGTTACACCATAGTTACTGCAAAATATTTAAAATTGCGGCAAAATGTGCGATAGCCGGATTTTTCAACAGATTTTTAGGTCACGAATATGTTAATGTAATGGCGATCTGATAAATATTGGCAAAGTTACACAAAAGTTACTCAAAAATATATTTTTGAAACACAGTTACGGCAAAATGTGAGGTGGCTATGTTATAGTAAATTTTTGTCCGGTTACGAATATACTAATGTAAACGCGATCCGATACGTATAAGAGGCAGAAATTACATTTCTATTGCTGTCAATAACTGTTAGTAACGGTGGCGGACCGCGACGAAAACATGACAGCGAAAATTCTTAGCAACGCACATTGCACTGCATCCAACAATGTCGGGAAGTATAAAAGCTATGGAAATTAGAAACATTTTTGCAATGCGCATTCTTGAATTGTTGTTAATTGTTGTTTGTATTAGCATTGAAATCTTTTCGCCAGAAAGTTCGTAGATATTGACGCGCTCGCTTATCAACGCGTCAAACAGAGCGTTTTCCTAGTAATACAACATGCCATTCTGCACTAGCAATCCCAGACAGTCAAGACAACAAAAGCCAAGTACAATGCAAATTCATTTAGCTTACAGAGAGATTTCCTATCTCGGCATAAGCACTAGATTGCGCAAGGTATATCCTTGTTGCTGTCTTAGCAGAACTGGTCATGGACCAGTCACATTCACATTCGACATTCACATTCGGCACATTCGATTCACATTCACATTCGACTCTGCATCGAGACGTCAAAGAAGCAAGAAGGGCCGGGAGTGTCTGCAAGATTACCTCCCGAGGAGAGCTGATTGCATAGGCGGACGACGGCGCGAGGCTTCCCGCCAAGTCTACACAGCCCCGCACTCTGCCTGTGCCTGCTTAACCCTTTTGCGGTCTACCCGCGAAAACTTTGAGACGCTCTTCTGAAGCGCAGGAAAGGATTTCTTCGGCACCAAAGGGTGTAACTACTTCTTCAGACTCCCCCGCTTCAAGCGAGGCCATTGCCGTCAACGTGGGACGCCGATCACGCCATTTCGGAGGCGCGGGGTTTGCGCCTTGGTGGAGGTGCCGGTCACAGATATTTCTTCAGAACGCCTGAAGGTAACAGGCGGGTTAGTCGTACTGCGCACGGGCTAAACCTACCAGAGGTGAGCTCCCCGTTGCGCAGTACATAGGATAGTATGATAGGAGTTAGGTGAGCGTGGGGCCGCTCCCCCCACCCCCTCTTAGGTGGTGCGCATTCTCTTCCGCAAAACCTCTCCTTTCTTTACCCTGTCGGTGGCGGTGGTGCCCCAAAGCCCCTGCTAAAAGCTCAGCTGTACACCCCAAGCAGCTGTGCCTAAGCTTCTGGATCCCCCCCAGTGCCCCTACCCCCCACAGAGAGGCGCAAGTTCCCTGGCTCGCTGTGGGTACGAGATTGTACGAAGAAAGTCCTACCAGATATCTGCTGCCATGTCTGACATAGTTAGCTTTCAGTAGTTGGGCTTAACCCCCCTGCTCCCCCCCCCCCCACGATTCGGGGCCTCAGCTGCGTGTTGTAATTTTCCTTTAAATTCAACACTAGCGCTGCTTCACGCGCAATGTACCTGGTGGTATTTTCTTTCTGCTTTCTCCCCCTCTCCCCCACCCCCGCCCAGTGACTTGTGGCGACTCTCATTAGGGGAATGAGAGTCACCGGCGGCTATCGTGAGGTTCCCTAGGGGCCCAGCTTCGCGGTGGCTGTTAAGTGGCGGCAGTGACCGTGAGTGCCAGCGTACTATCTCCTCTTCCCCCCTCCCCCCCCCCCCCCCCCACCTATACCAATATACCAATGCCGCTCACGAGAAGTGAGTACCGAAAAGTAGCAAGCGAACTGGACGTATCAGTCTCCGAAAATTCCAGTGAGGATGAAGTGACTGACATAATGAACAGTCCCGAAAGCCCAGTAGGCAGTGATAATGATTATGACTCAGATCATGACGAGGATATCGGCCAAGCAGCGGCCAAAACTGGCCCCAGTAAGAAAGATTTTATGAAGGTGAAGACCGGAAGTAATAAGGACATGTCAGACTTTGTTAAAGTCAAAACTAAGTCCAAGCGAAAGACGAATGCTCCTAAAAAGAGGGGGAATAATGTCACTCCTGTTGGTAATGATAAATCAGGCGATGCTGTCACCTCGGTTGCAGGCAGTAGTAATTTTGCTGCTACATCCCTGGGTCCAAGTTGTGTCACAACCAACAGCTTTTCTGTACTATCAGGGGGGGAGGATGATCCCTCAACCATTAGCAAACCAAGAGAAAGCCTCTAGTGAGGACTCAGTGGCAAAGTCAACAACTGTCAATGAGATTGGGAACAAACGTGGACCAAAGCCCCCGCCGATTATCATTCGCAACATTGAAAGCTTCGATAACCTGGCAAAGGGCGCTCGTGACCTATGCACTGAACCATTCGGGTTTCAATCCCGTGGGAATACCACGAGGCTGAACGTTAGCTCGGCCAATGACTTAAGAGCAATGATCAAATTTTTAGACACTGCTAAAGCAGAATACCACACCTTTACCCCGGTCGGAGAGAGGACAAGCAAGCTGGTTATTCGCGGAATCGATAAAACTGCGAGCATTGAATGTTGTTCATGCAAATGTGTTGTAATTTGTGTTATGCCCGACAGATCGCATCAGCTGTCACTTTACTCTTCCAATGTCTTTGCACCCATGCGTGAGGAAAGCGACTGTTGAGCTATTTTATCTTTCCTAATATCTTTGCATTTTTTCATTGTAGTATTTTGTCGTCCATTTTTACATGCTCGCGTCGTGTAGAAATATTTGTCCCTTTTATTCTCATTTTCACATGTGTACAACACACAAAATTCATGTATTGTAGTTGTTACTCAAGAATATAAGTGTAATGTGTTATTTGTGCTAATATATTCCTTTTGCTTTCAAGTGTATTTTGTGTATGTGCGGATTATTGATGAACTCGACCTAGTGTTTACAGTCCACCTATTTATTTTCTCAGTGCTGGTCCTCCGAACTCTTATTCTTCCCCTACATTTTGGTCGCACCTTTGGTCGCATATACAATTTACATTATTTCCACGTGGAAATTATGAACTGTTCTTCGTTATCTTTCTACAAAGCCTAGGCATAGGCCTACGCTGGGCCTAGTTCGTCTGCACCCGGCCTTCCTATGGGGCCCCAGTTATTGCAGCTCAAAGTATATCTTGCAACTCTCGTGGAACTTCTCCGGTCATGGACATGATAGATATTTGGGCTTTACGTCTCATATTTCTGCAACGAGGCTAATCGAGACAATGAGTGGGTGATATATGAAGATGAAATATGGGGCTGTTTGGAGGTAAGGGGCAAGTAAGAGGGAGCGTGAGAAAAAGGGAAAGGGGAGGAAAGGGGATTGGGGTGTGGACTGCATTTCGTCCGAGTTTATTGCGCTTTAAAGTACATGATTTGAGATTCCACACGGTGTGAAGCAACCGTAACATTGGTGTCAGAAGTAAGATATTACAATCAACGGCAGCGCGTAAACCGGTGCACGAATACGGTAACTGCTCGTGTGTGTGTACGTAGAACCTTGGTTAGTTTATGGCCGTACAAACTAGAGCTCAGAAAAAAACCATGATTGATTGATTGATATTTGGGAACTTGGCTAATCAAGACGATGAGTATGTGATAATGACGATGAGTGGGTGATAATGAAGATGAAATAAGGGGCTCTTTGGAGGAAAGGGGCAAGTAGGAGAGCGCGTGAGGAAAGGGGAAAACGAAAGGTAGCCCAAATCCAACAGCTGTTAAGAGTTGATGGCAGGCATGAAAGAAGAGACGAAGAAAGGACAGGAAGAGTCACAGAAAAGGCAAGAAGAGGCGAAAGAAGAGATGAAGAAAAGTCATGATGAAATAAAACAGTGTATTGAGAGTGTAAAAGAAGAAATAGAGAGTAAGATAATGAATACAATTAGTGACATGCGGGAGGACGTTGACCAATTCAAGGCCGACGTAGTAGCACAGATTGCTAGTCTGCAGGAGGAGCTGCAACAGCTAGAGGAAACACGTGCTGTTGAACAACAACACGGGGCAACCGAACACAAAATCAAAGGCTGAAAAGCAGTGTTAAAACGTTACAGTATACGGTACATACAAGATTGATTGATTAATGGGGCTTAACGTCTCATATTTATGCAACGATGGCTAATCGAGACGATGAGCGGGTGATAATGAAGATGAGAAAGATGATAATGAAGAATAAAGCCACATCCGAATTAGATCCATTGTACGTCGCGTGAGTCGTCGTACGGGAGTCCAGCAAGGGAGGACAGGGCCAAGTGGGAGGAGAAATATTCAATGGGTCAGTGGGGGGGGGGGGGGGGGGGGGGAGGGCGTTGGGGTGTGGACTGCAGCATACGCTTCCGCCGGCATAGCTCTCGGAATAAACAAAGCACGCAAACCTGCCCACCACGATAAGGTGGCAGTCCCTGGGCAGGTATAATTTGTTCCAGTTTAGCTTTATGCGATTTGATTTTCTTTGCTTCATCTCTCTTCTATACATGGTTAATGATTAATGGGGCTTAACGTCTCATATTTATGCAACGATGGCTAATCGAGACGATGAGCGGGTGATAATGCAGATGAGAAAGATAATAATGAAGAATAGTAAAGAATAATGAATAAAGCCACATCCGAATCAGATCCATTGTACGTCGCGTGAGTCGTCATACGGGAGTCCAGCAAGGGAGGGCAGGGCCAAGTAGGAGGAGAAATATTCAATGGGACAGTGGGGGGGGGGGGGGGGGGAGGGCGTTGGGGTGTGGACTGCACACTTCTCCTCTTCGACCAGTCCGGCTAGGGTGGCCCTACCAGAAGCATACGCTTCCGCCGGCATAGCTCTCGGGATCAACAAAGCACGCAAACCTGCCCACCACGATAAGGTGGCAGTCTCTGGGCAGGTCTCTTCTATACAATAAGAGCAAGCAATGTATATGAACGTTTATGCAAATTAATATTATGCTATCTATTTATGTCTTAATTGAAGTTATCCATGTCTCTCCAATTTAGGTTTAAGGTTTGAATTCCTTTTTTTTGGCGAGCCTGCTGTTATCGAGCTCGGATTCCCGGAATTGAAAGAAACGAAAGTGATTTCAAATTAATAATTGGGGTATATGTAGTTGCAGTAGCTCACATCCTTTAGGAATTAGCTAAACAAAATATGGATACATATTCCAAAGTATCAATGAATTTTGCATAGCAGATTCAGATGCAAGTTTCTCATTTATTTCATTTATTAAGCTTTCTGTATTACAAGTATGTGCACAATTTACAATTTACAATTTTGCATAGCAGATTCAGATGCAAGTTTCTCATTTATTTCATTTATTAAGCTTTCTGTATTACAAGTATGTGCATGTTATAAAAAGCACACAAGTACACCTAGTAAACTAAACCAATCAAATCATTATTTTATTTATTTATTTAATGTCTATCCTATTCAGTTATAAAAACTGATTTACAAAGGATTTGATTGATAAGTGGGGCCTAACGTCTCATATTTATGCAACGATGGCTAATCGAGACGATGAGCGGGTGATGATGAACATGAGAAAGATGATGATGAAGAATAAAGCCAGATCCGAAACAGATCCATTGTGCGTCGCGTTGGTCGTCATACGGTAGTCCAGCAAGGGAGGGCAGGGCCAAGTGGGAGGAGAAATATTTAGTAGGACAGAGGGGGGGAAAGGGACAGGGTCTCCTTTTGTCGCCTCTTACGACTATCAGAGTCACTCTCGGCCTATTCTACCCCGGGCCGAGACGGGTGATTTACAAAGGAGGATCTTAAATAAAACTATAAGGATATGCAAACAATTAATAATCATGAAATCATAAATAACAATAACAACACGATTGATTGATTGATATTTGGGCTTAACGTCTTATATTTTTGCAACTTGCTAATCAAGACGATGAGTGGGTGCTAATGAAGATGAAATTGGGGACTCTTTGGAGGAAAGGGGCAAGTAGGTGGGCGCGTGAGGAAAGAGGAAAGGGGAGGAAAGGGGATTAGGTGTGAACTGCACTTCGTCTGACTTCTCCTCCTTGACCAGTCCGGCTAGGGTGGCAATAACAACACAAACAAAACAAACTACTTAACTATATAAAATAAAAATCAAGAACAAGAAAAAAATAATAAAACAACAATATATGTAGTAGTCCATCCTTAATTTAAGAAAATACAAGCAACATGTTAAACTATCTCTTGTCGTTTTTTAACAAATTAATTTTGATTTTCCATTTTAAAAAAATTGGCCCACAAAAAACTATTTTTGAAAGGATGGCAATACATGCAAAACCATTGTAAGTTTTATTTTCTATTGTTTTAACAAATAATAAACTGATCTAACAATTTATTTACTGTTTAGCAGGACCAAACATTCCATGGCTGCTTACTAAGATGACTCACGGCCAAACCAATTTTTGGAACATTTCCCTTTAAATGCAATACCACAACTAATTACTGCATAAGGCATAGGCGCAAAAAATAAAAAATATATGATTTTTTTTATTTTTATTTTGCTGTTTTTGTACATAAATACGTAATGGTTTTTAGTTTGAGATATAATTACGTGGCATTATACGTGTTTTTTAATCCGAGCGCCACACTCATGCTAATATCCGTCATCAACTACGGCAAAATATTTAACATTTTCTATCTTCGGAATGAAAATAGATATCGATTTGGGGTTTTTTTCGTTGCCTGGGGATTTATATAGTTCAAAGGTTGTTTGTAGATGAAGTATTCCAGCAGGCCGTGATATATCGATGGTCGAATTCTGAACTCTCATCGAAGTCGACTTCACTCACGTGTTTCGCTCGTTTTTGTTTACTTGTCCTCGCGCGCCGTCAGTAAGTTATTGAAAATGCCTAGACTTAAAGCTGTCAACAAGAAGAAATTCAATGGAATACAACGTTAAGCATCTGTGGGGTCCAAATGAAAGCATAAACTCGGTAAATAAACCTTCAGTGTCAACAATAACAACACTTGTTGTTGATCCTAACCTATAAGTTCTACGACCACTCTGCCTAGCAAATCAACACCACCGAGTGCATCACGTCGAAAGCTTGTCGTATCTTGAAACAAGGCCTAGTGACAATGATTTGAACAATAGTAATTCTAGTTTATTCTCGTTGATATTGAGCTGCTCAATAAATGGATAAACAGCTCTACAAAGTGTAAAGAGTGTGACGAAAGTGATGTGTTACAAGTTTGTGAAAATTCCTCCAAACGTGTTAGCTTGGCCTCAAAAATGGAACTCACATGCTGCAATTGTGAGTTTCAATCTTCTACCATGACATCTTAGAGGACTAGACAATCACTGTATGAAGTGAACATACGGTACGTATATGGATTACGGTCCAATGGTAAAGGCTAGCCTAGGCCTACAAGTCAGGGCAAATGCTGTCATCGATCATGAATCTGCCACCGCCTACTACCCGTTTCCTACATTACAATAAAGTAATTGGAAATTTGTACAAGAGGTGAGTGAATCCTCTATGAGGCCCACGGCCCAAGAAGCTGTACGATTGAATTGAACGACAGTGTAGGCCTAGACGTAGAACCACGCAACCATCGAAAAACACGGGGTTCGCTATAGGCACCGAGATTGGCCACTGATGGCGCTAGTGAAAACGAATGAAGCGCTCAAAGTGGCAAAGTTGCGCAACAATCTGCTGAAGCAGCGTCGTTCTTCCTACGTCGGTAATGGCAAATTGTGAAAATTGTTTAATTAAATACGGCTTTTAAAATTTTTGTGCAGATTATGAATCCCATCAGTAAATCTTAAAAAGGCAAGCTACCATTTTAATCAGGACACGTTTAAGACGTTGATTGATTGATTAATGGGGCTTAACGTCTCATATTTATGCAACGATGGCTAATCGAGACGATGAGCGGGTGATAATGAAGATGAGAAAGATGATAATAAAGAAAAATGCCACATCCGAATCAGATCCATTGTACGTCGCGTGAGTCGTCATATGGGAGTCCAGCAAGGGAGGGCAGGGCCAAGTGGGAGGAGAAATATTCAATGGGACAGTGGGGGGGAAAGGGGATTGGGGTGTGGACTGCATTTCGTCTGACTCCTCCTCCTCGACCAGTCCGGCTAGGGTGACCCTACCAGAAGCATACGCTTCCGCCGGCATAGCTCTCGGGATCATCAAAGCACACAAACCTGCCCACCACGATAAGGTAGCAGTCCCTGGGCAGGAAAGACGTAAAAACAACAAATAACACACAACAAACACAAACAAAACAAGACAATAAAAGCCAAAACAAAAACATTAAACAAAACAACAAAACAAAATAAATACACATCAACAATAAAAAACAAAACAAACACCAAACAAAAAACAAAATATATCACAATAATATCCAGCACTATTTTCAACCGCGGAATGAAATCTTCAGCAGTTTGTTGCTAAATTTGGCCACATATAGCGCTGTATGTACTAACACACGGTGCCTATAAACACTACCTTGGCGTAAGATGGCACTCCTTCCGTCACCTCGTACGACTAGCAGAGTCACTACTGCCTATTATACCGCGAGTCACTACCGCGGGCCAAGACAGCGCTCCTTTCGTCACCTCTTACGACTGGCAGAATGACTCTGGGCCTAATTTAGGCCTACCACGGGTTAAGACGGAACTCCTTTCGCCACTTCGTACGACTAGCAGAGTCATTCGGGGCCTATTCTACCGCGGGTAAAGACGGCACTCCTTTCGTCACCTCGTAGGCCTACGACTAGCAGAATCATTGAGCCTATTCTACCCCGGACCGAGACAGGTAACACTAACAGACATATGTAGGCCTAAGACTCACTAAATATTATCATCAAACTTTAAAGCTAATTATCTCTAAAACTTACATTTCAATCTTTAGGTACATAGGCCTATATCTCTGCAACCATGCAACCGATTTCTTCTATTTTTTTGCTACTTGTTACTCATAATGTTGGGCATCCTGTATACCACCTAAAAAATTAATTTTTTACAGTGTTATTCCTGAACTAAACAAAAGGAGAAAAATGTAATAAAATATATTACTTTAATCATGCCATAGCATAAAATTAATTAATTAAAAAGTTTTGCAACTAGGATCATAATAGTTGATATACAGTAACAACACTACATATAGTTATACACAGCAACAAAATTAGAGCTCTAGGTTGTACACAAGCTGAGATATGTGTACCTCAATTAGTACATTTTAACATGTTAAATCTACCCGCCTACCTTCCCTACAAAGACTACAGTACAAAAAAAAAAGTGTACCGAACTTAAGCGTTTCGATTAAAAGCTAAAAAACACCATTTGTTATCCAGAAGGAAAATTGCTGAGGATGGCCTAGAAAGGTATGTTTTCCACCTGCGAATTGGTGTTTATACTACTATTGACTACATGTAGTATAGTTTTGCATTTTAAAGCTCTTTGCACGTACTTTTCACCATTCTAGTTGGTGGGAATGCAGATCTACATCTGATAAATACTATGTATAAGGATTAAGATATTTGTCAAATAATAAATCACTGTCCCTCACCCCAGATTTGGTTGAGAACGAGATAACACCCACAGCTGTACAAGCATGAGCATGAGTTTGATGTACTTACTTACATCACTAGATGAAAAAAGTTCAGCATTGAATTAGAAGTACCTTACACGTTGTTTTGAAGCATTCATTTTGAGTAAAAATAACATTATTGATTAGAAAAAAGTGAGGTTTTGAAGGACTGCAATTCAGATCAAACTGGCTTACCAAATGGCCACCATTGTCAAAATGATAATATGATAGATGCTAAAATGCTTATATCATTATGTCAAATATACTTCTACATTACTTATGGCAGTATTTCATCTTTTTATCCTGACATACAGATGCATTGTAAGGATAATGATGTTAAATAAAAGTTATTTTTGATTTGATTTGATTTGTTAATGTTTCCTTTCAAATATCTGGGCCCGGACTCACAAAAGGTATTAAGACCTATTTTGGTCTTATCTCTAAGACTGGCATAACTTTTGAACATCTTGTAAAGCCAGACCCAGGTCACACAAAAAGTTACTTATTTCCGGTGAGAACAAGGATATAATAAATATCGCAATAATATGTGTTAAAATCTGTTTAAAGATATTTTCCTGGTTTTATAAGAGGTTCAAAGTTGGTCGGTCTTAGAGATAAGACCAAAAAAAGACTTGGAACTTCTTGTGAATCCGGGCCCAGGATTTCATTTATAAAGAAAACCTGGACTTCATCCACACACAGCTTGTGCCCTCAGCAAATTAATTAATTAATTAGTTAAATCAATCATGTACTTGTAACTTCCCTTTATAAAGTTTTAATTTATTTGTTGTATTGTATTTGTATGTATGCCTACATACAGTAAAATATTTATTTATATACTTAAATTTGGGAAATTAGGATAAGTATTTAACTATGATCTTGCAAATGACAATCATTTACAAAATTGCACTGGTAAAATATGATCTCCATTGTACTAATATCATTTATTATCCAGTAAAACACTGTACTATCAGTGTTATTAAAGCTACTTTTTAAAAGAAGCACTGTTACAGCTACTTGATCTTTGAAAGTAACTTAGCTACTTTTCAGCTACTGTAATTTGTAAGTAGCTCGCTACTTGTACAGCTACTCAAAAAAAGTAGTGACGCTACTTTACAGCTACTTTAATTTGTTATAAAGGACCAGGGCCCTGATTCTCTATTGTCAACGATAAGGTGATCACCGGTTTTGGTCGTTATGAGAAGGCTGTGACCCAATCACAGCCATCCATTCGCCTTCCGTAACGAAAGAAAACAGTGAGAAATTTACCACAGATTTAGATGATATTTGGGCTTAACGTCTCATATTTTTGCAACGAGGCTAATCGAGACAATGAGTGGGGAATCGGGCTCCAGGAGTACCTACCATTTAATAATTTCTTTCAAAATTTAGGCTTTCTTACCAATGATCATTTTTATGTTTATGAAAATAATGTTATCAACAACTTGGAAGCCACAAATATATGTCTATAAGAGGTTTTATATTTTATATTGTATTGCAAAATTGCAAAAATAGAGTAGCGGCGATTTTTCGCTACAAATACTCGTATAAAGTAGCTTGCTACTCGCTACTTTACCGCATTTTCAAATAAAGCGCGCTACCAGTCTCGCTACCGAAAAAAGTAACACGCTACTTGTAGCGCGCTACTAAACAACACTGTGTACAATACAAATATTGTGTAGATCGATACCAATATTTGTATTATGTACAATACTACTGGTTACTATATTATCTTATATGAATGGCATTTTTCACCAGTGAAATTTTGTAAACATCTTAATTTGTCTATGTTTCAGGCTTGCAATGGGCAGCTGCGATAAAACTTGTAAATTGTATAATGTGAAAACTAACACATTACTGCACATTCTTCGTAGACACAGTGACAGCATTTCATCACTGGCATACAGAAAACCAAATTGGTAGGTGCAGGGATGTAAATTATTGTGAAATATTTCTAAAAAGATGTTTTTAATTTGCTGCATTAAATGTAGTTAATTGTCTGTTATGTCTAGTCTCTTATAAATACAATTTGTTGACAAAAACCACCCCAGGGACATGCCATGCCCCTCTTAGATGATGAAATGGGGAAGGAATGCACAAGGGCTGTTAGTTCGTCTTAATCCAAGCATTCACCTCGTGACTGAGAAAAACCTCAAGAAATACTTCAGTCAGAATTACTGGTAGTGGGTATCGAATCGGCAACCCCCGGAATTAAATTAAAGCGTTGTGCATTACACAGCACCAGCTCTATATTGGTTCTCTTATCTTTATTTCTTCATTTGTTCCTATTTTAGTTTATGCATATTATACTGTATTCATCTTAGCTAAATTTTACTTCGTATCTATTATTTACATTTGTTTTAAATGGCCGCACCTCAGATATCTTTCTTTCCATGGCCATAAAATCAGGGTTGTAAAAGTTACTTTTGTAAAGTAATTCAGTTACAGTTACTTTATGAAGAAATTGAATTACTATTCAGTTAGTTCATACAATTTCTTAAAAGTGAAGCAACACCCTCCAGCGCAGCTAAAATGAAACCACCAACTTTTGATGGCGGATCTCCGTGGAGCACATACTTGAAACAGTTCGAGGCTGCGGCAACGGTCGACCAGTGGGGTGACATGGAGAAGGCTATCGCCCTAATTATTGCTCTGCTGGGAGATGCTCAACGTTCTCCAGACCATCACTGAACCAGAACAACGGGACTACAGGGCACTAGTACGGAACTTAGAGATGCGCTATGGCGACGGAAATATGCAGCCAGTGTACCAGGCGCAATTGAAGACGAGTGTCCGAGAACCGGGCAAGACTCTACAGCAGTTCGAGGCTGACATAGCTCGGCTGGTTCGGCAGGCATACCCTACGGCGCCAAATGACGTCTTGTTAGTTGGCAGTTCAGAGATTATTATTATTATTCTTAGAGTTTTAAGGCACAAAACAGCAAGGTTATCAGTGCCTATGTTATTTTAATATTGATCATTATGTTCGATTATATAAGTGATAATAAACGATTATCTTGCAGAAAACGAAATATGTTATCGATTACTTTAGATTTGTCTGATAAGTTGTATTTAAGTGAGGGTTTTAATTTAAACTTTCTTCTTTCATTATCAAATGTGTTGCATTCAATTAGAATGTGTTTTACAGTCAGGACAACATTACATACATCACATACTGGGGTAGGTTCGTTTCTTAGTAAGTAGCCTTGGGTAGGGTATGTATGGCCGATACGGAGACGGGTCAAGACTACTTCTTCGCGACGGCAAGATCGTCTAGAAGAAAACCAAGGCGATATGGTGTCTTTAATCTCCCTTAGTTTATTACAAGATACATTTTTCCAACTATCGTTCAATTCTTTCTTTAAACGGTGCCGTAGGAAAACTTTTAGGTCAGATGTGAGGACTTATTTACAGTCTGTAGGTCGCTTGGTGCAGGCAGCTTTGGCGCACTTGTCGGCCACCTCGTTGCCCACAATGCCTGAATGCGGCGGACGGCAAGACGGGCCCACAGACACCAATATTTGCAAGCATGTTATCGTAAGCACGGACTCTTTCTTGATAGCTAAGTAACTCATGGGGGTGTCGGATATGAGAACGAATTATTTGAAGCTAGAATCAATGATGTAATACACTGTGCTGAATTGACTGCAAGTCATTTAACTGTTGGTAACAACATAACATTCAGAGGAACATATTATATGAAATACATGTGTGTTGTTCTAGAGTCAGGAATGCGACCTGTACTTGGTTAGTTGATTGATTCATGAATCAATGACTTGCTCGCGCCAAGACGTTGTTGTGATTTGAGTTGTTCGCATAACGTCATTTACTTTCCCCTCTACGTATTTTGGTTCTCCCCTACTATCTCGTACCGATCCCGCGATAGTAGGCTGTCTCAGAAAATCATCTCGAATCTGAGAGAGATTTTCTGAGAGACGATGCTTTCGCATTAAACGACACAAAATTCAAGAAACTTTTCAGAATGGCTAAGCAATTGGCTGGCAATCTTATTGAAGCTCTTCAAAATGTTATGCCCCGACAACGACGTAGATCGGCCATTGATGTTAGGACTTCGGTATGTAAATTAATTAAAACATTTAATGTAGCATACATTAAAGAAACCACTAGAAAAATATTAGATGTAATGCACAGTTAACTTTTTGAAAAAATATTAAAATACCCAAATAAATAATACTGTTGAATAATGTATGCATAATCATGGGTCAAAATTAACTTTTTTCCCACTAGCCCCGGGTGAATGTACTTTTAACCCCTGTATTAACTCCTTGCAGACATTTGTATGGGTGTTTAAGAATCGTGGGATGTGTCAATGTAAGAGTAATCAGTCGTAATTGACTATAGTTATGCGGGTTATATTATATTTTAACTAACTAAACATGCATATATTTAGGTTTTAGCAACATTACGATTTATGGCATGCGGAGACTACCAAACTGGCATTGGCCAAGATGTCAATCTGGCGGTTGCCCAACCAACTGTTAGCCGCGCAGTATCTGCAATAACAAGTGCTATTAATGAGCACTTATATGAACAATGGGTGCAATTTCCAATAAATAATTTGGCACCCATTAAAGCACGGTAGGACTATACTCACTTAAATGTCGTAGATCAATCATCAAAAGACAAGATAGGCCTATATAATTTATATTATTTAAAATACTAGCTGTGGCATTGTTGAAAGGGGGGCTCAACAAGTCTACACCTGTTATTCTGTTTACCCTTTATTTATTTTTATGATACATTTCCTTACTACTTGTGTAGCTGAAAAACAATTCCTTAAGGAATCCATTTTTAATAACTTACACATTTTGCAGATTTCAACATGACTATCATTTTCCCGGAGTAATTGGGGCAATTGATTGCACGCATGTAGCAATCGTTGCACCCATAGCCAATGACGATCAGTACACGGAGCAAATATATGTAAACAGGAAACATAATCACTCAATTAATGTTCAACTGGTAAAAACTTAGTGCTAATTTAGTGATGTAATTCTAATAACATTACTATGAAATATCACGCTCAATACGTGTTAACTACTTGTAATTGGTTTAAGGTTTGTGATGCAGATATGGAGATTTTGAATGTTAACGCAAACTACCTTGGGAGCACAAATGACGCCTTCATTTGGCGCTCTTCAAATCTGAAAGCTGCACCCCAACATGCCCACAGGGATAATATTAGTTTATGGTTGCTTGGTAAATATTATTTATTGCAATAATTTATTTAACACCTTATCAAAATTGGGCCCTTCTACCTTACTTAGTGATTCCCCCTAAATGTTTACGGTATTCAAATCATAACATAGGCCTACATTAGTAGCCACCAGGCAGTTTGTAGCATTACAGACAAGTGGGCTCAGGGCGCCAACCCATACTTGGAGTAGTTTGACTAGCTCAAGTCAGCAGAATGAATTTATTAATGAATGTAACCAAAAAGGGTGAAATAAAAATCTAAATTGTTGAAAAGGAGGGTGAATGAATGAGAGTGAATGACCTTCAGGACTAAGGTTAAATGTAAAACATGATATTAGGTTAAATGCACTTGTATATTGTAACAAACAATGACAAACAATGAACAAAATATGGAAAGTATTGAAATGTGATTGAAATGTTCGAGAGCTCTTTTTGTTAACTAAGTGTTTTTAGGCCTTTAAAAGTATTGAAACGAATTTATGTGCACACGCAGGTAATACGTTACGGTTTTGACATTGTTGACGTTGACGGTTGATGATTGACGGTTGATGATTGACGGTTGATGGTTGGCGACTAGAAGTCCCGGAACAATGAAGCGTCCCCCATTGTCTCGGAAGTCGGTACTTAGTAGTTGGTTCGAAGACTCGGTGAATCAGGTGAAGTTGTTGTTTGTATGAAACTGTATGAAGCGGAAAGGGAGGCTTAGGTCTCGCCGATGGCCGACCTAGCCACCCCCTTTGTTCCCTGAGGAACCGAAGACACGAGTACGTCTAATGCGGTCGAGGAAGTCTGTTCAAGTGGTGAGCCGATGTCTTTGTTGTTGCACGTGTTGCCAGAAGACGCATATACTGGAGTGCGTGCGCATCTTGGATTGTGACATCACTTCGCGCGTGGCGAAGTCGCACATGGTGTCCTCCAAGGCCACCCTTTGTTGTTCAGTTGCCACACATCCGCTAGATCGCCTACGTATTCACTTTTGAAAACAGTGCGTTATTGTATCGAAGGTGCACGTGTGGGATATCGGTTTCACTTGGTTATGTTGGGCAATGTTCGTGGTACACACAAGTATAAAAGTATATGAAATAATGAAATAAAAAGAAAAACATATGATAATAACGTTGATTACGAAAAAATGAATAATGAACAGGGTGGGTGCGCTACAAGTTATGGCCCAAATGGGCCATAACTGAACTTATGATGGGATATTTAAAAATTTAAAAATCAATAACTTTCTGTTTCACACTTTTCCGACAGTGGAACAGAGGCAAAAGCGTCTCGTCATCCGAGGCCTTTCCTCCTCAGTGCCCATCGAGGACATCAAACTAGACTTGACAGAGCAAGGAGTCAATATCATTGACCTCCGCCAAATCCTCCACAGTGGTGACTCACCGACCACACGTCGACCCTTGCCCCTGTTCGTAGCAACAGCCTCCCTATTCGACACTGGGGCCCCCCTGTACACTATCACCATCATTTACCATCATAAAGTATCTTTTGAGCGTGACCGTGGCAAATCAGGTCCACGGCAATGTTTTAATTGCCAACAATATGGCCACTCATCGGCTTCCCCAAATTCAACTCACTAATTGTTATATTTTCTAGGCTCTAGTCAGTTTGCGTCTACTAGCTACTGGAAGTTTCCAGAGTGTAATCGAAAAAAATTCATTACCACATGATACATCAAGCTACCGTGAGCCGGACATTGCACAGGGTTTGTATTGCCTTATGCACAAGAATGCCACATCACATCAGATTTTCAACCACACGGGAGGAAATAGTGGGTGTAATAGTGACATTCAACTCTGCAAATAACTTCCCTGGATTGATTTGATTATTTGGGCTTAACGTCTCATATTTTTGCAACGAGGCTAATCGAGACATTGAGTGGGTGATAAATGAAGATGAAAGAGGGGGCTGTTTGGAGGAAAGGGGCCAAAAGGAGGGCGGGGTGGAAAGGGGAAGGTGGATGAAAGGGGCTGTGGGGTGTGGATTGCACTTCGTCTGACTTCTGTTATCGAGTGTATTGATGGTACACATATACCGATCAAGAAGCCATCTCGAGCTGATGCTTTCAATTTTATGAATAGGAAGTCCTATTATTCATTGAATGTTCAGTGGGTGAGTATTTTAGAGATTATCCCTAGGTATCAATACAAAAAATCATCAAATTAGAGGCATAGGTGGACCTATGGTTGTCTACACCTACATTTCCATCAATTTCTCACTATGTTTTTTCCTATGTTCTCACTTCCTTCTTTGTCTCATTGGATCATAAAAGTAAACATGTACAACCCTAATGATTTTGGCTCAAATCATACCTTCCCCCCTCTTTTAAATTATCTTCTTAACTCCTCTTATGCCCACGTTGACATATTCATGTCAAAAAAAAACACAGCATAATTATTTATTTTATTGCATGTAATTGTAGGCCTAACTTAAAATGTAAATGTAAAAAGAAATGTGTAAATGTAAAATGTAATGTTGTGTTGTAAATGTAATGTGCGAATAATAGCATATTGCTTTTTTCCAATTTCAACAGTATTTTGGGAAGTTCCTAAAGTATGTTACACTAGAACATTTTTCATTAGGCTATAATATTTATATGATGGGTTATAACTGGCATTTAATTAATGCATCATATAACTATTTACATTCTATTGAATTGTAGTATTTTCTTATTACCTTAGTTTGGGAGTGTTATGCTCAGTTATTGTTATAAGTAATAAGCTCAGTTATAATGGGTGCGCCACATACCCGCCGGCTCGGTCAAGGATAGAGAACGGATCACGGGCTACGTCTCTTGGCTGGCTGATAATCTCCGCTGGCCACTCTTCATCACGCGAGCCATCGCCGAAGGCAATGCAGACTATCTCGTGGAACTACTCGACCATGGCGACCCCTCCTCGCCCCGGCCCATGCGGCGGCGGCAGCCGGCCACCGTGCGCATCTACACCGACGCCACCCCACATTCCCTGGCTGTCGTCAACACTGACTCGGCGGATGCGAATGCCACTTACATCGAGGACAGGATGGAAATCAACAAGGCGGAAATGGCCGCTACCCTTTGGGGCATCCTCTGGGCCTGCCGCGGCGCCAACATGCCAGTCCACGTGCAGGTGCATTCAGATAACTCCACGGTCACGTGGTGCCTGCCCAAGGGCAAGGGCCGCACCTTGCAGAAATTATTCAAGGGAAATGTAAAGTTGTAACTTATGTATGTATGTATTGAATATTAATAATATTATGTATTTAAGGGCCGCACCTTGCAGAAATTATTCAAGGGAAATGTAAAGTTGTAACTTATGTATGTATTGTATTGAATATTAATAATATTATGTATTTATGTATGTAATGTATATGTCTGTACATTGCAGAAATTATTCAAGGGAAATGTAAAGTTGTAACTTATGTATGTATTGAATATTAATAATATTATGTATTTAAGGGCCGCACCTTGCAGAAATTATTCAAGGGAAATGTAAAGTTGTAACTTATGTATGTATTGTATTGAATATTAATAATATTATGTATTTATGTATGTAATGTATATGTCTGTACATTGCAGAAATTATTCAAGGGAAATGTAAAGTTGTAACTTATGTATGTATGTATTGAATATTAATAATATTATGTATTTAAGGGCCGCACCTTGCAGAAATTATTCAAGGGAAATGTAAAGTTGTAACTTATGTATGTATTGTATTGAATATTAATAATATTATGTATTTATGTATGTAATGTATATGTCTGTACATTGCAGAAATTATTCAAGGGAAATGTAAAGTTGTAACTTATGTATGTATGTATTGAATATTAATAATATTATGTATTTAAGGGCCGCACCTTGCAGAAATTATTCAAGGGAAATGTAAAGTTGTAACTTATGTATGTATTGTATTGAATATTAATAATATTATGTATTTATGTATGTAATGTAATAGTCTGTACATCTCAGGATTGCTTGCAATTGTTAAGATACCATGACAATGAACACTGTATTTATGTATTTATAGTAGTATAGTGGGATCTTTAATTGGTTTGGCATGTTTGACTTAACTAGCAATGGGTAGTATGTTACACTATTGAATGTCATAGCGTGGTTCTGTTGTAGGTTGCACATATGCTAAGCTTAGAATCACATACGGTACTGTACTAATGTGCTTCCTTTCCTAACATTATTTCCAGAAAGAACAGTTGATTCGATGCGATCGAGATTCAATAAATACATCTGCACGAATATAGACAACTATCCAATTAAAAAAGAAGAAAAATAATTGATTATAAAATATAAACCAGTCACAAAGACAAAAAAAGTAAAGAGTGGACGGTATGAGAGGTCGTTTCAAAAAGTACATCTACCCAAGTATAAACAACTATCCAAGATCGGTCACAGACCAAGAAAACATTAAAGAATACGGGCGTATGTACGCAAAAAAAGGCAACCGAAAAATAAACAGTAAGTGATTCTACAGTTACTACAGTTAGTTCTTCGACAGTTACTAGAAAAGCACATCACTAAATATTAATTAAAAAAACAAATTAAATATAAAATGTGTATTTGTACCAATACTTTCGTCAAACCTTTGAATAATAAAAAAAAAAAAATCAAATTAGTTTGGTTCGAAAAATGCGAAAATAGCTATTTTAATTGATACGTTTTCGTCCTTGAATTCAACAAGTTTGTGAAAATATTGAACCATGTAATGCGGCGGATATAGGCCATAAGTATGGGGACATTGAACATGTTGTTATCTACCTACTTGGTATTGCTAAATGGGGGAGGAAATCCAATTCCAAAAATCCAAAGATATCATGATATGTTCTGTCTTACCTTTGATTTAATTCTGTTGGCAAACGTCTAGTCCTGCAGGCTCCAATATTATGACTCAAGACTACCCTTTCTCATTCACAGATTTCAGAAATATGCTAGAAAATTAATTACTTGTACGTATATATTGGCTTTATTTGCCAGGGATACTAATCATGACATGTTTTTTCTGTTCCTCAGAGTCAAGATGCACCCATTTCAACATCACTTTCTCCGGTTGGTTGTCCACCATACAACCTACGGTCAAGTGCGAAATTTCAGGCAAGTTGTTGAATCAGCCCTTGGACAGTTCTAGAGCCAGAAACGAGAGAAATCTTGTGGTAGTGATCGCTATGGTAAGCGCCGACAAGTGCGCTTCTCATGGAGGAAGGGGTGACGGCCTTCCTCAGCAAGGGAAGAATGACGTAGTCTACCGTCCACCCTGAGAAACCCGGAAGGGTCGAGAAAGGGCTTGAGAGAAGCGAGCTTGGAGGACACTTGCCGCTTCTGTTTTAGCTGGCGAATTTCCGTGGCCTAAAAAATGACGCTGAGTGAGACCTAGGAAGAGATCCAGAGTGTCCTCAAGTTCGAGAGGAGTAACAGTACCACAAGGAGGGAGAGCATGTGAGCGTACATATTAGGCATACAACATGAACAATGGAATTGCATGTCGCTGTAAGCCTACAATGAATATTTTAGGGGCTTAAATTTGTACCCTTTGGTCATTTCAAGTTAAAATGGAAAGTTGATGCTGTATCTTGATTGAACCTTGGAATTTGTAGATATTTTGAGAGCTAGTCGAAGGAGCATCAAGTGAAATCTCGGCGTAATTAAACTCTTCTTACAGGTTTTGGCAACTTTAAATTTTTATGCTAGTGGCAGCTACCAACGTAGAGTGGGGCAAGACTTCACTGCATCGATGAGCCAGACGTCAGTCAGTCGCTGCGTCAGTGAAGTGTCTTTGGCAATGAACAATGTCCTGCTCGCCGAATGGGTGCACTTTCCAATGGCCCAGGACAAAAGAAATGCCATCAAAGCACGGTTAGTGTTTATGTTTTATTTCTAGTAGGACTTTATTTACCTGTATAGGCATATCGTCGTGTGCGTTGCGGATACATTATTCAATTGAAATAGTACTGCAATCATGGGCTTGGAAGTGTAGGCCTATAATGTTGGTGTAATGTTATTAGCATGTAGATGAAAATACATTGTTTAGAAAAGTACAACCAAACAAATTGTAAACAATAATGATTATTTTGTAATTTAAGTAGGCCCATGCAATGTAGGCCAATAATATTTGTGGGCCTACTACATTGGCTCACATGCAGCTGTTATAGCCAAAATAATCATCAATTACAAAAATTCTAAATTTTCCATAGGTCTAAATGTATGACATGTCTGTTGTTATAAAAAATACATCATGACACTTATTTTTGGGTTATCATACAAATTTAAAAAATAACAAACTAACTATCAAATATTGTCCCTCTTTTATACAAGCTAGTAGGCTATCCATTTTTGTTTTATGTATTTTCTCTCAGTAATAATGCCTAGAAAAATATCAGTATGCCCTACACCACAACAAGAAAAATAATCTTTCCTAAATACCTTGCTGGAGGTTCGTCGTGTCGCGCGACAACATTTGGTCCGAAAACTTCAGAATGTGATGGACAGATAGCGACCGAAACAAGGTCGATTATCGTTGTACTATTCGTATTTTAATAGGTCGGCCTACGCAAATTCAAACAGATCACATCAACCCAGTTGAGACAAACATGGTTGACAGTCGTACCGCTTTACCTCGCTGTATAATGGAGGTGCAGTGTACCTTTACTACACTATAAGAGGGAGAGGGTTAAAATGTAAACAATAATCATCTACATTATGAACAATAGATTTTCACTTGTCTTTATTTTAAAGAACAATGTAGGTGTGTTTATAAATTTCATTGACTTGACAAATAGATTTAATTTAAATAAGTTTGACGCTAACTATACCGCTAACGGATACCATATTAGAGTAGAATGTAATTTCCACAAGTTTCATAATATGGTAATACCATCTCACTCATACACAAGTGCATCTTCACTTACGTGAGTTTTCAGACCTTAATATTCTGTAAAACTGATATAAATTTCATATGTACTGATGTATTAATGCATTTGTCATTTACATTGGTTTTTCTCTAGCTTTATGGAAGCGACCAATTTCCCAGGCGTCATTGGATGTGTGGATGGGACACACGTTGCAATCTTCACACCAACACATCAACAACAAGAACATTTACATGTTAACAGAAAGTCCTATCACAGCATCAATGTCATGGTGAAGTGTACATAAATCAGAACATAGTCAAAAGTCATTAGGCCTATAACGACTTAGGCTAAAGCATTTCGTTACAAGCTTGTGGGACTACAAAAACAATATGTTGTGTTACTTATTTTGTTATAGCCCACATTCGTTGTCGGTTATGTGACTTTTGTCTATAGGCCTACATAGAAATCTCAGTTAGGTCTAGATACTTTAGTAGAAAATAAGTTACTGGCACATCTGTCCTAGATTGAATAAAACTACAGTACTATTATTATAAAGAATAATGAAAGAGACTAACGTAATGAAGAGAAAATTTAAGGAGGCTGCAATGATAGACTTTATCCCGCGTGCTATCAGTCAACCGAGCACCGACTTCCCCCCTCTATGGAGATCAGTGGTGCGCACGCAGCTCGCCATTGCATGTGATTCAGCGAGGAGACCACGTAACCCATCCACGGGGGTAGCTTAGTTTCCTCGCGTCTGAGGAAGACAGCGGACGCTGTCGAAAATTTACGCACTGGTGAGTGTTTTATTTTTTGACCGTGGTTATTGTTCATGTGTTTATTTGTGTTTTCATACTATTATTATAACCACAACGTTTCGGGAAATTATGTAGCTTTTCCCGTCTTCAGGTGAAAACAGGGACAGCTGTAGCCTATGATTTCCCAAAACGTTGCAGTTGTAATATATTATTCTTCAATCTCAGATTTGAGAGTTGTTCCACTAATTTATTTTCTGCTAAATAACATAAACTCGCCTAACTTTAATAATCGTGTAGATACATGTTTTACATTTATTATTATTAATATATTATTTTATTTATTTATATTATTAATACATTATTTTTGCCCGTTATTAGGAATCACAGGTAAATAGTCTGTAGTCTACTTAGTTATTTATGCCCTGGCAACAACCAATGGGAAGCATAACACTGAACATCTGTCAAGAAAGCATATAAATAATAAATATCTCAAGTATAAATAACAGTTATAAAGCAATGTATTGTATATATATATATCACAACTTATATCTTCATGTTCATTTAGTTATTGTATGTATGTATTATACAGAATCTCTTCCTGTTTGTTTAAGGTATGTGATTAAGACTTGCGCATTCTATCAATTAATGCCCAGCACCCGGGAGGACACCACGATAGCTTCATTTGGAAGCAGTCGGGGGCATACAGGGAGCTAGAGAGGAGATATCGAAACGGAGAACCACAGAACCAGTTCATTTTAGGTACGTATAGACATACAGGTAAGCCTACAACATGGCATGTCTTTGTCTTTCCTAATCATTGGCTCATTGCCAATATGCACATTTAGTTTCCTCCTTACTTAATTATTCCTTTATGATGTTAATATTTTTACTTTGTTTATAAATGATTCATGCACTTCTATCCCTTTCTTTTTCTTTATTATTGCCCTTCATTTGTGATTGTAAGTAGTAATATGTAGTATACATTGTACAGTATTTAGTTTTCTTCATTTCACGCGTGAATGTGTTATGTGTCAATTTACTGTTTTCTTTTCTTTCTTTCTTTTTCTTTCTTATACCCCTTCATATATCTACTTGCTTATTTATGCTTATTTTAATTTATGTTATTGATTTTTTATTTTCTCTCTACAGAAGTTTTGTTCAGCTGTTGTTTATAGATTACCTTCATGTATATGATTTTGGTTTGGTGCTTTTCTGCTTAGTGCTTTCCTTGTTGATTTTGATTATTTGGGCTTAACGTCTCATATTTTTGCAACGAGGCTAATCGAGACAATGAGTGGGTGATATATGAAGATGAAATAGGTGGCTGTTTGGAGGAAAGGGGCCAATAGGAGGGCGGGGTGGAAAGGGGAAGGGGGAGGAAAGGGGATTGGGGTGTGGACTGCACTTCGTCTGACTTCTCCTCCTCGACCTGTCCGGCTAGGGTGGCCCTACCAGAAGCATACGCTTCCGCCGGCATAGCTCCAGGAATCATTAAAGCACGCAAACCTGCCCACCACGATAAGGTATCAGTCCATGGGAAGGTGTTAATTGTACAATTGTTTGTAGATGTATTGTACTTTGTATCAGTTTTTCAACTGAATATATGCATTCAATAACTATACTGTATATTTATATACATATTATTGTTCATTAATTTTTGTTGCATAAAATCATCCTCCCATCTTATTCACAGTCCACTTCTATAAAGGTACACATGTTGTACTTTAATCATCATATCCGTACACATTTTTCTACATTAAATTTGACCTATAAATCTATACAGTGTAGATGTATAATGATGACATGTCCTGTATTCACCCCCTTATGTGTGGACTTTTTAACTCACAATTAAGTATTTTTCACCTACTAACATTGTCAATAAATCAATAATTTAGTATTGATGAAACAAAAAATAAGGATGTGATTAACTGTAGTGCCATGCTACCGTCAATGTGTGTAGATGTTTTATTCTTGAAAAGGCTGAAAATCTGTGAAATATAGGCTAATATATGCATTAAGTTACAGTAAAACGTCTTTTATTCAAATTGCTAGGGACCCTTAAAAATGAAATTTAAATTACAAAATTTTGAATTAGAAGAACATTTAACATTATGCCTTATGCTCTAACCTTCAGCAGGGACATGATTACTACTTCGAATTACACATAAATTTGAATTAACAAAGTTTTAATTTACGATGTTTTTAATGTATGTTATAGTTTTTACTTCGGGGGGGTCGTGAAACAAATTTGTATAACTTCTAATAATATCCAGATAGAGTAAATAAATGTATTGCATTTGCAACTAACATACATATTATTCTCTATCTGCTACCGGTATGTATTGTGGTGATATATGTGGTATCCATCACACCACTCTAGGTGAATACGTAGCATGGTCATATTGCATTAATTATACCAAAAATAGTCAAACCAACAAATGCCACCACCTACTTCATTTTTACCAATAATTATTATACCCATCCTCATCCTATTTTGTACTGCCCCATTTCTCCATTAGGTGACTCCGGATATTCTCTTACACCCTGGATGCTAACCCCACTGTTAGGACAAGAAGATGGGACACCAGAAGCAGACTACACTAAAGCGCATTGCTCCACAAGGAACTGCGTTGAAAGGTGCATTGGGGTGGCAAAGGGCCTCTTGAGGTGTCTGCTACAACACCGAACCCTGCACTACAGTCCCCTGAAAGCAGGCATCATAGTCAATGCTTGTGGGGTTGTACATAACATTGCTCGGCACTACAGAATGCCACTACCTATTCTGCAGTTCGATGACATTGACCTAATGATCCCACAAGTACCAGCTCCACTTGCTCGCCATGGTGACGAGGGTGTTAATGAACGTAATCTTTTCGCTACTGGGATTCGAGCCAGGGATGCCATCATCAGAAACCGCTTCACATAAAGCAATATCTTGTTCTTTGGGTACGGTCCGAAACCTGCTGAGAATGCTTAAAGCATGCTTGGCCCGTACCGAAACCTATTGAATATGCTTTACCCAGCGTTCCAAAACCTCATTCGTGAACATATTCAGCACGCTCAATATGCCCGAGGTTTTCAGTTGAGCATCTCCAGCATAAGGTGGTTTTTAGCGGCATTTTAAAAATGCCTTATAGACGGACCTAACCTTGGGCTTAACCTTAGTGTAAAATTGCGCCAAAATCATATGTTTGCACATGTATTAGAGCCTAGTATATTTAATTGATTTGACTTACGCCTCTATCAACCTTTTTAATTTTACTTAACTGTTTGACAGCTAATGTGGTAGGCGTGGCAAAACGACCTTGCGCCTGATTGGCCTAAACAGCCATGTCTATGATTGAAGTGTTCCGTAAGTATATCGTGCTTATAGATGCTTAAACGTGCTGGAGAATGCTAGGTGCAAAACATTCTCAGCAGGTTTCGGACCGTACCCAATTTCATAACATTTGACATTCTACAATTTCATATATAATACAATTTCATAATAATGATTGGTAAAAATGAAGTAGGTGGTGGCATTTGGTGAAACTATTTTTGGTATAATTAATGCAATATGGCCTTGCTACGTATTCACCTATTCGATTGATAAATGGGGCTTAACGTCTCATATTTATGCAACGATAGCTAATCGAGACGATGAGCGGGTGATAATGAAGATGAGAAACATGATAATGAAGAATAAAGCCACATCCGAATCAGATCCATTGTACGTCGCGTGAGTCATCATACGGGAGTCCAGCAAGGGAGGGCAGGGCCAAGTGGGAGGAGAAATATTCAATGGGACAGTGGGGGGGAAAGGGGATTGTTCATCTATTCGAGACTACCGTTCATTTGACATCCCTAGATTCGAATGTTAACAGGGAAGGATACCTCTACGTCAAAAACCGCACAAAATTTTCATTTTAAAATTATATCACAAGAATGGGCTTCGAAATCGAAAATCTGAATCAACAGCGCACTGTGGTTTAGTAAGCCCTACACATTGAATGCTCTAGTTGTGACTTATATTTTATAATCAGTATGTTTTGTTTTAATAAATAATTCATTTTATTACTAATTATCGAATTATTGCCTTGGTTTTACACGAAATGGGGTCAGATTGATTGATTGATGTATGGGGCTTAACATCTCATATTTTTGCAACAATGGCTAATCGAGACGATGAGCGGGTGATAATGAAGATGAGAAAGATGATAATGAAGAATAAAGCCACATCCGAATCAGATCCATTTTACGTCGCGTGGGTCGTCATACGGGAGTCCAGCAAGGGAGGGCAGAGCCAAGTGGGAGGAGAAATATTCAATGGGTCAGTGGGGGGGGGGGGGGGGGGGAGGGGATCGGGATGTGGACTGCACTTCGTCTGACTTCTCCTCCTCGACCAGTCCGGCTTGGGTGGCCCTACCAGAAGCATACGCTTCCGCCGGCATAGCTCTCGGGATCAACAAAGCACGCAAACCTGCCCACCACGATAAGGTGGCAGTCCCTGGGCAGGAGACTACATTAGTCACGTTCGAACAAATCTGTAACCAATTATAAAACTATGAAGAATCACTCGTTCACAAGTTCACTGCACGAAATCAGCGACAACGGAACATGTCACAAAGAAGAAAGACTATCTACATGTGAGCCTGGCTTAGGATGCAAGCCTGGTGCTGCAGGTACGTCGTAACCATGAAAATCTCCGATTCGAGCGACGGAAAGTCACTCTCGACACTTGAAAGAGTGTGCTTCCATCGGTTACCGTTGAAAAGTACAGGGGACCACAGGGACCGCGGCAGTGCTAAAACTGCCAAAAATACGGTCACAGTTCCGCTTTCTGTACCCTCCCAACTTCCTGCTTCAAGTGCGCACAAACCCACCCGTCCAGTGAGTGCACCAAGCCTCGCTCCTTGCTCGCCCTGTGTATCAGAGACCAACAGGCTCAACGCGCTCTCCCGTTTCGCTGTCCCGGCGACAAAATAAGAAATCCACCACCCCGGGGTTCCCGCCCCTACCCACACACCCATACACCCGCACTGGTGTCTCGTACGCTTATCAGAGGTGACTACAGGTGTGAGCGTACTGTGCAAATCATCATAAGGAACAAAATACCTCACGTTTATTGTATATTATTATTAATATTCTGTATTGATTATATTAAGCTTAATTTCAAAAACATTTATGTATAACAAATAAAGACAATAAGGTATTTGCTCATTGTATTTTCGTCGACTTTTTTTGTTAAAAAAATAATCGGAGTTTGATGTAGTTTTCTCAGTTGCAACAATTAAAATTAACATAAAATACTACTCCCCAATCCGCTTGTGGAGCAGATTGCCCGGCATTTAACGTATGTCGTGGCACAACACCATGACAGCGACGCTCTCGTCAGAACTCTTCCCCTGGGCAATGATGATGGTGCCGGATGCAGTACGGCCATCGACTCCCAACATGACTTCGCTGATGACGAGTCTCTGGAGTCTGATGGAGGTAAATAGCCTATGTTTTTAGTGTGAACTTCTGTAACATATTATTGACTATACCAAGTGGGTGAGACTACTGAGTGTGTATGCCTCATGGAAATGCAGCTATGATGCAGATGGCTCCCTTTTGGAGGAGGAATATTCTGGTTTTATTATTATATTACAGAAACATATTATTTACTATTCAGCGAACGTATAGACATGGCCTACCGCAATACAGTACATCTTTTCTAGAAGTTCTATCTTGATTTACATGTTTGACAGTCTCTATTTATAAGTTTCAATTTGAGTTCTTGGTGTTTAGCCTATTAACTAGCCAGACATATTTTCTTGCATAATTATTATACAGGATGGTTTGAAAGTTTCTGAACCCCATACTGTTTATTATGTTTACAGACGTGGAAATGGAACAGAACCACGAACCATTTCCACTCATCTGCCAGACTCCAGAGACGCCACGGCCTGCTACCGAATCTGCTGGAACTGCTACTTCCTCTCGCAGCTCTAGCAGATGTCGGAGTAGGCTGGCCGTAATCAGCGAAGAGCATGAAGAGAGGATGTCGCAGCTCACGTGTGATGCTACAAGGCAGACAAGCCTACACGAGCTGCGCATCTTGGAGTCGAGGGCCCAGCGGGAGGAGTTCCTACTCGAGGATTGTCGGAGGCAAGCCCAACAGAGGAAGCCTTCGAGAAAGAGCGTCGCTGTCTGGTGTTAAGGCAAATGCGGGAGAAGCATGACCTAGAGTGCAAGCGGTTAGGGAAGTGAGAGGTGGATGTGGCCGTCACTGTACCCGTTTGATGCAGTGCAGTGTTGGATTTTATATTCAGGGGGAGTCCAGCAAGGGCGGGCAGGGCCATATGGGTGGAGAAATCTTCAGTGGGACTGTAGGGGGGTTGGGGGGGTTTGGCTAGGGTCTCCTTTCGTCGCCTCTTACGACTAGCAGAGTATTTCTTGGCCTATTCTACCCCGGGCCGAGACGGGTCTCCTTTCGTCGCCTCTTACGACTAGCAGAGTAACTCTTGGCCTATTCTACCCTGGGCCGAGACGGGTCTCCTTTCGTCGTCTCTTAAGACAAGCAGAGTCATTTTGGGCCTATTCGTCCCCGGGCCTAGAGCCTCAATTATATGCTCCATACTTACTACCCAAAAAATAGTACAGGCTACAGTTTGACTTCACAACTATTTAAAAAGACGTGACGAGGAAGGAAACTACTGCCATGCCAACATCATCGATACACTGAAAGAACTCTCATGTTAACACAACATAATATATTATTGGTTGTCACGATGTTACTAATGTTAGGTGAACTTCAGCCGATCTATTTGTTATGTTGGCGGAACAAAGTAATTTGGTTGATCTTCATTTTATTCACGTAAAGGCTGGTCCACACAGATTTTTAAGTTGTAATGCATAAGGTTTTAAGACGTTGTTTTTAGGGGTCTGGTTCACACATCGTCGTAAAAATAAAGAGGTTCGTTCAAGATATAACACTTTTCCAAGTTCTTTAGTAGCGTGTTGCTATGTGTTCAATTACTGTACTACATTATATTGGTGGGAATTATATTCATTTGTTTAAAAATTCTTAGCTGTCAAAATACGTTTTGAGAAACTGAAGAAACAACAAATGGATCATGATCATAGGAAATACTTGCAATTCATAGACGATATGATTTTAATTACATTTGGACAACGCTCATCGCTGTAGGTAAGTTCATTAATTAGTAAACTGTGAATTGGATCTTGAAGACTATAAAGCTAGAGGCGTGCTATACTGGTGAAAGTGTGCATTATCAACTATCGTTTATCAATTTGATATTTTACCAGTATCTTTGCACGATAATTATGCAGTGTTACCGGGAAAATGGCAATCCCACTGTTTACCAACTCGAGACTTATTAAGAGCATATGGATGCATGTTGTGTTTTAAGGTTACCCTTATTCTCTTGAATTGGTGTAGGCCTAGCCTAGGCCAAAGTAATATAGTCACAGACCTTATTTGTCCGTGCATGAATGAACTAAGGCATTGGGTTGGAAATATAGGGCCTATAGCCCACCAATTGTGTTGTTGGCCTAACCGTAAGCCTAGAGCTCTGAAAACAAAGTAGCTAATTCTTTCAACTGTGAATCGTAAGCAATGTGAAAGCCTGCTAGCGTTAACCCAAAAAATTAGGCCCAAGTTCCTATTTTAGCCCAACATAATATAACTTTACCATAGATTAATTTTGTGTTGTTTCATTCAGGTTATTTCCATCTACGCACTTTGCAGTGCCCTCGTAAATGGTGGATTCGACCGATCAACGTGAATGCAAGAGCTGAAAGAGGACATTACCGACATCTATTTACAAAAATTAAAATATTAGATCCAAAACAGTTTTTTGTATTTTGCCGAATGATACCAGCATATGTTGACGGACTTTTACTGCGTGTACGTCCTTTTTTAAGAAAAAACAGCCATCGAGCATTGAAAACCAGTGAAAGGCTCGCAATTACTCTAAGGTAAACCATACACTTCTATTCATAATTGGATTTGCTGATAGTTTAGTGTCAAATAGTAGTACAAGGGAATAATTTTAATTTTCTTTCTACAGATACCTTGCACATGGTGGAAGCATGCAGTCTGTTTCATGGGATTATGGAATAGGAAAAGCAACAGCTTCCCAAGTAATCAAAGAGACTTGCGATGCAATTTGGAATGGCCTATCTGCAAAATATTTAGTGAAACCAGAAAACCAGACAAAAATAAGTGGAGCACCATTGCAGAAGGGTTTTATAAAAAGTGGAATTTTCCAATATTTGCACTGAAAATACCGCACTTGCGGTACACACACTCTTTAAGACGGCACAGTTTAGGGCGCACTGCTATTTAGTGCTAATTCACGGTGCCTATACTTACCATTGGGCAAATGAAGATCCTCGTCAAGATTGTAGATTGATGACTCTAGCAACTAATATCAAAGATCATTCAAACGTCATGTCAACACGACAGCCACACACATTTATATTTTATTATTGCATAATTTTTATATAGTTTGCTATTTATAAATTACACAAATCCTTAAAGTTAAATTCAAAGAATCTATTCCCTCAAAAGAGCATTCATTTCTATACAGCATTACAATGATGAGAACATTTAATTATAATTATCTTGTAAATCACTCCTGTAAGGTGAACATGAGCTTAAGGCCTACTTGATGTGCCCCTCTTTAGTGACTATAACAATATGAGTATGGAAGGGTTCTCAAATGTTGTGTTTCCTCGACGACAACTCTACGCATGCGTGATATTAAAGGTTGCTCTACTCCCGTCCTGAGGTCTACATACTTAGCTTTAGTTGGACCCGTCCTCGTGTACGGTGCACCAGCTTGGCACCCTACCTCTGCCAAAAACCTAAGAAACTAGACGTCATCCAAAAGAGAGCCACCAAACTCATCCTGGGCTACAACAGCAACCTCAGTGCCCACGACAGGAGAGTGAAACTAAATATCCCCAGCATGACCGACTACCTCAAACGAAGTGACGTTATTTTCCTAAGAGGGTGCATGAGCGGTCTAATAGACCTTGACCCACTGGAACGACTGTCACTCGTATACAGAACTGTCACTCACGGGCGAGGAAGCTGTCGTGGAGTCACGTTACGCCCCCCTCGCGCCAACACTGCCGCCTATCATCAGTCCGTCTACCTACGAGCCGCCGCCACTTGGAATGCCCTACCACAGAATGTGAATGGTCTTCCTCCAAATAAATTCAAAACAGCCGTTTCTAGACTGTTAAAGTGACGTTCGCCCTTCACGAACAATTAACCTATGACAATCTAGCTATTTCCACGGATATGATTTGGTTATTATTATGACTTGTCGAACTGGATAGATTTAAGCATAGATTTAAGCGTGTAATAGACCTCTCAAATGAAAAGACCTATTTTTAGGAGTGAAAAGGAGTGAAATGTTGCAAATACAATATTACACTGTTAAGACTAATTTATTGTGAAGTACACAATTATTAAATTACAAGAATATGAAATTACAAGAGTATGTTATTTAGTGGTAGTTTGACTTTGACTTTGTTAAATTGGCCTTGGCATTTGAGTTCTTTGTTTCTTGCTAAGTTATAGTTCTTTGTTTATAAGTTTGGAAGTTGATCGGTATTCGATACGTTACGGTTTGTTGTAGTTCGAATCGTAGATGTAGTAGATGTAGCTGTAGATGTAGTTGTAGGTGAAGATGATGATGAAGATGAATGCCTAGGCTTGAGGCATGTTGAACCGGACCCGTGGACTAGGCTCCTGCCTTTGTCCTAAAGACGGCTTGTCGCTGGTCGGGAAACGCACGTCTGGTCACGGGTGGTGCTGTTGGTAGAGTGGTTGGATCTCTTTTTGTCCTTCCGGAATGTTCTGAAATCTTCGGGTGTGAAGGGGGGTGTGGGTAACTGGTTTTGATTGGTTGGTCGCGTTGTTGCTAGGCAAAGTTGCGTAATACGTTCGCACACGCGTGAGCTGGCTACGCACTTGGGGCACTGGATGTTTACTATTTCACAATCTTTGAAGATGAAACTTGTGTAGTCACTGTTCGATTTGAGGGTTCCTTTGTTTGAACACATACGCATCGACACGTGCACTGTCCGTATAGCCCATTCGAAAAACATGTCTGGTTATATCGTTTCTAAATGATGATTATGATTAATGGGGCTTAACGTCTCATATTTATGCAACGATGGCTAATCGAGACGATAAGCGGGTGAAAATGAAGATGAGAAAGATGATAATGAAGAATAAAACCACATCCGAATCAGATCCATTGTACGTCGCGTGAGTCGTCATACGGGAGTCCAGCAAGGGAGGGCAGGGCCAAGTGGGAGGAGAAATATTCAATGGGACAGTGGGGGGAAAAGGGGATTGGGGTGTGGACTGCACTTCGTCTGACTTCTTCCTAAAAACATTAGTCAAAACTGCCAGAATGTGAAATGTCAAAACTTGCCGAAAAACAAACAATAAACCTTAAATACTAATAATATGAATAACTAATGTCATGGAATGTCAGGTTGGCACACTGTACTGCCACAAGCGTAGGGCCCCATCATCACTCGCACAACAATCACAATCACCGCCATTTTATCTATTTATGTTTCACAGATTCATATCTCTCATAATCACGCAGTAGGTTCTTAAGATAAGTTTATTTAATGTACTCAAGGATGCAAATCAATTGACTGTATGGACCCAAAGGCCCGATTTTTGCATCCTTTATATGCTTACTACATTGTATTGAGTTATAGATCTATAAATAATAATAATAATAATAATAATAATAATAATAATAATAATAATATCGAGTGAATGAGTAATCATACAACAGAAGGAAGCGAGGCAACGCCGCCACAGAAACACTTGAAGAATAAGAATAAGAACACAGTCTTGCTTACTTTGTGATCAGACTTGGTGTTTGTGTACGTGAGATCCACTGTCAACAAAAATAAAACAATTAAATTAATGCAATTCAGATATTTTTGTATCCTTTTGGTTATTTCCAAGTCACACGAAGAGTGAATGTACCTACATTGAACGTAAACCATCTAATAACCGAGGACCGTACAGCATTAAGGACGAGTTGCGGCATGCTCATGGATGGGGATGTTGAACGCTGCCTCTACAACACTGGGACTTCTCGCCACAAATCATCGAATGGACCCGAGATTAATGAAGGTCGTGACCCTCCGATCAAGCGACGATTCAATGAGCCTGTACCTCTCAAATACCATGGTCGACAATAAAAAGTGTATTGAGATGAACAGGCGCTCACTGGCATTGCTTGGTATCAATTAAAGCAAGGCAAAACATTTTTCTTCTCGGAGGAGTTCGGGGAATATATACCTCTTGGTATATGGACGGAGTCTTTGTGTCACAATATGAAGAGGAGCCTTCGTCTATAAGACCGCAGGGACAAAACTCCTCCGCACAACAGTTGGCGTCAGCCTCGTCGATCCCCGCATCCCAGTACAGTAGTGAGGCAAGTGAAAGACATTAACCAGCGTGCGAGCGCGACACACGAGCTACACAAGGCTCAACGCTCTGAGGGTAAAATGGAGCCGTCATACGAGTTCAAGATGGCGGCAGTGTAACGTTGTGAGCGTACGTACCGTGTTTTGACTCGATTTTGGTGGTTTTTATTGCGTTTTGGAAGTTTTAGTTCAAAAAACCGTCGGGCCCAAGTTGTATCCAGATTATTTTGGCCGCCATCTTGGAAAATGTCGGCCGAATCCCAGTTGTCCTCTTTTAACTCGGAAACGGTAAAAGATATCAAAAATTTTTAAGTAACCTACCATCTAGCATCAAGGCAACCAGCGTGGATATGGAAGCACATTCAGACAGCGAAGCTAGCGAGATAGAAGACACCGACAACAGAGGATTCATCCAGCCTAACGGAAGCGTAAAGCGCGCAGAAGCAGTACTGAAGACCTTACCGAGATTGTCAAAACGGCCAACTCATTTGCTGCCCTGGCTAAGCAACACCAGCCAACCCAACTCGAACAAGAACAAACTGACGCACCAGACTACTTAAAACTAGATGCTTAACATAACCAGCAAAATCCGCGAAGGTGCCAACCTACAAAAAAAGACTTTTCATTTAAAAAAACCGCTCATCTGAAAACGTAGAGCGTTTTCCTAGTTATATATAATATTTTGATATTTGTAGGCCTACTGGAAAAAAATTATATTAATTGGAAACGTGGAGGGGTAAGTGTGCATACAAATGTTAATCTTGCATGCTTTCCCGCTCAGCCAGTGGCCGTACAATCTTAATTCTTGAGTGTTTTTTATTGTTGGAAACAGCAAACTACTACTTTTTTAACTCTTAGGCTGTATGCGTTATAATATTACAAACATATTGTTTGAGCTAGGGTGGCTGGTCCAACTGAAGACATGGTCGAAATCACACCAGAGAACGTGTAGGGGGCCCCAGGTCTGTATGAATGGATGTTTACTCCATTACACATAGACCTGGGCCCCTTGCCTAGAGAAGACCAAGAGTATATAATATTTAAAGCTTTTGAAGACGAGCCCACGCACGAGAATGCAGAGGAGGTGGTCGCAGGGGGCGAAGCATGTAGCATTTGCCTTATAAACACTCCTACTAGGATGGTGTCCCCCTGCGGCCACGTGTGCCTGTGCATCTCGTGCGTAGAATACACGGTAACGCACCGTCGGGCTATTGACGGCAGGCCAGTGCAGAAGACCTGCCCGATCTGCCACGCTCTCGTTGGGCGGTATGTGCGAGTGTTTAATTGACTGGTGATGTAACGTTTTAATCTCCATTCTTTTTTAGTATATACATAACATATACAAAAAAATGTTTATCAAACATTTTTACTTGTTGTAATGTAAGAAGACGAAATCATTGATATTGCAAATACACAAGAAAAACGCCTTGTTTGACGAGTTGATAAGCGAGCGCGTCCATATCTACGACCTTTCTGTCGAAAAGTTCTGAAAGCTAATAAAAACAACAATTAACAACAATACAAGAATGTGCATTGCAAATATCTCATTTTTATAGCTACTGTACTTCCCGACATTGTTGAATTCTTTGAAATGTGCGTTGCTAAGAATGTTCGTTGTCATTCCGTATAGTGTCTTCTACACGGTCCGCTACCGCTACTAAAACTTATTGACAGCAATAGAAATGTAATTTCTGCATCTAATACATACATCTAATACATACATCAGATCGCGTTTAAATTAGTATAGGGCCTATTCTTGACCGGACAAAAATGTACTAAAATATAGCCAGCTCATATTTTGCCGTTACTGTGTTTCAGAAAAATATTTTCGAGCAACTTTTGTGTTACTTTGCCAATACTTACTAAATTGCCATAATACTAACATATTCGTGACCGGAAAAATATTTATAAAAATATGGCTATCTCACATAGCCAAAGTAAAATAGGAGTGCTCTAATTGAAGTGGAATATGTGGTTTGGGTTTAGTCTTGCAAAATATTGAGGGCACACTAATGGTAATGGTACGCTTACAGCTTCGCGTTGTGAGCGAAGCGAAGGCGCGAGCTCCAATCAGTGGCCGAGTTTGCGTGAAACTATTAACTTCTTTGCGTTAAACTCGGCCGCTGATTGGAGATTGATTGATTGATATTTGGGCTTAACGTCTCATATTTTTGCAACGAGGCTAATTGAAGCTCGCGCACTCGCTTCGCTCGCAACACGTAGCTGTAAACGTACCATATAGCCTTCTTGTCTAGTGTCTATGAGTTATAATCCATTGAACAAAAATTACTTACTCTACTTACATAGCCTAATGTTTTGAAGAGCTCTCTGTAAGGCCTACTTTAAGTTAGCCCAATTAACATTAAAGAAACAAGTCCAAACTGTTTTATTATTACTTTCTGCTAGTGCAAAGCATAGCACAAAAATACTCTGAATTCCTCTACATTTTTCCAGGTGGCTCATCAAGCATAAGGTGGACAGAAGCCGAAATTAAAGCAATAATTGCGCTTTACAGAAGCCACGAAAGCTTATTTCAGTCCCCCCAGACAAATAAAAGTGTATGGGCTAAAATTGCTACAAAAATGAATGAACAAGGAGTGGTGGTTAATGGCGAACAGTGTGACACAAAATTTAAAAATTTAAGGAAAACTATCAAATCAATAATAAGACACCAATAAAAAAACTGGGCGAGGTAGGATTGTCTGGCCGTACTTCGACCTGATGGAAGAGCTGTTTGGACAAAAGCCCGATATTCATCCAGTCTCCTCTGCTGGTAGCAGAAGGGGTTTCATCCCTAATCAAAGCTCAACTTGCTCCTCATTGTCATCAGTCCTCGCGCAGCACCACTCCATAGTTCCCGTACATCATCTGGGTCAAGCTGGAAACGAGGTGGTATGACAAACGCGATGGCCGACCACTTTACGGCTATACGGCAAATGTTCGAACGAGACTATTATGTCGTTATATGTAGTAGGACTTTGTACCAAAGGTTAGTATTAACACCTCGCTGCTTGTGCTTCTACTCCATCGTTTATTCAACTGTCAAGAAGCTGTGCTTACCTCTGTACGAGACGGTGGTAGAGCGGGGGGTTCAAAAGGGACCATGACAATCCTCCCTGCTTTGAAAAAGAAATACAGCGTTTTGATTGAGAATGAATAGCAAAAATAACATTAATCTCTAATTAAGTTAATAATTAAGTTAATGAGTTCTTATAATTCTTGGAGTTTAAAGGCACAAAAAAGCAAGGTTATCAGTGCTTATCCCAGTTACAGAGTTTGTATTGCGATCTGACAGTTCAAAAAGTACTTTTTTGCGATTTACAATGCCAAGAACAAATCGGGTGTATTCTAAACGTAAGTTTAAAGGTAATCAGTTCTTCAATAGTGATTTAACGATCAAAATCATTGATCCGGCGACTGTGACGGACGTTCCTAACCTTAAAGTTGATGACATTTCCCCTAGGCCTAGCCCAAGTGCATCGAAAGTGAAGTTAAGTACGGCTAATAATGATAGATTTAATGTGTCTACTAATGATAATAAAGACCTTACTACTGGCAATGTGATTGTGGACCTTGAACTTCTGTCTCAGATGATAGAAAAGTTTGTAAAGTGTCGCGATTGTGACAATACAAATTGTGTTGAACTTTTTGAAAACTCTAAGAAGAGAAGAGGACTAGCAACTTCGATTGAAGCTAGAAGTGTTGAATGTGAATCTTCCAGCTCCACCATGAGCTCAAAAATTACAAGACACAAACTGTATGAAGTTAACATTACAAGTTAACAATACAATTAACGGCACTGCTCGTAGCGGATCTCTTAACCCTGTCACCGGTACCCAACTGACCATTTCCATTATTACCCCAAGCCCAGGTCGTCACATCGACTCTTGAGGGCCACAGTGTGGTAATAACCACAGGACACGGCATCCACGGCTGATGACGGCGTCGATACTCGCGTGAAGCTGGACAAGGTTTCGGCTACGTCAAAACCAAGCTGGCCTTCTTTATTCCGCCCAGTTATCAAGAGTGCCTGAGAGGCCGAGACAATAACTGTATGGTACTCGCAATCCGCGCTGGGCCGCAATGAAGATGATAGCCCGCCAAAGTGGTGCTCAGCACCCTGAGTATTTAACATCTACCAGGCTGCGAAAACATGTAGCAACAATATCATAAATACTAAATCTGAAAGACAACGAACTAGATGTATTGGCATGATTCCTGCGGTACGATGTACTTGTGCACAGGGAGTTCTACAGACTCCCTGAAGACACGGTACAGCTGGCAAAAGTTGGTTAACTCTTGGTTGCATCACTAAATGGGAAAGCACACCGCCTAGCGGGAAAAAGTTTGGATGAGATCGAAGTAGATTTGCCGTTGGACAGTGATTCGGAACCAGGCGAAGACGAGGATACGGCATATGAGGAAGACACCGATGACGGGGAGGAGATAGGGAACAATGAAACGGCAAGCTTTTATGCCACCTGCTCACTCCACAAGCTTCGTGCGATAAATGAGTCTCGGATACAACTTGACGTCGGCTTTTATAGATTTCCCAATATAACCACCCCAACCCTCATTGTGAATAACAACGCATCGCATCCACTCCCCTCCCCCCCCCTTACAAAGGTTTATTAGAAATCGATGCGATGAAATGTGTTGAAATTCATCTAATGGAACAACTACCACTGACACACGATAACAACGGAATTCTGTGAAACCCCCACCCCTCATTCATCTCTCTCCTGAATAACAACGCTAATTGTACCCTGTTTTCGTTTCGTGACAACTTGCTATCCCTCTGAACCATAAATGATCACAAAACTTAGTAGTCAGACGTGTGAAACATCCGCTCCGATGAGTTTTGCTGAGGACATCGAATATATTGGTGACAGCATGCTGTTAAGATTCGCCAAGGAAGTTTTGCAACAGAGGACGTCGTATGATGGGAAGCTACGCATAATATGGGGCCGTCCATAAATGATGTCACACTATTTGGGGGGGGGGGGGTATTAACTTGTGACGAGGGGGGGGGGGGAGAGGGGGAGGGGGAGGGGTCAGTCTTTCTGTGACATCCATGCATGCACTACATATAAATCTTTTTCAGTGTTTTACATTTTTCAAATAATCCCGCAATTTCAGGCATTTCCGAAAGAGGTTTTTAGCCACTAGAATGCACCACCTGATGAGCTTAGTCATGGACGAATTACGAGTAAGTACAAGCAATCCCCCTCAGTGTACAAGGTGAACCAGAAGCTTATGAATGACGATACAGAGTTCCCATATTCTCCTCAGCACTTGAGTAGACTTTTGGTGAAATTAGGCTTTTAGTTTCGCAGCCTAGACAAGAAACAAGTTATTATGGAAACTCCGCGAGTTGTGGTTTGGAGATATTACTTTCTGAAGACTATCTCAAAATTGCGTAGTGAGGGAAGAAGGATCTACTACCTCGACGAAACGTGGTATGACTCGCACGACGTCGCCCAGCGTGGCTGGGTTGATAATAGTTGCAACTGCGTGTTGGATGCACCCGTTGCCCGCGGCAAGCGGGTTATCATCCTACACGCTAGGTCGGATGAGAGGTGGGTGAAAGACGGCCAAGAACATCAAAGACGCCTCAGCCGACCACCACGAGGACATGACTGCGCAACTGTTGTGAATCTTGGTTCCAAAATCAGCTGCTTGAAAATATTGAACCGAAAATTCAGTTATTGTTTTAGATAATGCCAGTTACTATTCGAGACTAGCCATTAAGATTCCCCGCCAATCCACTGTAAAGCTGATATAATATCTTTAATGGAAGCAAATCATATACCAGTGCCTCACCCTTTACCCATAAAGCTTGTTCTGTTGGACAAATAGTTGAAAAAAGAAATATTGAAAAACGATACATTGTAGATAGCATGGCTAGTGATAAGGGGCACCTAGTGCTACGGCTTCCTTCTTATCACTGCCTATTTAACCCAATCGAACAAATGTGGTCATCAGTTAAAAAATATGTTGGGAAATGTAACGTGACTCAAACTGACCCGGTGTGTGTGATTCAACACATTAGACAATCTGCCACTAGCTGTGAACGACATTGGCCCAAGTGTGTCGCACACGTCCAGAATATTGAGAAGACTGTTAATAGGAGAAGGAGACTCAATAATTAAAAACATTGCAGAAAGTTATAATGGGCTACAAGACGATCTAAGACCAACAGTATTTGCGTTTAAATCCAAAGTGGCTGAACTCTGGCGGACAAATCGAGAACCAGTACAGCCAGGATAGGTTACGGAAAGACGGCCGGTATTCGCTGTGTGTTATATACACGGCGATAGAGAGTATGAGTGAATTACATGATCAAGATTATTGTGGGGAAGTAAACAATAAACATGTTAAAATTTACAATCAATACCTTGTTCAATGTTGATGCCTCAATGAAGCAACCGGCGAGCCAATAAATATTCTCTCAACACGAAGTGTTTTAAAATCCGAATGAGTTTGGTGCTTACGCAGTTGCGTAGAAGTGTCAAAATGCATGCTGGTATGGTATGCAGTCTAAAAAGAAAATACAGATTTTGTTTGATCATTTTGTAAAATATATTTTCGTAGATGCTGTGTTAAAAAAGAGCACATAACATTTTATCCTAGTTTTATCTTGTCATTTTAAACGCCAACACAGAAATTCAGCATTTGACAAGAAAATTCACCTCAAATGTAGGCCTAGATTGCGTGCGTGTGGATATGGGTGTAAGGGGGTGGGAGGCATAAAACACCTCAACTACCATTACCAATAATCATAACAGGCTACTGATACAAAATGATCAACTACAAACCTATTTTTAGGATCCAACATAGCATGCCTACGCATATGCCCATTAGAATTAGCTGCGTTGCATTTACCTTTTTAGCTTTAGAAAGTATATGTCGTAGAGAACATTCGTTTCGGGTTTTGGGGGGCTTGGGAGGTACAGGGGAGGCATGGTGTTCGGTGGGCGTTTAGGTCCAAAAGAGGGCCGGAAAGAATGAAAAGAAATTTGAAGAAAGGACAAAAGGGGAATAGTGATTCAAGATATGAACGAGAGCCATCGTTGCCTTATAAAAAATACTCATATGTTTACACTTCCTCGAAGTAGCGTTAGCTTTGTTGTTTTCATCGGTGCAGTCACGTTAATTAGATGTGGTTTTGCATGTAAACATGATGTATGAAGGGATACTAGCCTATATAGTACCAGTAACTTAATATTATTCCTGCAAAATTAAATGATAACCATTTAAAATCCTATTTGCTTCGACACATGGTCGCTGTATGCTCCCAATAAACGCGTTTATGTGATAAATGTGTATCACAGACACCATCAGCCTGCCACTCACTAATCTACTCATAATCTACTGCCAGAAACGTATGGAACACAGGTTAGCCGTGCGTTGTTTATCCTGGCTCGGACGGGTATGATGGTCGCGACGGTGGCGCGCCTACATCTCGATTAAAAGGCGAATTGGCCTACCCAGGACCCTGATTCTGATAATATTCGAGAAGCGATCTCATGAAAATTCGAACTGAGAACTATGAAATGCGATTCTGATCGGCCGAGGCACTCGAAACTTCGTTCGAAAAAAGTGAGATCATTACATGTACCCAAAAATTTCTGAGATGTCCGTGATTGGTCAGTAAAATCTATATCACAGCCTTTTGAACATGCAGCATACGCCTCTATAAATATTTGCGAGGGAATAACTTCGAATGAACTAGGTGTGTAATACGGACTTATACCAAAAGTAACTAGGATTAGACCTATGTAACACTTGTAGAAGAATTAAACATATTTTCTTACAATTGCATAACATTATGGCATTATTAGAAATACGCTAGGCCTAGGCCTAGTGTTTTTATAACTAAGTGTTACCGTTTAGGTTGTGAAGTGTAATATAGGATGACACATAACCCCACTTTTGATCATCTATGTATTTATTTACTCACCCCAATAGTTATTGTCAAGTACTATGCTACTTTTCTTCTTTCCATAAACCTTTTTAGAGGCATTTTGTTTGGAATTGTAACTTACGGCTGAGAACATAACCTATAAACTAGGAAACAATAACAAATCCAAGGTCTACTGGATTGCCGCTAGGCTTCGCTAGTGCGGCACAGCAGCCGTGCCTCCCCGCGTTTCCTGTCCTGTGATTGGCCAACACTTTCTTTTTTCGAAACCTAATAACTTCCGGTTGTGATTGATCTCGGAAGTGTATCAGAATCGCAAACTAGTGTTTCACTTTATCGACATGAGATGAGAGTTGTTCGAATAAGTGAGATCGAGCTGAAGTCGATTATTACAAGAATAGGGGTCCTGGAATTCGGCGGAGCCAACTCCAAAACAAGCTAGAACAGTCAAAGACAGCTAGAGATATAGCTGCCAGCTGCCGGGTTCCCGGTTTCTACTCACTTTTTGTGTGTATTCCTTCGGGAGAAAGATCACGTACGTAGTACATGCACATTATCTGATTATTTATCTGTAACTTCCACTTTTTGTTTTACAAATAGGACGTTTTTTGATAGTGTGCTGTCTCACAGGCCCTCTTCATGCATTGTTTTACTGTTCACATCTAGAGGGCAGTGTGCTTTTAAAAGATCTTTGGTTTGTGTGGGTTATACCAAATACCTTAATAACCAGCTGCGCTAGAATACAGGACAATCGCGGTGTTTAGCATGTAAGAAGGCGGCGAACGGCGAAAGTAGCGCATTCTGTCGGAGCGGTTCGATGGCTGCGCGACAAATATGAATTTACTATGGCGCTTCCCATAAGAGTCAGCGAAGTAGCATATGGTTTGACCTTTGCGTCCACGAGCTCGGCATTTACGTTTTAATTTGGAACATTACAACAAACATTCTCATTGATCGAAGACCGAGATATATATAGGTTAACTAGAAACCACAACAAACTATGTGTAGCCTATTGCACGAAAGCATAATTTATACGTTCTGCAGGCGGAATGATCATCGACTCATTATTTATTGCTGGTATGTGGACAAGCTATCGGTGAAAGGAGGGGGGTGGGGGGGAGGTTGTGATGATTTGTCAATACAGGCTTTAAAATGTATCTACTTGAATTAACCCTTTATTATTATGAAGGCCACATGCCTCTCAATAGCATCAGCTTCACTCATAATTGCACCTTTCTAATATTCTGTACAAATCTCAACCCGCGTGCCTGCCCAGGGACTGCTCTTACGACTAGCAGAGTCACTCTGGGCCTAATCTACCCGGGGCCAAATATAGGTTACCGCCATATTAACTTATTATATCAGTCACTTTCTGGAAAGCTTGAAAATTGTGGAAAAGAGAAAAAAAAATTAATTACGAAAAAAAAAAATTGTGATGTTGAAAAATGTTAAAGTGGATGAAAAATTTTCGAGTATGTCTGCGTACATTTCATGTAAAACTGTCGTAGATACTTAGGTAAAGAAAGAAACTTGAAAATTGTGTGATTTTGAAAAATGAAATAAAAAATTAAAGTACAAAAAAAATAAAGTACAAAAAGTACATATACCATGTAAAACTGTCGTGGATACTTAAGTAAAGAGAGAAACTTGAAAATTGTGGGATTCGAATCGCGGACCCATATGGCACTGGACACTTGAACTCAATATACTATGCTATACAACATTGGGCAATTTATTCGTTAAGCATCGTGTAACACGGGCGCCTATAAAAAGTCCGGGTTGAGCTTTTTCGGTGAATTAAAGAGCTCAAATATTTAATATTGAATTACGCTTTCTAAAAAAGTTAACACAAAGTCTGTAAGTCAAACTTGTCGCCCACAATAAGCCATCAATGACAAAAGTGAGTGTCGAAATTGATTTTCTTCATATTACATCGATGTACACGGCACCCCCCCCCCCCCCCGTCGTCGTGTTTTGAGCTTTTTCGATAAATTAAAAACTAAACATATTTCATAAAGAATAGGGAAAAGTAATTCCGACGAAAATTTCCGAAAAAATTCATAACAAATTCGTTCTTTGGGCGGTCAAAAACAAAAAAGTTGAATTTTGCACGTTCAAAAGCTTCCCGGTACGTCCCTGTACGTGTGACGTCAACAAATTGCACATGTTCTGAAAGGTATTAGAACACACTTTCATATGATACCAAAACGGGTTGTCCGAGTTCAAAACGGGACATTTGGGGGACGTTCAAAACTGAAAATCAATAAACAAAATTACACAAATATCCAGAGTCGATCAATCATGTCAGAGACGGTACGGTCCGGGTACGTCTGGGTACGTTCAATATGCTGTCAATAGCCTTATAATTTCATAAAAGTAGTCGAAAAAAATTTAAAAAAACTGCAACATTCTTTTTTAAGACATTGAAAAATTCTCATAGACAAATACCGGCAAAAATACGAGACGGATGAAATCTGTTAAAGCACCATAACTCGAACACCCGTAAAGTCTTATTTTTTAAAGTAACGTTTTCAGATAGACAAATGTCCATTTATTAATAATAAACACAATTATTTGTTATATGACGTATTTATAACACTTTTAATATACAAAAAGAAAACTTTTGTATGCGTGTTGTCTTAAAGCCGTGAAAAATGAGTTGCGCGAACGTCTGTCATTCAGTGTAAAGATGACTTTTTGAAAATGTGTTTTCATGGCCCTGTACCATAGAGTGTTCAGTATCGGGACAAGGAAAAAAAACCCATTTCGAAAGTACCAACTTGACGCAAAAAAATCAAAACTGAAACCGTGTAGAGAAAATGGAAAAGTGCCCATAACTAAGCATCCCAGCCGGGACGAAATTCAAAAAATTGACCAAACATAATTCAGATTAAACTTTTTCCTTAAAAATGAAAAAGTTGAGAAAGCTCGAAAATCAAAAATGTGGGAGAAAAGTGTCCCCGCTCCTTTTAAAAAACGCACGCGACCAAATGTACACGATCCGTGTGCCAAACGTTCCGGGACGATTCGAAAAATTTCCAAATCCTAGTTACCCAGATAGTAACCGACGGTAACAATACAAAAACGAATGGTACATCTTGTTTGGTTCGACAGGCAGGGCCGTTTAATGTGACGCGTTAAAAACGTACCAAAATCGTCAAATCCAAATTTCGAAAATCTTTCGTCTTTGGGTGCCCGTAACTTTTAAACTGGACCATACAAATTCAAAAAAGACATACAAAAAGATGCGCCATTTAATTGACTTGCGAGCGACAGTATTCGAAAAATTCAAAAAAAACATTTGAATTTGTTACAATTTTTCCCGCAAAACCGAAGCGTCGAAGTCGCACGCAATTCAACATAAAACACGTCGGGAGGGGGTGAAGGGTGGGACTTATAAACTCAAAAAATATACCAACGTGTAGCCAAAGGCCTGGCGCCGAAAACTGTAGCGACATATTGTTGAAAAAGTCACGTGCGGGGGGCCAGCAAATTAATTTACTACTGCTTTGAATCTAAGCAATCAATTTCGATCGAACCGCTCCGGTAGTGGCGCTAGTGTCGGCTTTTCGCCACTATTTCACGGCAGTGTCCAGTATTCTAGCGCAGCTAGTTAGTAAGGTATTTGGTTATACTGTTGAGATCAAGAGGGCAGTGTATGTGAAAAGATGTTTGGTTTGTGTTATTTGGAGCGGAGATTGGTTGCTAGGGGAACGGGAGTGGATCTACGGATTCCAAGAGGATAGGATCTTCGTGATTTGTGCTTTTCGTTTTTGCAGTGGATAAGTGTTAATTCATAATTAAAACCAGTAATCTTTCTACTACAAAGTGTTTCTGTTTATTTACATTCGTGTATTTACCTGGATGAGAGTGTGACAACAACGGGATTGGATCTACGGAGTCCAAGGGAATCAGGTCTACGTGATTTGTGCCGTTTCGTTCTTGCTGTGTATTAATGGTTATTCTTAATTAAAACCAGTATTTTATCTACTTCAAAGTGTTTATGTAATTTACATCCGTGTATTTACACTTGCCACCTCCCATCGTACTTAGCCAGGATCGGAGTGTCGGCTAACGGGCCCGTTAATGACCAATTGAAAAACCGGGCCTAAGTTTAAGTCGAATATGATTAAATCATACTGCCCAGTGGAAGAACTGTCCATGTACGCTGTTATATAGCGAGTACTGTCCATGTAAGCTGTTATGCAGACATTCAAGCTTGGTTATTTGTGTCTTGAAGTAGGTATCTTATTTGTACTGTTTGGTTTAATTGGCAATTACAATATTTTCAGTGTATTTTCTCAATCAAGCATGTTCATTACTTATTAAATGAAGTGCTCAAACTACGGTATGGACAAAATGTAGGTAGATATGGATTTTTTTAAGTACAAATTTGAATATTTTTAATCAAATTGTTTCTAGTCCACATGCATGTTATTCACTAATTTACTATCAATTCTGTACTGATTAAGACTAGACCAACACGCCATTACAATACAGGCTCCATAAAATAAATAAATTTGTATTTTTAGCGTATACGGCCACTTATAAGTTACAAATACTTATTTTCAGTGGGGGACATTTATACAACTTATACGTTCGTTACTATGGGGGCTCCAAAGTCCCATTTACATGTATAGGTCAATAATGCTAAGATCAAAATTTAACTCAAGTGCCAAAATAGAAAAAAATATAAGCCTGAACCGGGATTTGAACTCAAGACCCTCTGCATTGGAAGCACGAATTAATTCCCACAGTACCACTAGACCAACGAGCTTCACAACTAGACGAACGAGCCGCAGGGAACTAGACCAACAAGCCATCACATGTACGTATAATGCTTCTATAGGATGGTTCTATAATTAGTAGAAATACAAAGATTCCAGGGAATGACGTACTATCAGTGAACGTGTTTACTCACGTGCGCGTAGTATGCTATTCCATGGAATCGTTAACATATTTCTACCAATATTATTGATATCGGGCAAAGTGCATAATCAGCGATTTAACACCACAGGAAAAGTATGTATACCGTGCTGGCAGTGCGTGGGGTGCACCCAGGAATTTAGCTATCTGTGCGGGTGCGGTATGGGCAGTGTACCTACACAGTGCTTGAATACTGCGGGCCAACCCTGCATGAAACCCACACTGTGGGAATAGTAGTTATACCATGCGGGTAATGTGTGGAATAGAACTAGGGAGCTGGCATGGTATGGGAAAACCCGCATTCATCCCGCACTCGACTTCGGGTAGGACCGCATGGGTCCCGCTACCGACCCGGTTATCACTTTCTCAAGGGGCCAGTATGGATAACCCGCACCAAACCCGCATGGGGAGGTACTGCGGGTTAACTGCGGGAACCGCCACTTGTGTTTGCTGGGATGGATTGGCAAATGCGTAAAGTCCGTGTTGTGCACTAGTGGAGTATGTCCCTACAAAGCGAACTAAAATACTAGAAGATGAAAAGTATCGTAAAAACACTGCTGTGTTTCGTCTAAAGAAAGATGGTAAATGACTTCAAGTATGCAAGAATATGTTTCTTGGCACACTTGGTTTAGGTGAATGGTCTGTGAGGAACCGGTGCCTAGAAGCTCAGGCTGGTAAAGTTAAAACAAAAGACCAGACTGTTATGCCAAATAGGAACCGTCAAACACTCAATGGAGTTCCTTTTGCTATCCAGTGCCTTAAAGATTTCTTTGGTCTGTTGCCGAAATTACCTTCGCATTACTGCCATGCAGACACATCTTTGAGTTACTTGGAACCAGTTTTTCGTTCATACACAGACTTGTATGTTGAATACAAAAAAGAGCTGCACAAGGACAATCTAAGCCAACCGTTTCGCAAACTTCTTTTAATGATTGATTGATTGAAAGGGCTTAACGTCTCATATTTATGCAACTATGGCTAATCGAGACGATGAGCGGGTGATAATGTAGATGAGAAGTAGATGATGAAGAATAAAGCCACATCCGAATCAGATCCATTGTACGTCGCGTGGGTCGTCATACGGGAGTCCAACAAGGGAGGGCAGGGCCAAGTGGGAGGAGAAATATTAAGTGGGACAGTGGGAGGGAAGGGACAGGGTCTCCTTTTATCGCCTCTTACGACTAGCAGAGTCACTCTGGGCCTATTCTACCCCGGGCCGAGACGGGTCGTAGTGAGAGAAGTGAGGTTAAAATATCTACTTACTCACCCTTACGACCTGTGGCTTTTATTAGTCGGACAGTTACCTAATGAGCGCCGCTATACAGTTCAGGAGTGGGAACGTCTATCGGTGGTCTGGGCGGTGGATAAGTTCTGTCCGTATATCAAGATGTCTCATTTTGACGAGCTCAGCGATTCTTCACGATCGTGATTGATTGATATTTGGGCTTAAGGTCTTATATTTTGCAACTTGGCTAATTAAGAGATGGGTGATAATGAAGATGAAATAGGGGGCTCTTTGGAGGAAATGGGCAAGTAGGAGGGCGCGTGAGGAAAGGGGAAAGGGGAGGAAAGGGGATTGGGGTGTGGACTTCACTTCGTCTGACTTCTCCTCCTGGACCTGTCCGGTTAGGGTGGCCATACCAGAAGCATACGCTTCCGCCGGCATAGCTCTCGGGATCAACAAAGCACGCAAACCTGCCCACCATGATAAGGTAGCAGTCCCTGCTGGGCAGGTCTTCACTGTCGTGGATGTGGATGTTCAAGACCGAGCAAGCTTTCAGTCGGATTCGCCGATGGGTTCTGCGGGTGCAGGGTTATAATTGCTCCATCAAATATAAGAGAGGTCGTACGAATGTTCCAGCTGACGCACTTAGAAATCGCCGCTTCCGTTGCCAGCCTCCCCGGGTCAGCCTCAGGAGCAAGGAAGACTTGTCGACGAATTTTTTCGATTTGATTATTTGGGCTTAACGTCTCATATTTTTGCAACGAGGCTAATCGAGACAATGAGTGGGTGATATATGAAGATGAAATGTGGGGCTGTTTGGAGGAAAAGGGCAAGTAGGAGGAAGCGTAAGGAAAGGGGATTGGGGTGTGGACTGCACTTCGTCTGACTTCTCCTCCTCGACCAGTCCGGCTAGGGTGGCCCTACCAGAAGCAAACGCTTCCGCCGGCATAGCTCCAGGAATCATCAAAGCACTCAAACCTGCCCACCACTATAAGGTAGCAGTCCCTGAACAGGTCGAATTGTTTCCAATAGCTTTGTCAGAGCCAGTTAGTAATGTGTTCTTTGACCCAGCGGTTGAAGGGGAGCCACTGTTCTTTTGGCAGACTGTGAGAATATTGACGTTTCAGTTCTACAGGATCGCCAACTGTTGGTTCAGGAACAATGAAAGGATGAGTTTTTGTACAAGATTATTCTTGCCCTGGATAGATGGATAGATATTTGGGCTTAACGTCTCGTATTTCTGCAACGAGGCTAATCGAGACAATGAGTGGGTGATATATGAAGATGATATATGGGGCTGTTTGAAGGAAAGGGGCAAGTAGGAGGGAGCGTGAGGAAAGGGCAAAGGGGAGGAAAGGGGATTGGGGTGTGGACTGCACTTCGTCTGACTTCTCCTCCTCGACCAGTCCGGCTAAAGTGGCCCTACCAGAAGCATACGCTTCCGCCGGCATAGCTCTCGGGATCACAAAAGCACGCAAACCTGCCCACCACGATAAGGTAGCAGTCTCTGGGCAGGTCTTGCCCTGGAGGACGTACAGGCGGAGAATAGGGTAGTATTGTCTGGAACTCCGTCCCAACCATTGGTGGAAGAGAGTAGCCTTGATCAGGAGGGACTGTTAGTGCGCTTCGTTTCACCAGATGTGACGGTGGCCTGGCTGCCAAAGCACTTACGAGCGTTGGTGTTGAAGGTGTGCCATTCTGTCCCTTTAAGTGGTCACTTGGGATTTTTTAAAACTCTCAAGTGGGTCAAAGACAAGTTTGTGTGGTAAGGAATGCGTCGTGATATTGCGGATTATGTAAGGTCATGCCAGAATATTGATGGTGAATGAAATATGGGGCATAACGTCTCATATTTTTGCAACAATGGCTAATCGAGACGATGAGCGTGTGATAATGAAGAAGGTGAAGCCTCGGAACGATAAACCAGAGGGTTTTATGAGTAGCACTCCTTTTTTTCGGCTTATGGCGCATATTTCAATTGATCATGTGGGACCGTTACCAACGTCTATACATGGCTACAAACACATTTTAGTCATAGTGGACAGGTTCACCCGCTTTCCGGAGTTGTGTCCAATCACAAGTCCTACATCATCGGCAGTAATAGATAAAGTTCGAGAGTTTTTTTGCACACTATGGTTATCCTGAATCCATTTCCAGTGATAATGGTCGCCAGTTCACACGCGTGAAGTCTTGACACACAGTCCCTTATCGACCAGCGGGTCAACAAGTTGAGACACATAATGGGGTGTTAAAGACAGCTTTGAGTGCGTACTGCGATGAGCATAAGGATTGAGGGAAGTATCTACCTGAAATCGGCTTTGCCATGAGAACAGCGGTGAGCGAGGCTACGGGATACCCGCCGGCTATGCTGGTATATGGTAGAAACCTGCGTACTCCCAGGGACATAGGCGTGGATGATCAACATAGTAAACCTTCGGAGGTCTACGCACTGGTGGCAGATATCCACGCCACGCTGCGGGATATTACACCTTCAGCGATCTCATGGCACTCTAGCGGTCATGTGCAACCGTCACCGGCGGCCTACCTCTTTTGAAGTGGGGCAATTCGTGAACCACCAGTTGCATGTGCTCAGCAATGACTCTAAAGGAGTTGCTGCGAAGCTGGCCCCACGCTGGGAAGGACCGATCCGGGTTTCAGCACATATAGGAGAAAAACCCTTCACCCTACAACACCCCGGGTCATGACGGGCAGCTGGAAAGGCCAATGCCGACCAGATTAGACATTGGTTTCCTCAACCTGAGAGGTGCCAGGAAGCTGGGGCAGGCTTCGGGAGGAACATTCCCACTCCAAGAAGTGCCACACACCCAGCAAGATCCTACGCCAGACAAGCCGTTACAACAACAAGACCAGTTGAGTCTCACCCCTACAATTTTTGGCCCCGCAACTGAACTAAGGGCTCGTTTGAAGGGGGGGGGGGGATATCACGGTGTGAGTAGTTTGGCTGGGGCGTAGTTTGCGAGAGGCAACGAACTTCCGTGGGACAAGAGGCGGGGGTGGCAGTCGGGGTTGGACCTTGGTAGCGAGCGGGACTATGTGTGGTTTGAACCGAACCGTGTGGGTTGATTGATTGATTAATGGGGCTTAACGTCTCATATTTATGCAACGATGGCTAATCGAGACGATGAGCGGGTGATAATGTAGATGAGAAGGATGATAATGAAGAATAGAGCCACATCCGAATCAGATCCATTGTACGTCGCGTGAGTCGTCATACGGGAGTCCAGCAAGGGAGGGCAGGGCCAAGTGGGAGCCGGCGGAAGCGTATGCTTCTGGTAGGGCCACCCAAGCCGGACTGGTCGAGGAGGAGAAGTCAGACGAAGTGCAGTCCACACCCCAATTCCCTTTCCCCCCCATTGTCCCATTGAATATTTCTCCTCCCGAACCGTGTGGGGAGGAGTGAAGGACGGAGAAGGCTAAGGAGAGAGAGAGAGAGAGAGAGATGGTCGCGAGTGCGGGACTGTGCGTGGTTTGAACCGAACCGTGTGGGGAGGAGTGAAGGACGGAGAAGGCTAAGGAGAGAGAGAGAGAGATGGTCGCGAGTGCGGGACTGTGCGTGTGCTCGGGTGAAGCAATCACACAGCTACCACGACGGACTTATTTAAGAAGATGGCCTACCTTAACCCTAGGCACTAAGTACGGGACACCTCATAGTTAATGTTATATAAAAAAAATCAGACACTTTCATCATATACTTTCGGAAATATTAAATACTTAACACAAATGCCGACCACTGTACCACGCTCTCCCTTACATAGCGTAACATTAATAAATTATGTGTGATTAGAACTTTTGGTTGGTGGTATTGAATGGGACATTTCACATTCATCACTCAATGGGAATAAACACCAAAAAATCATAACAGCTGATGGCACAATACTTCTTAAAATACCTAGGCCGGTCTCAGATGATGATATTTGGGGTCATTGACCCTAGGCCTAGCTTAGTATTTTAATACGCCTAGGCCCTACGACCTAGTGTTTACATTGAGAGTGATTTAATTTAATTTTTGTGTATTGCAAACGAGCTAGAAGTTGTTCTAAGGCAAGTATTAAACAACAAAGGTGTATAGGGTGAACTGGTGTAATGGTGGTTTGAGGTAATTGTGGTCTTTGGCTCTGGGACCTGTAAAAATAAAAAATTGGCTTTGAAGTTAACTTTTTTATATTCTTTAGCACAATGTCCACAAAAGTCCATAGCAAAAAATAAAATTTTATAGGTTCCTATAGCTCAAACATTCATTTAAACAATTTTTTTCTTAAAATGCAATTCACTTTGACAAGAGTTTGGGCCATCTTGGCTACATCTGTCAGTTTTAAAGTTATCTGTTTAAATTCTTTTGTTTTGAGTTACTCATATTTAATGGTATGTGTAATTGTATTATGATGAATTCCCGCGTATTCAATATTCATTATCGATACTCAGCCATCGCAGCCTAGCCTGAGAAGGCGGTGGTTGTCAGCCTGCTGTCATGTCGTCTGTTATGGTCTGTGATTGATTGATTAATGGGGCTTTACGTCTCATATTTATGCAACGATGGCTAATCGAGACGATGTCCGGGTGATAATGAAGATGAGAAAGACGATAATGAAGAATAAAGCCACATCCGAATCAGATCCATTGTACGTCGCGTGAGTCGTCATAAGGGAGTCCAGCAAAGGAGGGCAGGGCCATGTGGGAGGAGAAATATTCAGTGGGACAGCGGGGGGGATTGATTGATATTTGGGCTTAACGTCTCATATTTTTGCAACGAGGCTAATCGAGACAATGAGTGTATGAGTGGGTGATATATGAAGATGAACAAGGGGGTGTTTGGAGGAAAGGGTCAAGTAGGAGGGCGCGTAAGGAAAGGGGAAAGGGGAGGAAAGGGGATTGGGGTGTGGACTGCACTTCGTCTGACTTCTCCTCCTCGACCAGTCTGGCTAGGGTGGCCCTACCAGAAGCATACGCTTCCGCCGGCATAGCTCTCGGGATAAACAAAGCACACAAACCTGCCCACCACGATAAGGTTGCAGTCCCTAGGCAGGTGTAATAGGAGATGCCAAATTGTGGCCAGTATTTATTAGGAAACTATTTTGGACCACGAATTTAACCTACAAAGACAGGGTGGTTTTGTCAACATTTGGGTATACGAACGGGTGTCCAGTGGATGTTCTAATAGATGCAATACGTTTCACCAGGAGATTCCATCTACAAATTGATACGAAAATGATTGACGTATTCAAAAAGTTGTACAAATATTATAATTCTTCATATGCAATCAGAGAAAGGTATTTTGCATTTAACCTGTATTATAGAAGAGAACTAACATTAAATGACAATCATAGAAACTGATTATGCCTTTAAGCTCATTTATTTCGACTTTTCATATTTATCGACCACGCCACAAAAAATAGATGTCGGACTTTAACTGGGGATGATAGCCGTAGAAAGTTCACGCTTGTTTATAATTTTCAAGTGGGGGAGAAGAGAGTAAGGGTTTGTAAAGAGTTCTTCCTTACTACTTTGGACATTTCACAACGTCGCATACAGTACTATTTTCAGAAGGTACACAACCGTGAAACAGGTGTACCTCGATCACCCCTCAAGGGCAAGTTGACAAAGAGCCACATTGCAGATGAGCGCAAGCAACATGTAAGGGACCACATCAACTCCTTTCCTAGGGTTGAATCCCACTATTGTAGAGCAACGGCATCTTGCGAATATTAAGACATGTTTCTCAATATTAAAGAAATGTATCGGCTCTATACAGAGTCAGGGATAGAAAATCCCGTAAAAGAGAGCTTGTACAGAAGTATTTTTAATAATGAATTCAATCGACGGTTCCATCAGAGGAACAAAGACCGTTGTGACCACTGTGAGGAAGCCAAAGCACAAGGCCTCAATCAGACTGAAAGTCAAAGATGATTGATGAATGGGGCTTAACGTCTCATATTTATGCAACGATGGCTAATCGAGACGATGAGCGGGCGATAATGAAGATGAGAAAGATGATAATGAAGAATAAAGCCACATCCGAATCCGATCCATTTTACGTCGAGTGAGTCGTCATACAGGAGTCCAGCAAGGGAGGGCAGGGCCAAGTGGGAGGAGAAATATTCAATGGGACAGTGGGGGGAAAGGGGATTGGGGTGTGGACTGCACTTCGTCTGACTTCTCCTCCTCAACCAGTCCGGCTTGGGTGGCCCTACCAGAAGCATACGCTTCCGCCGGCATAGCTCTCGGGATCAACAAAGCACGCAAACCTGCCCACCACGATAAGGTGGCAGTCCCTGGGCAGGCTGAAAGTCAAAAGGAGACGCATGATCTCCACTTAAAACATAAACTAGCTTGTAAACAGGAACGTGATTCTGACCGAGCGTTGTATGGATAAGGGAGCAATGGTCAAACAGCTGTAATATGTTTTGATTTAGAAAACGTGTTTTCTCTACCTAGAGCAGAGATCTCGAACTTCTTTTATAAGCAAGAGCTTGCATGTTATAATTTGACAGCCCATTGCTCATTAGACAAAAGGAGCTACAATGCTCTTTGGCATGAATGCATATCTGGGCGTAGAGGCAACCATATCGCCAGCTCGCTTGTGAAGATTCTACGCTGTGTAATTCAAGACCATCCTCAGATCACCAAACTAATATTATGGTCGGATGCCTGCGTCCCCCAAAACCGTAACTCGATAATGTCCATTGATTTGAAAACATTTTTGAGTAACAACCAAAAGAGTGGCGGATATTTAAAAATTATAGAACAGAAGTTTTCGGAACCTGGACACGGGAATATCCAGGAGGTAGATAACGTTCACAGCCAGATTGAAAAGTGGTTGGAATCACGGGAAGTCTTCAGTCCAGCAAGTCTTCTAAGATCGTTGGTGCAGCTGGGAAGAAGAGCGAATATGCAGTTTATTCAAGTGAAGAAAAATGATTTTTTAAATTTTCAAGGTGTGTCATCTGGATTTGATTTAAGTTTAGTTCCCTACACCAAAGTGAAACATCTATCTTACTGTGTCAATTCAATCGGTACTGTTGATTACCGAATTAATTTTAATGAGGAATTCACAACAGTTAGGCTCTGGAGGCCCAAATCTGGTCGACAGAGCAAAGGCCCTCTACAGATAAACTGATTGATACCCTTCCAGCTGTTCATGTGATTAACATTACACCCTCATTAACTGAAGAAAAATAAAGATATCAGGTCTATTATTCGATACATTAATGATGAGGATAAAGCTTTCTACAATGTATTAATGTAGCCTAAAAACAGTGTGTCTTATCGTTTATCTTATTACTACTTTTACTACTCTTACTCCCTGCAATAGGGAAAACTTTTCATAAACAATTTTATCTTTATTTGTGAGATTGAGAGTTCATTAGCTTTGACTTGCTGCAATGTATATCACGGGGTTTGATGCGATTTGAACGCAACCGAATTTGGCGTTAAATCACCAATTCGGTCTCGTTTAAATCAAATTAAACCTCGTAATATACATCATAGTGTATATTCATGCATAATCCATATTAAAATATGTGTAACTATCTACCTATCACTGTTTTCACCATTTAAGAAAACATAGTGACAAAATTGTGTAAGTTTTATTGGAGTTAGAACAATTGCATTTCCTTTTTCCACTTTTTTCTACAATCCATTTGTTCTATGTCCATTTCAGTAGGTACCAATTTGGCAAAAATAAAAATATTATGTTACATATTAAAGTAAAAATAAGTGAAGTATGTATAATTAATAATTATGCTAAATGCATAACAAAGTTATCATTTTTGTTGTCAGCCGTAGTCGTAACAGCTTGCCCACAATTGAGTTGCTCTTTTCTCAGCTTAGAGTGAAGTGGAGTTAGAACACTTACATTCTAAGGGGACGATTTTACGGCCGTATTACTTTTGGCATTTTCGTTAATTACACGGGCGAGCTTTACCGCGGTAAAGCGTGTATACGCCAAGACGGCAGTAAAGCGTCACCGTGTAATGCCCCCTTAACAAGTTGCACGGCAGAGAGCTCCTTCTCTGGTCTACGTCGGCATGAAACTTACTTGAGGTCAACCATGGGCCAAGAGTGGTTTAACGACATAGCTATGTTGAATGTTCATCGTGATGTTACTGATAACGTAGATATTGATGACATTGCTAATTATTTCATAGACAGAAATATTGTTCGGCGAAATACCTTTTATAAAGACTAGAGTAGCCACCTTATCAACCGTTGTTGGCCATAAACCGTATAATGCGGTATCTAAGCTTGTTTGGTTTATGATATGTTAAGTGTACCTTTTATAAAGAGTAGAGTAGCCACCTAATCAACCGTTGTTGGCCAAAAACCGTATCATTCGGTATCTAAGCTTGTTTGTACATTTTATAAAGAGTTGAGTAGCCACCTAATCAACCGTTGTTGGCCATAAACCGTATCATTCGGTATCTAAGCTTGTTTGGTTTATGATATGTAAGGTGTACCTTTTATAAAGAGTAGAGTAGCCACCTAATCAACCGTTGTTGGCCAAAAACCGTATCATTCGGTATCTAAGCTGGTTTGGTTTATGATGTGTTACGTGTTTTTAATTGACTTGTTATTCAATACAGATTACAGACGTCCTGTTGTTTCTTAGCTTTAGGAACGCCCGTTCCGATGTAAACCTACCTATACCTAGGGCCGGTCCTACAATCTCCAAATAAGAAAGTTATTTGTAGCAATTAAGCTATTTGGAGGATTTCAAGGGTTTTGATTGGTCGTTGCCATGGAGAAAACAAGCTATTTGTCAAATAAACAGTTATTGGGACATTGTAAGACTGGACCTTAGGTTGGAATTCATAGTCGGCCCCTACACCTAGGGGCACCCATTGTTGCTATGGATTTGTTTTGTTTATGGGAAATAACATGCAAACAATTGTTACCTTGGTAACAATGGGCGCCCCTAGGTGTAGGGGCCGACTATGAATTCCAACCTTATTAGTCTTATATAAAGTATTATTATTATATTTACAAATGATAATTGCTATTTTATCAAAACCATGAACAGATAAGAAAATAAAATGTGTATCCTATAATGATGTCCATTCCTCTCAACTGTAGCAACTCTACATAGACCTATCACTAAGAATAGCTGAACCAATAACAATATCACAAAACAAAACCAAACCTCGCTACTATGTCTCCAGTTTGTATGAGAGTGCTTTTTTGAGCCCCCCCCCCCTGAAATGTTAACAAGTCGGCGCCTATGGGCACAAGCACGACACAAGAACCAGGAAAGTAGAAAAGCCAGTAGCTAAACATACCGGTGACACCACGACAAACTATTTAATGACTGCTGTAAAGCAAAAAAACAAAACAGAAACAGTTGCTAGGTTCCTTTCTAGCAACTGCACAGAGAAAATGGGAGCTAGCTTACCAGTGGATTACAAATTAAAGAATCCCTCCCAACCTAAACCTCCGGTTAGCTCACTATCTTCCTACCTTCTCCATACCAACAGCGACTTGTGTAAATAGTGTAAATAGAGTAAGCAGTGTATACAATTCAAGATCATTGGAGAACTTCTGACAGTCTCCTCTCCACCTTCGTCGGGTGAACAAGTCCACGTCAGGCTGAAACAGTTTCGAAGTTATTGTCTAGTCTTTCTATATTTTTTGTGTCTACCAACTCCGAAGATCGTCAGCAACAAGGTAAGCTCTTCGTTTCCTTCCCATCGACCCCCATTGCTTAATAATTGATAGTAATAATAAGTTGTAAATGTATGTATGGCAAGAATAGGTGGTGAAGCTAAATAAAATTATAAACACAATCTTATCTTATAATAACACATACAACTGACCCAAGTGATATGGCAAACACACTAAATGATTAATTCTCTTCAGTTGCAAAATTAGCTGTTATTGATGGGGTTAGGGAAACTTTAGAAGCCAATGCTACCATACCTAGCTATCTAGACCAAGAAATGTCGGCTTCCAAGATAGCGGACGTGATACAAGAGTTACGTTACAGCTCCTTTTTTTATAATAGTGGACTCAATTTGATTAGTGGGAGGCCTTTCAATCTCTTCAGTAGTTCTGCAAGTGAAGTGGTGACTAAAAAAAAGACAATCTCCTCAAGACTACGCCCAAGAATGTAAATCTGCATCTTCCATCTGAGCCACAGTCATGGATGGCCTGGGCCTAGGCCTGGGCCTGGCCAAGGATGGGGCCTGAGCCTCGATCGCCCACAAAACACCTCAGAAATTGGGCCAACAACTAGTGAGCGGTGCCGAGACCCTAGGTGTTCTGGTGAAGTGCACATAAACAGGGAAAGGAGAGACAAAAGTTCAGTCTATAGGTGCAGCCTGTTGAGCTGGACGGACGTGTTTGTGAGCCGCTCCCGACTGTGTTTACTTATTAATTACTCATCTGTGATGCCGCCTAAGCTATCCAAGGCGCAGAGGAGCAGGCTCCATAGTGTAAGTAGTGATCCAAGCAGTCTGGAAATAGATCATGGTAGTGAAGTAGTTATTCAAAATATTATTCGAAATTTGGATACGGTTGCTAAAGATTCGGGAGAGGCGGATAAGCCTTTAATGGTTCAAACTCTAAGTGCGCTAGCCGAAATAAATAAATCTCTTCGGACGCAAGCGAAGAATTACAGTGAGTTACTAAAGAAAGCCGAGAACAAACGAAGCAAATAGAGTGTCTTGTGGGTGATATCGAAGAGTGCAAGAAGGGCAATAAGGTGTTAAAAGAAGAGAACGTGCAGTTACACCATAGGCTAAATGAACTTGAGCATTATTCAAAGAATTATTACCTGGATATTTAGGGGGTCCCCGTAGCTGAGGGTGAAAATACGTACGACATTGTATGCAATATTGCTGATCATTTGGGATTTAGAATAGAACAGCTAGACATTGAGTACTGCCATGGGCTACAGGTCAACGTGCGTACGCCACAAAAGCCACCAGCCATCATAGCACAATTCTATTCGCGTCAGGTGAAGGAGCGTATTTTAGCGGAGAAAAGGAAAAAGAAGGTGCTGTGGCCAAGGACATAGGTTTTCGTGAGTCGAAAATTTTTGTGTACATAAACGAACATTTGACAAGTTTTAATAAAAACTTGTTCTGGTTGGTGAGAGACTTTAAGACGCAAGTAAAATATAAATACGCCTGGACATAGGGAGGTAAAATATGTTTGCGTGAAAACGAGCAATCGCCTGTTATTCACATAAAAAAAGCATCGGCATCAAAAAAGCATTCCATCTGTTTGAATAAGTGTCTGTTCATAGGTAATTGTTTTTCATGAACAATTTTGAGGTTCTAAATGAGTTAAAAAGTCATGATGTAAAACGAACCGAAGAATGTACAGATCAAAATCAAGTGAACGTGTTGTTTCAAGGCAATCTAAAACTTAAAACTATTCATCAAAACATCATAGGCATATAAGGGCTAATTTTGATAATGTTTGTGGTTTTCCTAGTCAATTTGACTTTTTGTGGGATATTATTATTTTGACGGAAACTCATCTTTTGCAAGAAGAACCTTTCGTACAGCAGGGTTTTGACACATACTTTTGTAATGCGCGTCTCACATCTTCAGATGGTATTGTTTTGCTTATAAACTCTATACGCATAAAAAATGCAACGCGGTTGTGCCAGAGAGAAGTTTATATACAAGTGTAAATGCAGCCCGGATATCTTTCAAGTTTGAAAAAGAATCGTATTCTATATTGGCGGTTTTTAGATACAATACAATACAATACAATACAAAGGTCTTTATTTGCAATAAGCGATACAAAAAGGCGAGGTTCGAACAGAGTTCGCTCTTCCACCTAACCTATGTTTACAGTCTTAGTCTATAATAATGCAGTAAGAGGTGTTCCACTGTATGAAGATATTAGCTGCAACGCATATACCTAGACATATTATATGGCTTAAAGACGTTAACAACTATACACATTATATATATACACAATACAAAAAAAAATGCAATATATGCATTGATACTCAGCCAATAACAAGGGATAACTATTAACTACCTGTGTAGATTGCACTTGAAGTCACTTATGTCGCCGTGAAATCTTTTAGGAATAGCCCCCCATGATTCCCAGTTGCCGTCTTTTTTTTTTTATATATTTCTGGATTTTATAGAATCGAATAGAATCGCCGCTCTGTGGTCCGGTATTAATTTTGTAAATTACGGACTGAATTGTGAGAAATTCGCCTCGCGCTCTAGGAGCAAGCCCTCTGCGTGAACGTTATGAGAAATTCCAAGTCTCGCACAGCCCAAAAATGTTGTGATTAAATCTGGTTTTCGGAACTCAAATGTTCTGACGTGTTTGCGGCCTACACGCGAGCAAATACGGTAATAAAAATACCTACTAACAGAATATTAGACCCCGTAATAAAAAACCTACCTCAAAACTTGACTTGCGTTCGACTAGTTATCATCGATAAATATTTGAGATAATTTGTTTTTCGTTCAAAATAATAACAAAACAAAAAGTTACAAGATAAATATGGATTTCGTAATATGAATCTGGGAAAATTACAGATTGACAATAACTGATGTTCACTCGTGAATTGTTTGATCTTGATAGTTATTATTATTATTATTATTATTATTATTATTATTATTATTATTATTATTATTATTATCATTATTATTATTATTATTATTATTATTATTATTATTACAATTATCTAGGCCTATCTATTAGTTTAGATATTTTCAATGTGTCTGTGTACGTCTGAATCTATCCGTCTGTAGGGCGAGATGCGACAAGCTTGTTTGGTCCGACACTTCCAAGTCAACATGGAAACGTGGGACGTAACAGGTTTACAGATGTCCCAGGGTTTGGTCGGCGTACGACGGCGCTCTTTAAACATAGCGGCACTGCACTTCTCGTTGCATTGCGTATTATGAGACCTCGGCACGAACCGGTCTATTCACGCTTACTAGAGTGACAGAAGTTCAAACTATGTGAAATTAATGCCCCATCTCTAGTACCTACTTTCCTTTTCTACATTAATACAGCATGCATAGTATTACAGATGTGTGTAGCAACATGTAGCACCCGATTAGGATACTTGCTGCTAAAAGTTTATACCAAACGCGGTGCCCTAAGGCGGTCGCTGGAATGTTCCGACCTTTTGCGGTATTTAAACAGATCTAGAATAAAACGACGTGCCAGGAGATGTTTCGCACCAATAAGTGAGCTTGCGCCGAGAAGTAGGAATAAAGTAAAAGTTAACACGAATTTTACTTCTTAAAGAGAAAGTAAATTGTCTGAGGCTAAATTGTACCTTGTTTATTTATATTTATAGTGTTGCTTGAATATAAAGTTCAGATACGTATTGTGGAGACGTTTCCGTTTGGCTTTTTTTTATTACGTGACGATCCAGAACGTAGACTGTCCCTCTTTCTGTTTTCTCCCGGAAAATGTCTGTACTGGTGAATGTGGACCGTTTAGCCGGAGGCCTGCATACTGGTACGCCGTACGGTATCAAGCACCGTATATAGGTATCTATATAGGTATATAGGTATAACACATAATATAGGTATCAAGACTAACTAACGAAGACCATAGTAGACCACACACACGGTACCTAAAATCTGAATCGGGCGCAATAAAAAAGCAGCTGTTATTAGATTATTGAGCTTGTTTTCTTCCGTTTTGCATTTTTATTTTTTTCCCGTGACGTAATCGTTTATTGGTCGGTCGCGTCGGCAAAAGGTTGGATCCTTTCGACCGTAGATCAGCCACCGGTTGGCAAGTTTCGTTGGAGCGATGATTCTACTACTCGCCTAAAGACTATACGACCTTGCTTTGTGCACATTAGCGCTGATCACGTCTCTCTCCCTCTCTCTCGACTTCAATGCCGGCGGATTGGAGACCGCACGTTTTCAATCGGGCTTTTCTAGATTGGGACGGAAATATGCCCAAACTGCACTAAACCTGCTTGTTTGTATACCACCGCTTACCTGAAATCAGTCAGGTATTTAAATGTGTATATTCAGTAATTACATTAGTATTTAATTTATTAAGTAATATATTTTTATTGTTGTGTAGGTACATATAATTTAATGCTACCAATGAAAAAAAAAATTGCCTTAATTTTTTAAAGGTTTTTAACTTGTCACAGGGTGACTTGAATCGAGTACATTTTGAATTGGCAGGAATTGACGAGCTGGCAATGTCTGTACCACGAACAAAGTAAGTTGGTCGTGTGCCACATTCACAATGTACGTGTACATATTCGCGAGATTTGTAAACGTAATTTATTTACGCGAAGGAAACGAGAGAAACATTTTGCAACATTGCCACATTTCACAATCTGATAATATAATAATAACGTATGTATATCTTTAACTTGATCTTGTCGTTAACCTCGTCTTGAATATATATATTTGTCTGTGCCGAGGTGAGAATTTTTTCGTGTCGTAGATGTATTTTAACGTAAAAAGAACAATATAGGCCTACTATGTACGATCGTTATAATTACGTAGCCCCTCACGAGTTGCGTTTCCACCCTTCGAATCGAGTCGAGCCGTTTGTCTGTGTTAGCGTCGCGTACCCTTGCCTGCGGTAGATTCTCTAGGAATAGTCGTACGAACTTCACACCGTGGACGTTACTGGACCCGCATCTGGCGGTAAATCAGTACCCGGAAGTCGCACGGCTGTGGCCCGCCATTTTCTTCGCTTTGGCTACGGTTTCAGGCCTTTCTTGCTCGTTGTCGGTACGTAGTCGCTTGGCACTATAGGGTTAGAAAACGGACGTCAATTCGCAATATACCGGAAACCAGTATCGCGGACGCCGGTCCGTTATAATTATAGATCCGTGCTCACACCAAGCTTTCCGACTCATCCGAGACCCCACCGCCCCATCCCACATCACTTGACATGGTCGTAATACTCCGCCTCTTGCGTATGTACGCACTCACTCGCTCGCATATATGTACTAACTTTAGAGTAGTTCCGAAGTCTTTTCTTCAAGTTCTCGATAGTTTACCGTTCTAGTCCGACCTGTCGTTCGTGTAAAGTCTGGAGCTCGGGAGAAACGAGCGCACGCGTGGTTTTTGTGGTCATTTATAATTATTAATGAAAGTAATATCCAAGAGGGGTGCACGGGACGGTCGATTTTAGAGTTTGGTGTTTGGTGTTTGTCAACCAACATAATATGTGTATCTAAAATTTTGCATGGTTTCTAAGGACGTACAAATAAATACGTCAATATGTGTACATTTAAATACATTATCTCACACTGATGGGGGAAAATGATCACGTGTTAGGGTTTTTGTGAAATGCCAAAAAAAAAAAATTCTTGAATAAAAAATTGTTTGCCAACTATTTAGTCGAAATGTGTCTGTCTATTTAAATATTTTTCAACTTCAACCATGCAAAATTTCAGGTGCGTCCAAAAGAGCCGAAAAGAAGCGTCGTCCTGTGAAACCTTTTAACGACAATTGATGTATGTGATATTTTTAAGTGATATCGATAGTCTTATCGGAACGCTCGCGGGCGTTCCCACGGGCCGGGCGAAACTGCCTCGGCCTGTAAATGTACAAAGTGTTGAGTTGTGACGTTCTCGCGGGCACGTTCTATTATTACGAACGCTCACTTTGGACACGGCCCGGCAACTGGGCTGTCGGGTTGCGTGCGCTACACTGTCGGGTTGCGTGCGCTACACTGTCGGGTTGCGTGCGCTACACTGTCGGGTTGCGTGCGCTACACTGTCGGGTTGCGTGCGCTACACTGTCGGGTTGCGTGCGCTACACTGTCGGGCTGCGTGCGCTACACTGTCGGGTTGCGTGCGCTACACTGTCGGGTTGCGTGCGCTACACAGTCGGGTTGCGTGCGCTACACTGTCGGGTTGCGTGCGCTTCACTGTCGGGTTGCGTGCGCTACAGTCGGGTTGCGTGCGCTACTGTCGGGTTGCGTGCGCTACACAGTCGGGTTGCGTGCGCTACACAGTCGGGTTGCGTGCGCTACACTGTCGGGTTGCGTGCGCTTCACTGTCGGGTTGCGTGCGCTTCACTGTCGGGTTGCGTGCGCTACACTGTCGGGTTGCGTGCGCTACACTGTCCCGTGTTATTCGGCGGGACTGTTAATATTATGTCGACTGTCGGTTGAGTTATGACCCCACGTATTTGATGGCAATCCAGTGAACTGTAAAGATTAAAAAATAGTTTTATTTAAAGTAGCTTACTGTTGTATTACTGTTGTACTGTATGCCATTTTAGAATGATTAAGTTAAGTGGTATCAATATTCTATTGATATGAGTTTTATTTTATTCTATTGGTAGGCTTGAATGTATTATATAGGCGCTTTCAAGGGTAGGAAAGACTGACTGCGAGTCGCAATGCTCTCTAGTTAATATTTAGTTGTTAAATACGTTGTTAAACACCAAATAATAGTAATAATAATATCTCACGGCGGCTAGTTTGTTCTCGGTTCCATTGGTAGAGTTGCTTTGATTGGTGGCGGGTAAGAGGAAAGACTACCGTGAATACTGAATATCCTAATAATGCTGCACCGCATCGGAAAAAGTGCAAACCGGGCTCGTTTTACGTGTGCACCTAAAACTAAATACTGTGTGAGAAATATTTAAATAATATTGATGTTATCGGGGTAGATATTTCAAATTTACTTTGTGGCAATCGTACCAATACCGTGAAACGTTATTTAAACAGTGTTTAGTTTATTCAGACTCAAACTGAGACTGGTTTTCACTTTTTAAATATGGTGTTTAACATTGTATGATTAAAAAAAAAAACAGTAATTTCAAGCGTTTTCAATATTGTCGGTAGTCGCTCGGCATTTAAACGCGAGTCGGTTGCGTCCAAAGTGTGCGTCGTGCAGCGATTGTCTGTTGGGGAATACATAACTCTAAAATAGAAATATGCATAAAAAGTAACTTAACTAGGTATTGAGAATCCACTTATAACACTTTTGTTTGAATACATACGAACTATTGGTTGCTTGCTTAATTGAATGGGGCAACATGTTCCATAGCTTAGGGGCGAGAACTGAGAAAGAAGCACTGCCTGCCACAGAGTGATGTAAGGGGATTTCATACGTACTATTCCTTGTATTATAACTGTGGTACGAGCCCGTATGCTTTAGTTTATTGTATAAATAACCCGGTCTTTTATTTCTTATAATTCTCGCGATATTGCAATAATAATGTAAGGTTCTACGTTGGTGCATTTTTAGAATTTTGTGTTTATCATATATGTGGCTAATGTGGTCAAACTTTCTAATATTACACGCAAAGCGAATTGATGCATTCTGTACCTTTTGAATTTGTTTTAATACATTTTCATTAATACCCATGTACACTGTATCCGCATAATCAAACAATGGGTTTATTAAGGAATTTATGAGATTTAATTTAACATTTTCACTAAGCTCCAGTTTCCATTTATAGAGGGATCTTAGTACACCATAGGCTTTTGAACACTGTTTCTTGATGTGTTTATCGAAGGATTAGTTACTGTCAAACAATACTCCATGGTTTTTCCCTTCGTCTGACAAAGGCAGAGTTGTACCGCACATTTTTATAGCAGAAATCTTATTCCCATTTAGTAAATTTCGGACTACTTGTTCATTGTGTTTGCTACCTATAAGGATAACTGTCGACTTACTAGGATTAAAGTTCAGACCATTTTTCATCGACCATTCCGCGAGTAGTTGAAGATCAGTGTTAAAGTTATGAAAACTCTCTTCTATTGTTTCTATTGTTTCTAGATTTACTTCCAAAATACCTTACACATCAACTGCATACTGATATATATTAATACGTCTAGTCACTGCTGGCAGACTTTGGGCAAATATATTTAAGAATAATGGTCCAAGGATTGATCCTTGTGGCACTCCGCAATGCACTGTTAGCGGTTGTGATATTAATACTTCATTGTCCTTAACAACTTTAACTTTTCGAGTTCTTTCAGATAAATAACTTTTAACTAACTTTTCGGCTGACTTAGAGAATCCCATGTTGTAGAGTTTTGCCAGAAGCATGTCATGGTCAATTGTGTCGAAGGCCTTACTATAATCTAGGAGTAAGAGTAAACTAGTATTACCATTGTCAATGTTGTTCCTCAGTTCATCTACTACAGAAATAAGCGCGGTGGTAGTACTGCCCCCCCCCCCCCCCCAGCCACCCCCCTGCCCAGGGACTGCCACCTTATCGTGGTGGGCAGGTTTGCGTGCTTTGGTGATCCCGAGAGCTATGCCGGCGGAAGCGTATGCTTCTGGTAGGGCCACCCAAGCCGGACTGGTCGAGGAGGAGAAGTCAGACGAAGTGCAGTCCACACCCCAATCCCCTTTCCCCCCCACTGTCCCATTGAATATTTCTCCTCCCACTTGGCCCTGCCCTCCCTTGCTGGACTCCCGTATGACGACTCACGCGACGTACAATGGATCTGATTCGGATGTGGCTTTATTCTTCATTATCATCTTTCTCATCTTCATTATCACCCGCTCATCGTCTCGATTAGCCATCGTTGCATAAATATGAGACGTAAAGCCCCATTAATCAATCAATCAATCTTCTAAACCCCGACTGATTTTTAAAGAAGTCACATAGATTGTTTGTTTGTTAGATCCATTGTACGTCGCGTGAGTCGTCATACGGGAGTCCAGCAAGGGATGGCAGGGTCAAGTGGGAGGAGAAATATTCAATGGGACAGTGGGGGGGGGGGGGGGGGGGGGGAGGGGATTGGGGTGTTGACTGCATTTCGTCTGACTTCTGACCAGCATGGATGGTACCTATCCAAGATATACCTACACTGTACTGCTTTATACACTCTCAAAGTAGGACGTGGCCTACACAAAACAAAGCATGGAATAAAACTGCAAAGATTGAACTGAATTAAATGTCCTACCCTTAAAGAAACATTGTGTACAAAAGCAGGTTACACTAGTAGACAGGTCTATATTAACAAGTGGTTATATTTCCTTAGTTAACAAACTGGCCTATCGTTATCGAAAACTCTACCAACCCACATCAGTTAATCTCTCACAACTCTTTATAATATTTACAAAGGGCATTTAATGCAAATAAATACATACAGCATATACGCATACAGTCGCATATAAGAGATGGGCTCGTTAACTTCGATCTTTAAGGTTGGTTTATTAATCTATGCACTATCTACTAACAGGCTACAAATAAGACACTTCAGATCTCAACTCCATCATCTAAAGCCACTGGAAATGTAAAGATGTGTTCCATAAGAAAACCAAGAACATTATATTGGCAACATGAGCTTGATTGATTACAGATCATCACCAGGTATGTTGCAATTTGCAATGTGCTGTCTGGATCCTATTTTGGGTTTTGGTTTGTAAAGCCCGGTGCGTACAAAGTTATAATGTATTGCAAAAGTCACAAGGTATAACTAAGGTATAAACACGTAGTAGTATATCATTGGCTGATCAACAATCAGGCGTGGTTGGTCCGTCATAAGATTGTCTACATTGTTGAACTCGGCTTATAACGAAACACTAAACCTTGCGACGTTATGTGAACTCGACTTAATAGGCCTAGACCTAGGCCCTAGGATAGGACAGGCCTCGGACAGCCCCTACATTGTGAGCCCCAAGATAGACATTTACCTATATAGGCCTAGGGCTTGGGGCTCAAGAACCAATTGACTAAGCCTAAAGCCCCATAGCTACAAAAGCCTGCCAAATGCTGTAATGAATTAATTGAAAAATCTCGTACACGTGTGTTCCAAATGAAGGCTAAATGTATATATAAATACTTAGCAAGAACGTATTACAATCATTTCCCGTTTGAAAAACTTTTAATTTCCCGCGAAGTTATAGGTTAGGACGGCGTTGGCCTAGGCCTAGCAGCCGATGACAACAACAGCTGGTCACCGCCCATGCCGCAGACGTCAACCTAACCTTCAAGACATGTTCGTTTGGTGATGGAATCGCGTTTGCTTTGAAGAGGTTGATGAGCATGTAGAAAGGCCACGGCGAGTTTTTAGGGACAGGTTCGTTCCTTTAAATCTCCCGGACAACGATCTGATGAGAACTAATCGGTTTCCTCGTCAAGTAATCATAGAACTGTGTGACGAGCTCGAGCCAGTGTTGGGCAGGGCTACGGCTCGATCACATGCGTTACCAGTCCACACACAGGTGCTAATATCTTTACGATATATGGCACTAGCTAGCTTCTAAAATGTTTTGGGGAACGTGGCTGGGATAAGCCAGTCTAGCTGCAGCCGTGTCCTCAAAACACCTTGTGAATCTATAATTGCGATGTCTTATTTTACTTGACCAATTCAGGTCGTAGGTCTAGGCCAGTTAGCCATTGAGATGATATTATTCCCTCAAATATTAATTTGTGATTAATATGGTTATGAACTCGGGCTAAGATTACCCGCTCAGTTTCAAACGATAGCGGAGGAAATGTTTTTCTCTTTCAAAAGTTGGCAGAGACGGGCATGCGCGATGTCATTGAAATCAGCTGTTGGTTGTCAAGAAAGAAATGTCAATTGGTATTAAAATGTTTATTGTTCGTTGAGGGAGACGTCTCTAAAGCTAAGTATTCCTGTCAAAGAACATTAATGGAAAGGAAATAGCTTCTTCGTAACAGTTTGTAGACGGGAATCGGAAATGATATGTATCTAGCAGTGTGCCAGAAAACGGTTAGTAATGCCATTTCCGAAATACCAAATGGTCTCACACAACTAATGGATCGATGTGTGACATTTCCAATAGACGTCGAGGGACAGAGTACTGTAATGAAGGGATTTGCCAACAAGTATGGAATAATGGGTCTTCTTGGATTGATTGACTGCACTCACATCTCAATTGTACCTCCAAGCTCAGCTGATCCCGACTATGCAGAACATAATTATGTAAACAGAAAGGGTCAGCATACCATAAATGTCCAGCTGGTGTGTGATGTTAACATGCAAATTCTGCACGTCAATGCTCTCCATCCTGGCAGTACAAGCGACAAGTACATTTAGCGTCACTGCAATCTACGTCAACACTTTGTGGACGAGTACCGTCGTAATCGCCGAACAAAAAAGTATTTGTTTGGCGACAGCGGGTACAGTTTGGAACCGTGGATGCTAATACCCGACCTTACGGCGCGAGAACAACGCTTCAACAACTTACAATGCCATGTAAGGATGGGTATAGAAAGATGCAACGGGCTACTGACGCAACGGTTCTGCTGTATTCTTAAAGACAGGGTATTGCACTACCATCCCGAAAAGGCTTCCAAAGTAATCAACGCTTGTGTTGTTTGGCACAATCTATGTGTTACACGAGGTGTAGATAATAGATAATAGAAAGCTACAGTAGGTTTACATTAAAAAAGAAAAATCAAAGATTACAATTCACTAGCTTCGTTATATCCAGACACTGGATCCGACTTCTGAGCTTATGTTGCAAAACGTTGTTTTTTCGAAACAATTTTACACTGTGCTGTGTTTTTTTTTGGGGGGGGGGAGGGGGGGGGGGGGTTAAAATGTGTTTATGTGTTAATGCATGTCTGAACAAGATTTCTATTTAACAAACATTTAAGGTAAATATAATGATACTGGTAGGTTTCAGCCACAGTCCGACAACTTACATGCAAGAGTGACCTTGCAACCTTTCTTACATAATCCTACCTAAGACTAAGAAATGGCAACAAACATGACAATTCCATGACTACCATATGCATAGGGTTACTCTGGTGAATAGGCAGTATTCACTCTTTGAACTTACCCTGCACTATGATTCATCATATATTTCTCAATACACCAGCCCAGATAGATAGATACTTGGGCTTAACGTCTTATATTTTTGCAACTTGGCTAATCGAGACGATGAGTGGGTGAAATATGAAGATTTAAAATATGGTTGTTGTCTAACTTGAGAATATTTTCAATCTCCAACTCGAGATGAAAATGTTTAAAGGGGTAGTCCTAGTGTACCATATGATTAAATAGCTGAAGTTTATAATTTTATATTTACAGTACTATTCACTGAATTCACTTGATTTTTTTTTACTTACTGCTTAAACTATACCTAGTATAAAGAATTACATAATAAACATAATTATGTTTACATACAAAGCTTACATTTTTACATAAAACATGCTCAGATGGTTGGCATTCAAACCTGCCCACCACGACAAGGTAGCAGTCCCTGGGCACGCTTATGGGATGGGAGTCGATTGTGCCCCACCAATTTCATATATTACAATCTGTATTCCTGTCTTATTTTTGCCGAAGTTTTCTGTAACATAATTTATTCTCCATGCAATCATATTTTTTGCCTATACTGTCCATAGCAGATCCACCAGTCTTCACGAGTCTCGACAATCTGGGAGCCACCGATTGATCTAACTAATTGACAGGAATAATCTCAATATCCGACTTCGAGACCAACTAAAAACTTGTCAAAATAAAATTCAAGGTTGTCTTTGTTAACATATAGTGAACCATTCTTTCTTCTCTAAGATGCGATCTATTTTGATTTTAGGGAACTCGATTGTCAAAGAATTCAAGGGTGCCCTAAATGACAATATATCTGTTATTTCTGTTTCGGGGTGCACAGTTAATGAGCTCCGGCCTGTTGCCATACAACGTGCACCATTCTTTCATTTTTTGGTGCTCTACGTTGGCACTAACGACATACCGAGAAGGCGGACTGTCGAGGTACGTTGTTGCGCATTTCATTGGAGGTTCGGATTTTTGGCTTGCTTTGCTACTATAATTAAAATGTAGTCCTATATGCCAACCATTTTTTGTTTACACCTGGCCTTTAATTATATTTTTTTAGTGTTCTGTCATGCTTCAACATGTGTTCAACTAGGCCCAGACAATCATAATTGCCAATCAATTTATTAATACATAAACATGTGACCTGTGATTAAGGCATGTACCATACACATGTTGTATTCAAAGCTATTTTTTTTAATACAATAGATGTTTATCCAAGACTTTGCAGATCTGGTTGTGGCTTCTGTCGTGGCTTGTGTGTGGCTCTTCACAGATGACGAAGTTAAGGCACTAGTAAACAGTGCACAAAAACATGTACATGTGCTAAATGCAAAATTTTCGACAACAGTGACGCACGACAAAAAAACCAAAGCATGGGGATCTATATGTGATGAGGTTAATGCAACAAGCCGTTATAGACGTACCATAGATGAAGTTCAAAAACGGTACCGTGCATACAAAATGATTGCAAAGAAGGAAGGTAAATTATTATAACATTACACATTTTAGTATATTATTGTATAATTTTTAACACTCGTTAAAAAATGTTACACCCATTACTTACCAGGCCCTAATTAATTATATTTAATATTAACAATTCAGTTTATATTTAAAGTGAAAACTAACACTCAATAATGTATTTATTGTATTCGAGCAATTAAATTGACTAGGATAGTAGACCAATTTGAATTTATGTTTTCAGTTCAATAACAGAACCATCCATTGTTTGCCACCAATAACACGGCAATGCGCCAGACCGGGAGAGGTGGG